>JBAMIG010000024.1:7249067-7259381 GCA_037177335.1 Kiunga ballochi | reverse complement strand
CTATCTCTAAGGGAGACGCCGGCCACCCTGCGGAGAAAACTCATTTCGGCCGCTTGTACCCGGGATCTTGTTCTTTCTGTCACAACCCAAAGCTTATGACCATAGGTGAGGATGGGGACATAGAGCGACCGGTAAATCGAGAGCTTCGCCTTTTCGGCCTTCTTGTTCACGAGTGGGGGGGGTTTAGGACTTGGTTAAGATAAAAAATCTGCCCTATTCTGATACATGAAGGGACATTTTTAAAAAGCCCGCCTGTGTCCTGTGCTGTCTGAATGCTCATTAGTTTGCAGTGTGCCATCCCACTGCAAACTGACAGTGGAAAATATTATTCTCCCATCATTCTCTCCGTTTTCACAACAACATGGACTATTTCACAGCTGAAATAGTGGAAAGTGAATTCCTCTGCAAAGTGAGGAGGAAGTGATGACGCAGGACAGTGCTATCACTCAACAACCTGTCAAACTGGCAGCAGAAAATGGGAGTTTCACACGTTTCTGTTACCTCAGTCCAGACAGCAAAAAGCATGTTTTCCACTCTGGCCACAAGTCAATTGGGGCATCCATGAAAAATGTAGCATAATGATGATTAAGTGTTAGGAAAAATGTCCTGATTTGTGGGAAAGTTTGTATAGGACATTTATATATTCATATATAGTACTGTAAGTAGCATTTATTTGCATGTTTTTGATGTCTATGGACATCATATGGACAAAATTACAAACAATTTCTATGCTCACCTGTTATTTATCCTTATTTTTGACCACCAACCTGCTACAATAGGCTTGGTTTTTGCCTGATCATAACATGTTAATGTGCTATTTAAACATTGTTATTGTTATTATTGTTATTAGATTGTTAAACAAATAGTTTCCAGATCAAATAAAATAAATCACCTTCATTAAATCACCTGTTAGACCAGTGATGCAAAGTCAATCCTTTAATATTCATTCGCCATAACGTGGCATCATTACATAAGAACATTTCTCTGAATTCATTCATCTTAATCTGTTTAAAAGCATCATCAGTATTTGGATGTGTCAGAGTCCAAATGTATTTACATCATCCACTTTGAGCTCACTCCTGCTATTCGGCTGTGAATTGCATTGGTTTGGTGTAATTAATCTGGTTCTGTTTAGACAACTGGCAGCAAACCCAGAGTTCCAGTAACTAATAATAAACTAATATAATACATCATGGAGAAAAATGTTACTCAGGGTTCATTGTATTGAACTCTATTTTTCTTGGCTTTATTGTTTTTGTTGCTACATCAGGAAAGCCAGGGGTTAAGACACATTTGTTATTCACTGTGAATATTTATAACACCAGGATACGAGACATTAACTTCAAGCAAATCATGTCTTGGGGACGATTTAAAGAGAGGTCCAAAATTTAATGTGGAGGCCTGCAAGTTGAAACCTGAGCTTTCGTGCCATAAAAGCATATGTGTCTAGGGCCCCTTGTGAGGTCTCACTTACAGTACAATGATTGAAGGTTGCGACAGTTACGTAACCACAAGGTGTCATTTGATGCTGTGTGAATGTGAAGCCTTGTACTGGTGAGAAGAGTCTTTACTGGGCACGGCTGACAAGTAGGTGTTTTGCCACAGCGTGTCAATCCGTAGTCTGTCTCGGGAACCCGTCTCTCACTCTCACTGGTCCCAACACATTTGTCCTTTTATCCCTTGCACACTCACTTTACTCAATTATCCCTGAAGTTTCCAAGTGTTTGTTCTCACCCAATCTGATCTCAGGTTTAACATTTTTTCCTTCACTCTGTCTTTTCCACCCATCCGGCTTTTTATTTCGCTTTCATTCGTCCAAACATCTCTGTTGAATATCACACAAACGAAGTACTCTGTGTTGTTCACTTGGCAAGCTGATTTTAATTAGGTACGTGTAAACAGGAGGTTGCATTTTTCTTGTGCAACCTTTTGCGGTAAACTGTATTCTGTGTTACCTTTGCTTCTCACGGTAACAGTTCCCAGGTATGTTATTCTCCTGCCTGTTGGACATGTGGTTTAGTGTGCCTGTCAGGGCGGCGGTCCCCTGGCTCGATGTGTTTGTGCAGGTGCAGGACATTCAGGGCACACCGCCCTGCAGAGTAGTTTAGAGGTGCTTTTCAGAGCAGCTTACCCTGCAGTATTAGACAAGGCCGCCTATATGTGGCATGTAGTGGGACAGCCCAGAGAAGGCATTTCCTCAGGTTACTAGAAACTGAGCCTTTAAGGGTTTGAGAGAGAGTCACATATATCAAAGTGAGACACATTTCAATGGTAACAGAAAGACAGATGTGCAGACACACAATCGAATCAAGCACATAAATACGCTTTATATCCTTCATAAAACTTCCTGAAAGGTATTTCTCAACATGCAAATATGCAAACATGTAGACTGAGAAAACAACTAGAAGCTTCTTCATGAACTGTTTTGAATCAATAAGCAATATTCCAGATCCAAAGGACAACTGTAAAGCAGTGACACAAAGGAGCAAGACAATCTCTCACTGTTTGTGCTGTAATTTGAGGTAATGAGTTTGGCCTTGAATGCATCGTGGTCTATGACCTATGGAGTCCACTGTTTTGTTCCCTCACAAGGATTTGTGTCTCATCAAGAGAATTTTAGTGGTGAAGCTTATTACTGAGCAGGACAGAGTGCAGAAAGATGCTAATGCTACAAAATCTACTGCAGCTAGTCTGTAGGCTTTTTCTGCTTTTGAAAAAAATATATACTATACCTATTTGGACATTATGCAACATGCTGTCCGAATGATTTAGGACTAATGCAAGTATGCACTGCTGCACCAATTTCAAATGAGCAATAATGTCATGATTTAGGTCAGTAATTTATTTTAAAGGTTAAATGACCTTTATGCAAATTATTTTTGCAAAAACTAGAAATTACTTGTTTTCTAAAGACCCTCGATCTTAGAAACCTCACACAGAGTATAACATTCAACAATATGGCATCCAGTCTGAAGGAGTCACATTCTTCTGTGTTGTTTGTTTCTTTGAGTAAATAATGAATGAAAAATCCTCCAACAAATAGAGGAATCAGATGTACGGGGTGCTCAAATGGCTCAAATGAAACTTTCAAATTGGTTCAGGACTGGGATTCTGCAACTGTATTTAACACCCAGTAATAAAGTGAAGCACTGTTCATGGATTTTGTTTTTTACATTTATGCTTCCAAATAGTTAATAGTGTTTTTGGCTTTTACTTAAACTATTTTGTATATACATACAGTATATATTTAAATATTACCCTGTTGCTATTCAACCCAAGCACCATTCACATATTTGTTCCTGCAGAGTTCTCCCCAGTCCTCCCCAGTCATAACCAGCACACACAAGGTTACCTACTAATGGGGCCCCACTGTTCAAGGTACGCTGTGGCTCTCCAAAAGAGGAGCACATAGACAGAAGTAGAAGACTTGGATATATCTTGTGCTTTGAAGAGTCAGTCTCTGCTTGAGGAGAAACCAAACTTGGAAGGTCGTCATTCTTACACAGCAGAACCATTGAAATTGCAGCCCTTGAAGTCTAGAATGCTCTGGCAGTGCTGGAGCGTTACCATGCAATTTAGGTGAAACAGGAACTTACATTGGTTGAAGGTTGATATCCTCCACTCAGATAGCCAAGCGTAACACTGTTAGGTCAGGTTCCAGGCCCAGATAATAAATGTTCTGGATGGGAGTTAGATGGCTTTTCTCATGGTTTATTAAAAAAACACTCAGGAAAACACAGGATGTGATATTAGCAGGGTTGTGGGAAGCATGGCCTGATGAGCCGAGTCTGCCAACGCAAGTAAAACATCCAACTAGTCCAGGTTCTGGAGGCCATGGCTCCTCACACGTGTTGGCGCTGCCTCCAGACATTTGGTAAATAACCGAGTAGCAAGAGATAATCTAAGAGGTAGAGATGGTTATTTGAACACTGTTCCCTTCACAACAAAGGGCAACAATTATCCTAATTTTCACAAATTGGGATGCATCTTTCAAATCCACTGTGGCAGCTTCCTGGTCTCACAGACTGCATTAGCTGTCATAACATTTTTATTTTAACATTATTAAATGCTTGTTTATTGCTATTAGACCTGGGATATACCTGCTGTGAGCAACATCTTTGCATACATTTCCCAGGAGTTCTCAGCATGTCTGGCACATACTGCTGTAATCACTGACCATCATCTTCACTTGAGATATGAAACTGAAAAACATTAGTTTTGTTTTGTCTCTTGTGTTGTATATTATTGTGACACGCTTAGTGATTATTATTTGGGAAGATGCAATATAAACATTGATTTATTGACTTGTTTTACTATGACAGAGTGGAGACCTGTCCAGGATGCATCCCATATTCTGTCCTCCACAACAGCTCAAATACAAATAACAATGTTATTGCTATTTATCCACCTGAACTTGAGCTGATCTCCTAAATATCTTTGACAGCCTCACGTGGATTAAGTTTACTTTATAAATTGTATTAGTGATGTAAGGCTAGCTTGTGAAGTCATCCCTAAATAATATGTCCAACCTGAGATATAAAAGGGAAGAAGGGAATTTTTAGAAAACCTTACACTATAAAGACATAACAGTGTTTGTATGTTTGTGTGCTTTAAAGTGTCCTAAAAGAGAGAATCAGGAATCATAAAGTGTTTTCCACGCAGATCCAAGACAATAATAACAATATGCTTCCTAAATACCAGGGTTACACTGCACCTCACAAGCAACAGCAGAAATCAGAAGAAAAGATAACTAGCCACTTGTTTGCTATGATCTCATTGTAAGGAAGTGTCTGCTTCACTTGCAAAGTTTTTGCAAGATTTCTGTGATAGCGAGCTTGTCTGCTTCGGTCAGTCAATAGAGAAAATGAGGATAAAAAGGAAGGAGGATCTGTGCAGAGAGAGGGAAGGATGGAGAAGCTTGTCCAGTTAGCATAGATGGCAGTAACAAGAAAACAGTGTACTGTGGATGATTACAGATTACGGTTTAAATAAGTGGATTGACTAGAAATGAGTGTGGGAGTACAGTAATGCAAAACAACACCATAATACTTTCATTTATTTTATCTTATTTCTTGTCTTTAGAAAGCCTTTGCTCCAACCAGCAACTCAAAAATACCTTAAATCAAATTAAATCATATTGATGCAAAAAAAAACAACTAAAAAGCAAATAGAAATAATTAAAAAAAAAACTTGTTGGCCAAAGAAACATGTTTAGTTCAGTAGGCATCTATCTATTCGACCTCACGTTAACTCCTCACACTAGGCTGGCTGGATTTACACAGACTCAACGCTTACATTATTTCCACTTTCCAGTATGTTCCACTTTAAAGCTCGTGAACTTTGGCACCAGCTTAAATCGAGCACACACTCAATGAGCCACACTGTTGCTGCAAGGATACAAATACAGATGTACACCTTAAAACACAGCAAGCACATACACATGCGGCACACTGCACTTCTACATCGAAGTGAACTAGATTGAGAAATTTGAAAGAAAACAAACAGGATTCCAGAGCAGTGCGGTGTGGCGTGAGGCTGCTGGCCCGAAACACAAAGAGGGGCCTGTTCACAGCATGCAGAAGCATTCCAGCTAACAGAACAGGCTCTGGGACACTGTTGACCTAAGCTACTTTAGAATGTTTGTGCAATAGCTTTTGACCACTTGATTAAAAATATCGTTTGATGCCGAAGTGACGGGCAGTTTAGACTGGTCTTAGTAGAGCAACAAGTTGCAGCATGAAGGGAAGACTCTCATGGAAAGAAGTGCACCAGGTCAGTCAGACCAGTGAGGATAGCAAGCCGTGTTGCTTGTGTCTGATTTTAGGGTTATATAATGTTTACTTTGAGGAGAAACAAAGGCCACTGTAGATCAGGGTCGATCAATGCAGTCCCGCAAAGGCCACAGTCCTGCAGGTATTCATTGTGCCTCATGAGACCAAACTGAGCCTTTTGATAACCACATGAAGTGTCTAGACTCTTATGTAGTTCATGTGTTTTAGCCAGTTCCAGCATGTTGTCTGATGACAATGCAACGATCATCACCTCTCATCTCAAGAAGCATATTGTGTCATAATCCTTTTGCAGCATCACTAAAAGTAACAAGCATGTCCTCATTTGTCGTTTTCAGGGGTTGTAGGGAAAACATCACTTCTGTGACAAACCCTTCATTCACACAACTGTTAAATCACAATATTTAATCTTCTTTTGTAATGTCGGAGTTCCCACTTCTGACTTAGAAAATTAGCCAGATCCTGCAGCACTTTAAATAGACAGCTGTGTTGCCTAAAGGTAACCAACAACAACAAAAAACAAACAAACAAAAAAAATCATAATGAAAAAAGCAAAAACAGTAAAAAAAAATAAAAATTAATAAATAAATTTTTCACATGCAATGGAACAAAAAACTGTTACATTTAATAAGGTTGTGATTCAACAGCACATCAGTGTGTTACGTCTCCATACATGTTACCACACGACAACATCCTCTTTAAAATGATGCAAGTGAATGCAAACAATAAAAAGATGCAGGTAGGAGGGCATGGAGGAAGTTACTAAATAAATGGAATCTGTAAATTATTGGATCTTTCAATGCAAAATAATAAACCCTTTTGTAACTTTCTATCTACATCCTCAGTGTGTTTTTCTATTTCCATGCAGTCTAACAGCAGATGTTTATGGTAACAAGTTAAAGTTAAGTAAGAGGTAAAGGAAAAACACAATTTGGTACCCATGCTTCAAAATACTTGATTTGATGGTGAGAAATATATATTGTGTAGTTATAACTTAGACAGTGTTCTACCATTTTAGTTCATTAAAAAACCTGGGGAGAGCAATAAGTGTGTTTAGAATACAGTTTTTAATTCAATAAAATGTTCAGAGTACAATTATAAGAAGAAATAAAGACTTTTCAGATGTTTGGTGTTCAGAGATGCCCGTGCTGTGATAGGATGACATTTTTCACAGTCTTAAACTTACATTGCTTTTTTTCTTTATGACAACATCAGGAACTAATGGGAATGCAGGGGTTGAAAAGAAGCAAAGGCCAGTGGGATTACTGGCTTAAATTTGATCCAGAGTAGCCCATTTAATTCAAATATCGGATCTGTGTTGATCTTCAGAAAACCTTCAACCTGGTCAGAGTAATTCAGTATCCATTACTATAAAGCCTGTTTCACCACATGATACATTATTAAGAGGAGGATTTTTATGCATTTCCTGGAGACCAGTGTACAGAAGTAAAAAGTTACATGTCTTAATGGCTTTGTTGATGGTTTTACCACAGCAAAACGTTCTAGTCTGCACTGGATAGCAGGTATAAAAGAGCTTGTTTGTTAGTTTCTTCTTCATGAATGTCATTACACAATGAGGTTCGTTCCACTATGTGCTAAGCTTAGACAGGCTTGCTGATGAGAAGACTGAGACTAAGATTTGCCATGAAAACAGTCGGTCAAATGAATGAATGTGACCTGCTTCCCTCTCCTTCAGTCAATACCAAAGAGATGCCCTTGAGCAATTTTCTGAACATTCAAATTGCTCTGCTGGAGCAGCCCACCAGACCAACAGTAGAAGACTGTGGTTGCACTGGGCAGCTGCCAGTTATAAATGTGTGTTGACCTGTGTGTTTTTGTGTGGGTGCTGATGAAAGAGAGCATGTGTTCTTGGCAAATATTCCCAAGATAAATTAAAGCAAAAGCCTATACTGAGATCTAAAAAGGAAAATGTTTGATGTGGTGACAGATTTGTGCCTCCTGGGGTCGGACTGAACTGGTGCGAACAGAAAAATAAGATGAATCCAGCTGAAGTCTTACTGAATCAAAAAGTTGTGCCTCTTCTGAATAGGACTGCTGCTGAAAGTCACAGTACATCATATTAATAAAAATGATTTCCTTTAAACCGATTTTATCTTTTAACTTCGACAAAACTTAGTCTATTTAAACAAATCTCGCATCCAAAAAGATGTTATGTAGTTAAAGCATCTCCATCATTAGGCTGGACAAAAACATTTATATAATACCACATTAATGCAGTGTGACTTTCACCTTTAAATTTCTTCCCACAGCTCAATAATTAGAGGAATATTTTTTACATAAAGTGGAAACGAGCAGTCTGTGAATCCTCATCATGTGAAAACATGACGAACATATCACAACACTGTGACTAAACCAAAGGCCTCCCTCTTTCACCTGTTCCCTCACGTGAGCTCTCTATGCTTCCTTCACCTTCCTCTCCACCTCACACAGTCATCCTTTTTTTTGTTCCTGTTCACATGGCTGCAGTGTTTGTAATTCCAAGCTGTGTTTGCCCCTCGCCTTTCACCCAACCACCACTGACGCCCCACGCTTCAACCCCTCTTAACATTTGACCCTAACAGCCCCACCTGCTTACATAAATAATACTCCTGTACACAGTCTTTATACCTCTTGTGATGATCGCTTTGTCCATCTCTGACATCAAACACTTTTAAGGCAGCATATTAGCAGGTTTTTCTCCCGGGGTTACAGCAACAGGTCCGCAAATAATATGTGTGTATTTGCGTTTGTGTGGCCTTGTTGTTGAACTGCAAGCTAAACAGTTTATATGACATGTGATAGTTCCACATTTTAGTCAAAGAATAACCTGGATTCTCTGATTTTTTTCCCAAAAAGAGAAAGAATTTGGGTGTACATAGTTAGCGGAATAAAAGGAAGGACAAGAAACAGAAAAATTATGTGGATTTGGTTTGCTCATTACCTAAAATTATATAGTTTGGATGGAGGACTGCTTAGCATACTGTTCTGGTATGTTTTTCTTATTTCATCCAGATTCTCTAACTGTGGTTCAACAGGAACTTGGTACCCAGAGCCAAATTCCTCCAGTCCCACCAAGACATACACCCTCGATTTATTACCCACCATTACAGAAACCGAGAATTGAATACCTACCATCGTACTGATCCCAGCTCTAATTCCTCTGGTCATCCACCATGGAGTTAAATCTTTCCACTGCAGAACAATAATATGATCTGCAGCTTGGCATGACCTTGTTGTTACGACTACATTTGTGTGTATCTGTGTGTATGTGTGTGTGGTCTGACCAGTACCCACATCCCTTAAGCTCAACAACATGGCCACCTAGGAGACACACATCCATTTCTCACCTGACCTCCCTGCATTTCTCTGTCCCTTTTACCATCCGTCATTCCCACCAACAGCGAGGAAGCTGAAGGTTATGACGTTTGTTAGTTTGTCTTGCAGCATTTTTTCTTCTGGTTACATTCCTCTGGATAAACAGTCTCCATGTGCATGTAGTAGCTGATTTGAGTTGAGCAAACCAAGATGGTATTTAGGTTGCTCACACAAGATGGAAAGCAAACTTTAATGGGGAGGTTTATAAAAGCCTATGTTTCATTTTCTTTGTTGCTATTGTGTAAATCAGCACATTGTCTGCTTGACTTTTAATAGATGATTTGAAATGTCTACTATATGAGAAACATTTAAGAATCTCTGTCTGAAATGAGCCCATTTATAAGATACAAAAGCTACTAGACCACAAGGCTAAAGGTGATAAGTTACCATAGAAGCTGAAGTGAGAATAGGACTGTTTTTTTAAAAGTTCAAACTAAATGTTGCACATAACAAAGCACCATATCATTATGAAGTAAGGGACATGATCATTAGATTAGTCTTAGAAAAGCTATAAAAGCTATTCAAAGATCTAATATCTATCATAATGTGTATGCTGTGATAAATGATGAACTATCCCAATTTTACAATTCCCAACGTATTAAAAATTCTTGTAGTTAGGGGTAGTATAACTATTCATTAGTTATGCAGTGGCTGCACAGTGGCGCAGTTGGTTAGCACTGTGAAGGATGCTCCCATCCTCAGCTTGGGAGAGGTCCAAACAGTGGCCTTTCTGTGTGGAGTTTGCATGTTCTCCCCGTGTTAGTGTTGGTTCTCACCGGGTTCTCCAACTTCCTCCCACAGTCCAAAGACATGCACCTTGGGAAAAGACTGATTGGAGAATTTAAATTGCCCATAGGAGTGAGTGTGAGTGTGTATGGTTGTTTGTCTCTGTGTGTGCCCTGTGATGGGCTGGTGACCTGTCCAGGGTGTACCCTGCCCCGCCGATGTCAGCTGGAATTGGCTCCAGTAATCCCGTATGGGAATAAGCGGTAGAAATTGGATGGATCGATAGTTATGCAGCTATGGGGTTGACCCATAATGCACTGAACGCTTTCCTTTTATTTTTCAATAGATCGATGGATGGATGGATGGATGGATGGATGGATGGATGGATGGATGGATGGATGGATGGATGGATGGATGGATGGAT
>JBAMIG010000024.1:7216893-7228264 GCA_037177335.1 Kiunga ballochi | reverse complement strand
TATCTATCTATCTATCTATCTATCTATCTATCTATCTATCTATCTATCTATCTATCTATCTATCTATCTATATATATGTGTGTGTGTGTGTGTGTGTGTGTGTCTGTCTGTTTGCCTATGTAACACTCTTCCATTTAGCTACTGGCCATACCTGCAGTTATCTTCAGCTACATAGTCTACTAAACAGTTGCTTTACTAGCTACCATTGCACATGTCAAAGTCGGATCAAAGTGTAAACAAACACAAATATGAGGAGCTTGTTTTTCAGGAATTTCTTGAACTCTTAGGTGTTATTTATTGGTTCTATGAAACTCTTAATGGAGAGTTGTTTGATTAGTTTTGTTTGGTGTAAAAACAGAGGTTATATAGGCTGCATTTGATAGCTCTGAGTGCAGGACGGTTCAATAATAAAAATGTTCTCCAAGCTTTATTAGACACTTGTAGAGTAAATATAAAATAAAGGTGTTTTTTAAAGAAAGATAACTTTTAATTTCAGACAGAGCCACTACTCCGCTGAGGAGTTATCATTTCTCAAGAGCTGGCTGAACTCAGCAGAGTATGTGTCTGCTGCCCATTTCCAGGCCAACTTGGACAAATCTACATTGTTCCTAACCCCTCTGCCAAGTCGAATTTTGCGGGTTTGTACGTTTTCATTCATTTATTTAATCCACATCATACACTTTTTTGTAAAATTTCATCTACTCTGACATTAGGAGGGTGATGTTGCACCTAACATCGCTGATCTGAGTCAAGAGGAGAACCACACCTTGTCTGTCTTCAACTGGATGACAAGCATGAACGATTTTCTTGGTAAGATGAACACAAATAAATACAAGCAAAGCATTACAAATGATTTCTTTAAAAATGTGAATGTGTACGGTAATAAGGATGATCATGGTCATATTATGAACCAGGTGGAACGCTGGTGCGTTTGTGGAAAAGCGCCATGTGCTCAGTGAGCACAAGAGAAAAAGGCAAAGAGATGTTGGAACAGCTGCTGCTGAATCCCAGCTACGCCACAGGCAGTTTCCTCTCCATCATCACTGGAATGACCACAAGCTGCTGACTTTAACACAAACAGAAGAAGAAGGAGACACCAACTTTTGCAGAATAATGGTGATCACTTTCCTACTTGGAAAATGTTTCCTTTTGAACAAAGGAATGAGAGCCATCATTACCCGGATGCAATTTCACAATAAAGTAGTATTTCATGTACATGTGTTCTTGTCCTTCTTTGGTTAACTGTCTAGTAAAATGTTAACAAGACTTTTCGTGTCATAACTGAAATATTTATAGAAACTTAGAATACCTAAAAGTCACAAAAGGTTTTTAAAAATCCAGTTATTATGTGGGATATATAGAGCTGTATGCTCATAATTGATGGTGTCTGTTTGTCATAACTGGAAAGATTACAAGTGAGCAAAGAACAGTTTAGAAACAATCTGACTTCATGAAGCTATAAGATATTTTCTAGTTCTATATTGCCCCCTAGTGGTAATATAATGCTAATGCTAATGGTACGTTATAACAATGATGTTTTCAAATTGCAATCCACATTTCTGCTAATTTAGCATCAGCAACATGTATGGGAAAGTGAAACTATAATGATGACTAAACCATCTATTAATCGGTAATAAAATTGTAAAACGCAGGCTCATGGTGGATCTTTCACATACTCACTGAATAATTTGAGTTCCTGTTTTTTATTGATAAAAGATTACAAGACATCCCTAAAGGTAGGGAACAAAAAGGCTGATTATTTTTACTAGATTACAAAAAAACAAGAATAAGGGAGAAGTCTTTATTTAACACAAATGTACCCTTAACAAAATACTACACAGTCTGACTCAATGTGGTCATTGCAGCATATGAAAATGACATCTATTAATAGGAAGACATACAGGCTCACAATACCAGCTATTAAAACACAAGAAGCTATCTGCAAGTTATTAACATAATGGATCTATGCTAACTTATGATTGTCAGTGGAAGACAAATATACAATTTCACAACAATATAACATCCCTTCAAGGCTTGCACACCATGTGTGCTTAAAGGAGGCTTCATTTCTTCATTTTTCCCTTGTCTTTTCTGTTGTAGGGAAATAAATCATAATTTTATTTTTGCTTTGTTGTAGTTTTTTTTTTTTTTTTACTTTTTCCAAAGACCAAGCTTGGTTTTAGGGAGCATGAAGTTTGTGTCAAAATTAGCTCAGTATAAAAACATAAATTACATAGGTGTGGTAAAAGTGTCTTTTACTCAACTTTGCATCAAATCAAGGAAACAGAATCCCTGTAAAAACTGATAAAGAGTTGTGGTCAAAACTGAATTTGTTGGCTCTGGTAGCATATAAATCACATAAAGTGTGGCAATACCTAACAGGATACAGCAGTAAATACTGCTTCAGGTTATAGAGAGCCAGGAGGTTTGATAATAAACATGTTCGCAATGCTCATTTACAGCAGTGGTCTACCAAGTGTGGAAAGAGGCCCTCTATAAGGGCACAGAGATGCTATGCATTATCTAAAGGAAACAACAAAAATATATAAATCTTTTTTGCCCCGAACTCACAGTAGATTCATTATAGCTATTAAACACAGACATAATACTGAAGTAAAACAACAATAAATGACTGTTCATAAACAATGGTGGATGTTCAATCACGCCATGGCAACCGTAACCAAGCACAGCTGCCCTGTTCAGCAATGGCATTCAAAACACTTGTAATAAGATTAACACTCGTAGTTTTTGGCAACATTTTGGCTTTTTTTTTTTTTTAGCTTGTAACATTAGCTGCCTAGCATAGCAAAGTTAATATTTACTGTAAAGTTTAACATCTGTTCATTCTGTCTGTGGCTTATTTGCTACTTATTTAGCCTTAGCTTTAAACCAATGCTCCGTTACAGCTAAAAGTAAACTCAGCTGCTGATGTTCACTTAAACTCTTTAAAACCGCTGCTGGAACCAAATTAGCATAAAGTATTTATGATTTCAATATTTGTCTGGGTCCAATTTAAGTCACTTCAGTACAAGCACCACACCATCATTTTACATCTTTATACCATGTTCATGTATTCTTGTTTATCTGATCTAAAATAAATCTAAGGTGGGATATTAACACAAACAATTCGGGCACAACCACTCAACAATAACAATGATTTTCATGACAGTAACACTAAACTGTTATCAACAATATATAAATAAATGTATTGTTCTAGACAAAAAAATTAAAAAAAAGAAATGGTTTAAGTGACAGAGCACCACTGTATCCTTATAAGTGTAAGCATACCAAGAAGAGAGGTATATTAGGAACATCACAATGCTACTTTATCACCTAAATCCTCTCAGCAGTGGCTATAAATTGCACGACGCTTTACAAAAACCTACGGAAGATTGGATAACGAACACTGAGTCTGTCCAGATTTAAAACAGGAATGTCACAGTGAAATCTAAACACATGAGAGGGGTGAAGCTGGAAGGAGAAACTCAAACAAACATTACTCAAACTCATTCAAGATCCCTCTCGCTAGCGGTCTCATGCAGCAGAAGAAAGAAGTGTTACAGCTTTAGCAAATGCCTTCCAAATACATATCACAAAATACTCCAGTAAGTTCTGATCAGCATGGAAAACATCCAGAGTTTTGAAAATGTCTGCTTTAAAATAAGCCTATATTACCTGTACACATTTACTACACAGTATTGACCGTAATCAAACTTGCTTTGGCTTCTGGCCGTCCGCTGAGTGGTGAGGTAGACATGTGACAGAACGGCAGATCTGCTAAGTCGACTTGTGGTGGAGATTGCATGCTGATGGCATTTGCATCTGTTGAGTGTTGCTTGGCTTTATGAGAGGTAGAGGATCTCTGTTCCTCACACAGGAAACTGCCCTGAGCCCACTAATGCACTGGAATGTGTCTGTGTGTGTGTTGGTGTGTGAGTGTTTTTGATTTTATCTGAATGCTTACCATGTCCAACAGTTAACATATATGTACAAACACATATCTTGTGTGCACAAGTGATTCAAACAGGAGTTATTATGCTTCTCCATAGGCTGAGGCTTTGTCTTTTAACAAGTCCAGACACAAATGACAGCTCCAGCTTCCTGCAGACACAAGAAAACAGAGACAGTTTGACATGAATGTCCTGTTCCTCTTTTCCATATATAGACTTTGCTTGCAGCCTATGTCCAAAATACACTACATGACATATATAGTATGAAGTCTCAATGTATTTAATACAACCTGTGACAAGAGTTCTCACCTTCAGGAGGCTGGGTCATTGGAGGCTTCAGACAGTACATGTGATATCCTCGGTCACAATCGTCACAGAACAGCAGCTGGTCCTGCATTAAAAGCACAGACTCAATACTCTAACCATAAATAAAGGATTGATTACCAAGAATTGGCTAAAAGAATGAAAGTCCAGGCTCTCACAGTGATTAAAAGTTAAAGACTTTTATTCTAATAGGCTAGAAACTTAAAATTACACCTTGTCCAAACCATTTATTACAGAGTAGTTTCTGATAGGTTTAATGTAAATTGGTGTAAGGATAAAAAGTCGTATTTAATTCAAGCGTAATAGTGAGAAATCTGGTGCTAAGCAGGACATGCAAGTCTCTATGATACATACATCATTCTCTGAGGTGCCACAGAGGCTGCAAGACTTGCACTCGATGCATTGCCATTGGTATGTCCTGACTGCCTGCATCATGTTGTCAGTGAACTGTAGGCATGTAGGGTGACCTGCAAGGGGGCGGTGAGGAAAAAAGCAAGATGAGGATGAAGAGAGAAAAGGGATGAAAGAGTAGCGTGTTATAGAGTGAACTAAAGTCTTAAGCAAAACCTTTGCTTAACTCATCAATATGCTTTCTGTTGCTTGCAGTGACTGAAGGTGCTTTTTATTTGTACAGAAATTTCTCAGTTGACAAGAAAAAATGAAGTAAAAAACACCCCTAAAGCCACATTTATAAGATGGCAAGTTAAAATACCCTCACCTTACCCTAAAATTAAACATGGCTTCCTTGTTCAGAAAGGAAAATCTCCTGTTTTTGTTGACTTGAGACTACAAACCAGTTCAATTGGGTGTGACATCATTTCCATCTCTAAGTTTAAACTTTCCAAGTTAAAATAAATATATCATATGTCATCATTTCACCAGGCGCTTAGTCCCAGCCCGTTTAAAAACAGTATGTGATACACAAAAGTTTAACTCCAACCACAATGTCCACAACCAAATACATGTGCTTGTAACACAAGCAGTTGTGTCACATATAAGACACAACCAAAGCATGTTTCATCATTTTCACATAAATTTGGAACAGAAAAAGAAACGCATTTGATATAAACTGAACAGCAGTGACGCTAACACCAGAAACAGCTCTTATTTGTAGGGACAGGACCAAGTGACCTTTTAAAAACCTGCTGATCTCCTAAATGTTGTGAAATACATGATGGATCATTTGATTTACTGGGAGAAGCCAGGTTAACTCTGTCCCACAAGCTGTTGCTGCCATGGAGGATGTCACTGATTGTATCACTAATCCGATTCAACATGGAGAACTGTAGTTCCACCGTAGACATGTTTTCTGGGTTTTCTGCATAATAGCATTGTGTTCCTGTCACAGGGATATCAATGAGCCAAAGCTGAGCCATAGTCAGGGATGATGTCAGAGCAGACGTAAATATTGACCACAAGGAGAAATAAGTGAATTTATCCATGATAAAAATGTTCAAGAATATATTTAAAATAAATATAAATATCTTTTAAGAGTTCAAACAATCTAGATTTGTCATAAACGTTCTCGGCTCTGTCCGAGGAATTGCCTTTTAAGTCTTTTATTGCTGCAGAAAGAAACAGTTTTTGCCACAAAGTCCCATTATCAGCCATCAGCAAACTGCCTCAGAGTCTGATAACAGAACATCTTCCAGCTCTGCATCTTCAAAGCCAAACGTGGACCCCTCGCTGTCTGACGTGTGGTCAAACAATTCATTGAGAGCATTCAGCTTCCTCCTCTCGTGCTTCACTCCTCCTCTTCCAGCTACCATGAAAACATCAGTGTCACAGCAACACAGACATGACCATGCTTTTCTGCAGCTGTTTTAATTCTCATTAAGGATGCTTTATGGAAATGATTTGCTAAAATATCCAGCGGATGTGACGTAAACAGAGTGGAAAACAAAAGGGGAAGTCAAACAAATAGAAAAAATGCAGCCAAACGTGGCGTAATGATGCATAACAATTGGAAAACAAAAGAATGAAGGAGTGCTGTGTGAAGGCTGAAATCCTTACTGATGAAGGCAGACATGGGGAGACATGCAGGATGGAAGCAAGCAGCAGGCTCTAATGTAAAAATCACACAGCTCCAGTGGTTGGTTGGGTTTCTATTGATCAGAAAGGCTCATTGATATCACACTGAAAAGACTCCAATGCTTAAATTACATCACATCTTTGATGTGTAATCAAATGTATATTACTGACATGTATTTGTAAAATTACTTTTTGCTTTAGAGTATATGATATGTACTCTTTATAAGTCCTTGAGTTATATTATTATTAACACTTATAATAATATTGGCAATCCAGTTTTTGGTAAAGTGGTAGTAAACATTTTTAAACCCTTTATACAGAATCCAGTTAATTATTCCCATTTGTATTAGATTCTATGCGTTAAGCTTATCTCCATTGTTGGTACCATCTGGGCTAGAAAACTCTATATGTACAGTTAGAGATATGAGAGCAATGAACAAAGACGTTGATGTTAAGCATCCACGTGGTACACTCACCAGAGCGTCCGCAGTCAGAGCAAGACACCAACTCCTCAGCCTGGCCGGTTTTCCTGTTGGAGTCTTGGTCTCCCAGGCAAAAGTCACAGTAGTCGTTGGGGATAACGGTGCCGTCCAACCCTTTCTGAGCTGCCAACATGAGCAAAAATATGTAACTAACAATACATTAGAGTGACTGAGACCACTTTGTTACAAAATGAAACTAAATGTACATAATAGGGGATTTTCTGAGAAGATGCATGTGGAAATGTCCCGGCAACATCTGTGCTTTTACACTATAAACCGTGTCTTACTTTTGTGGTTGTCTAAACTCTGTGGAGGAGATGGGGCCATGTCTGCTTCCTTCTCCTCTTCACCTTCTTCCTCTGCAAGGTGAGTGTGGGTGTAATGGTAACTCAGGCCAGGTCGGTTCTTGTAGCGCTTTCCACAGACTGCGGATTAAACCATTACAAGTCCATTAAAAGTGAGGAAAAAGTATCTTTATCTGCTATTTATAGTATATAATGGGTTAGATATAAGGTTAGCAACAAATAGAAAATGTAG
The DNA here is from genome assembly GCA_037177335.1 of Kiunga ballochi. Classification (NCBI taxonomy): domain Eukaryota; kingdom Metazoa; phylum Chordata; class Actinopteri; order Atheriniformes; family Pseudomugilidae; genus Kiunga; species Kiunga ballochi. The sequence continues at coordinate 7,220,940 of JBAMIG010000024.1, read as the reverse complement.
CTTTTAATTGACTTTTAAAGAGAAACACTGATCCGTATTTTATGAGGGCTTGCGTATAATGATGTTATTAAAACTGGGAATCCTTTGCTTTATATTAATAACAATCTTTTTTAATATGAGCAGCAGAAATGACCTTAGATAATTAATTAAGTTTTTAATAAACTTCTTTACCTACTGAATTCATTACATCGATACATAAAAAGCTCATTTGAAAGCCTTTCCTTTAGCAGTGAACCCAGAAATTTCGGATTGGTGGTGACCAGGCTGGGAATGTTATTGCCACATGGAACATAAATCAATATATCAGTTTTGATTTCATGTACATATGAAGTATGTGATTACACTATTTTAAATAACATTTTCCTTTTAGGATAAGATTTTAATATTTAACTTTTTGAATTCCTGTTTAAATGAAAGAGCATTGCATGTTTAAATATGCACGTTCAGCTGAGTTTTGATAATTTCTCTATCAGTTTCAACAAGTTTTCCATTTCCTTTTAACAGCATAAATTATTCACTCTTCAGTTTTAGTCAAAAAGAATTTTTTATTTATTTATTGCGTTTGCACTATAGAAGGTCCTGTATATAAAAATAAGTCTGATTGACAATCAGTGCATAGTTCTATGTACATAGCTCTTTATTCACATATGAATGGATTTAAAATGGTTGTGGCCACCGCTTAGCTATGCCCCTGACTTTCATGCACAGTGTTATTACTCAGACGTCAGGGTGTTAAGTAGAAATCTGTAAGAACACACCAGCTAAATAGCAAGCTAATATGCATCTCATAGCACAGCTGCAGCTATAATTTGCGTAATTTGCAACAAGCAATCATGGAGGTGCAAAGTGTAGCGTTAGCATCATGCAGTGCTTGCATTAATTGCAGAAAGGACAAGCATAAAGCCTTTAATGCATTCAGTCAGCCATTTCCACACCAGATGCTAGTTAGAAGAAAAAGGCTGAATATAATTTAACAGCTCAGGAAGCGCCTAGAAACAAAATATGTCAACAAGTTCAGGTACCTTCTTCAGCCTTTTTTGAGTTATGCTTTTGTTTGTATCTATCTGGAACAGAGAAGACACAAAAGCAAACAATAACGGAAAGACAGGACGAGACATAAAATGAGGATGAGATTCATTTGTTTGAGATTCAGTCGGCATCTCTGTTCACAATCCCAGTGACGGCCCATTCCTGAGTACGAGAGTGGCATGCTGGCCAAGTCTGAATCAACAGCAAACTCTTTATTCATGCTGCAGAAAACTGACCGCACAGAGAATATCCAAGAGAGATGAAAGAAAAGTACAACATCATAGTTTTTTCTTATCAAATAGAGTTGATGCTCTTCACTTTCAGGTAAACTAAAGCAAATATAGAGATCGCTCATGATGACAGACGGACAAGTTTTCTTTTTTCCTTACTATCACAGACATAGGGTTTGTCCTGGTCGTCAGCATTAACAGTTTCTGACCTTCTGCGAGTCGACCCTCTGCTCTGAAACGAAACAAGCAAACTTTTCGTCATTTACATCATCCTAACAGCATATTAAATAAAGGTGATAAACGTGGATTTTTCTCTTTTTCTCCTTTATATGACAAACACATAACCTTTGCTTTTGTCTTTGGCAGGGACTTACTTTGCCTCTAGTCCTGTTCTTCCTTTTCGGTGTATCTAGTTCAAAGTCTTCATCATCATGGAAACTGTCTCCGTTTTCTTCTGCTTCCAGTACTCTCTGGAGAGTGCAAACACACATGAGGTTTGAATTAGGGCAACGCGAGCTGTGAACAGGTATGGAGAGACCTAACACGATAAATCCGTCATTTTTTAAGCTACAGTATAATCAAAACATGGCTAAATAAAAGGTACCTGAATTTCCAGCAATGTCTCGTCTTCTTTAATGAGGCTGTTTTTTTTCTCAAGCAGGCTGTCCCCCCTCAGGAGGGCCTCCAAGGCTGTGGCCTCCCCGGGTGGCCCCTCGCGCTTGGGGGCTAGCTCAGCTTCTATAAAGATAGAGCGAGAGGGAAAGAAAAGAAAGATGGGCCTCATATCTTTACAAATGTTGCAAATCAAATGTGTTTTGAATTGTGTTTGTTCTACACAGCATGTCATAGCTGCACTGCTTCTAGAGACAAAAGGTTCAAGGCAAAGCCTTTTCCACCTGCTTAGTTACATTATTAAAAGACTACCTGTGCAGTAGAGCTCCTCAGTGTAGACTGTTGCAAGAGATTTTGCCAGATTTCAGTAGCAAAGTCATGTAAATAAGAGTAAAACAGCCCAATAAACCAATATTTATATTAAAGACATTTTTGAAAGTGTTTTTAAATGTTGCAACAATAATACCTTAACATGATGATCAGAATATTGTACAAAATAAGCCGTTTTTACTTTTTAGTCAATTTTTTTTAAACAATGAACAATAATTTTATTGTTTTGGTTGATTATGTACAGCCTTTTGCAGTTGTTTTAAATGGGTTTATAGATAAAGTTGAGTATAGTCCAGGTCACTAGCATCAGTGTGGACACAAAAAAGTAATAGATTACAGATAACATTTCAAAGGCAGGCTACAAGATTTGAAAAAACAACTAATAACTAAATAATAATAAAAACTAAGTGGGGGATGTGGAACATGGATATGCTTTGTTTTGTCCTTTCAAGTCTGCATTATCTTTCCCACTTTCCCTTGTTCATTTCCGTAGAGATAAACTGCTAGCAGCACCGACTCTCCATCCTTCCTTTTTAAAACCAGGATGAAAACAAAATGAAAGTAGGGATTGGGTAAGAAAAGCAGGGAGTGAGCCTGACTATTGAAGTTGAGAGACAATTATTAAACACAAAGCCGCTGCACCTGAAACTCCCCCTCCTCCTCTTCTTATGTTTTTGCTGTTTGGTATCCGTACCTTTGCAGAAGAGCTGGCTTTTATGTCTGTCCTCCTGTGGCAAATTTCCATCTGCATGCCAAACCCTACCTTTGGGCTTTGTCTTGCATTTTATCCTTTCTTACCTGCCAGTCTGTATTCTTCACCTTCTCTTTGACTCTTCAGAGTGAAGCAACCTTTATCTCTCAGGTCTCACAAATTTGAATAGTGTGGACTAAAGCAGGCTCATCATTAGTTTTACATACTGTGTGACGTTCAGCTTTAATTGAAGCATGGCCCGTTTGGCTATTTATGAAGCTTAGAAAAGTTTGACATCAGTTTTGACCAATCCCAGGGCAATAAATGGTAAATATACAGAAAAAAACAATTATCAAATTAATTTAAAAAAGTTTTTAAGTTTTAAAGATTGGATGTTTTGTTCTAGTTCTTCTTAATTCAGCCATTAAGGGGATAACATTAATCATAAATACTGAAACTGTTGGAAAGAAGCCAGCATTTAAGACTAGGAAGAAGCTACTGAGACTTCATAAGTTTGAGAGAAGAATATTAAATCTTCTACTGAATTAAATTCAGAATTTTTCTAAAAGATCTAAAAAAACAAGTAGAAAATGTTCACAAAATGTGTATGTAGCATGCATATGCAGGCTTTAACAGATTGTTGTAGCAGGGAAAGTCCTAACACTTGCAGGACTGAGGCCCTCGAGGACTGGAGTTACTCATCCCTTTGCTATAACTTTAACCTGCTTTGGGGCTACAATGACAAAATTAGCTCATTGTCAAAGTTTTCAAGGTTTCTTTCTGGGGGCATGCACTGATTTTTCAGCTTAACGTTGTTAAATATGAATGCAGCAACAGACTTTCAATAATGATGCCCAGCCTTGAATGTTTAATACGTTTACTCCAGATTAACTCTTGTTATTATAGTAGGACCAGCAAGGAAAAATAGTTAGGATACGTGCAAATTAGGACCAATAATAAAGCAGAAAAGGTTTGCAAATATATACCTGGTAATGACAACTGTTGCAATCAAAGTTTTTTTTACAAAGTCAGCAACCAAAAAGTGAAATCTAAGGTGTTGTAATAAATGCATGAGAAATAATTCCTCCCCAACGTTTTAGTCCTACATTATCATGGGGTGCAAATTTATAAATGATAAATTCTTCTCTTGCAGTG
>JBAMIG010000024.1:7201243-7215746 GCA_037177335.1 Kiunga ballochi | reverse complement strand
TGTGTGTGTGTGTGTCTTATATGAATAAGTGTGAGGTTAATTTATTTTCATTACTAAATGAAACAATGTCTAGTCTAAAGAGAAAAACAGGGAACTTATCCTGCTGTCTGAAAGTAACCCTGTGACACATTCTGTGTGCATACACACCCGCCTATACAGAAAGAATTCTCTTTGTTCAAGAAGCATTGAACTAACACAAGTATTTGCAAGAGCCCAAGAGAAAAGGAATCAGATTCCTCACATGCTATTGCAAATATTTGGGACAACCTGCACGATTTGATATCCGAAAGACTAAACTTCCAAGTATTTTCTTCTACTTCAGCTCAAAAACCTTCAGTTTTACTTGTTATAGCTGCATAGGGCCACTTTTTTTTCTTTCTAGTAAGGTCCTTTGGTACGTTGCTGTTCTTCTTATTTCCTTTTTCTTTCCTGAGAAGGACTCCCTGTCCTCTACTTAAAGAGAAAGCTTTCTTTGCGGAAAGTTCTGGAGTATTATGTTGCATCTGGAAGACAGCAAGGGGGAAACAATGGAGCAGAAACGCAGAAACAAGTCTTGCCTTCATTTCTTCCCCTTATCAGGTTCCTTTGGCATTCCATTTCTAAAATCCCCTATAACACACAAACTGGATGCCCACTCGCATCATAAGGCACACACTGCCACCTCATAGGACTCACTTACACCTCATGGACAAATGATTATAGAGGCCCAGTTAGGGTGTACTTCTGTGCTGCAGTGGGAGCAAGAGTCATGTGTGGGGGTGTTTGTGTGTGTTCATATGTGTGTGTGTGTCACAAAACAGTGAGAGGGGGGCATTGATTCGAGAGACCGAATGAACCTGGAGACCTGGTGAGAGAGAGCCTAACCAGAGCCAGATGGTCAGATAGTGTTAATGCAACAAGATCTGTGTGACTACACTGCACATCAGCACCAAGAGCAAAACTAAAACACACATTTGTATTCATGGGAAAGTAGTCTCAAATCGTAAAGGGATGCACACACTCACTGTGAATCTGTGCGAATGTGTTGCTCGGCTGCACGTACGTGCGTGTGATGTTTGTCTTACCTAGTCGAAGCCCGCACAGGCGAAGTTGGGGATCCAGGGGAGGGTGAAGTCGCCTCTTCTTTCTCCAACAACGAGCAGGGTACGTGTACATCTGTCCTGCTGCAAGGCCTGGATGAAAACACACAGAAGTGTATAAACATGCATTCAGATACACATGCAGACATTGAGGGACATGGGAAGATAGTTCTGCGTTTCAACAAACCTCGTATTGAGTCCCCTCTGCACACACACACACAAAACACAATCGACTGTATTCCAAAGAAGAGGGGGAAAAAACAAAACAACAGCTGATAAAACATACTTCACATTAATCTAATGAACATTGTGGTCTCTCTGCCTTTAATCACTTTCCATCATTAGCTCGGTATGAAGAGAGAGGAAGATTTCTATGCCCTCACTGAGCAGAGAAAAAATATCTAGAGAAGGAGGGGGGATGAGAAATGCAGAATAAATGCATATAATGTGAGTTAGGTCAGCCACAAAGTATAGGGTGTGGCCTGAAGGGCTTTGCATTCAAGATGGAGCAAAGGCTATTTGTGTCCAGCTCTCAGTAAGAAGCAGATTGTTCCCTTTGGTTGTAGCGATGAACCACATGTGTATACTGCATCTTGACTGCAGAATAAATTAGTCAGAATACAAGATAGTTTGATTTCTTTTAATGAAGAAAGGGATCTACAATTACATTAATCGTGCATTTGTTCAATATTTTATTAAATCTGCTTATGTACTTGTCTTGCTGGAAGTTTCTCATGTCTCTACAGTAAAGGCTGAGTTCCAGCTTGCTAGCTTAGCTTAGGGATGGAAGCAGGAGGAAACAAACACAGTAAACCTGATGTTGTTTAAGATTTAAAAAAATGAAAAGATTTCACACTTAAAAAGCTCATTTCTTAACTATCTATCTCATGCTGACTACCTGGAGTTTACTTTGCTTTCCTGGCAAGAATGTGGCAACAACATCCTCTCCTGACTGTTTCAGGCTGAAAATATGCAACAACTTCAACAAAACTGCTAACTGTATATTATCATCCTGCTTTACAGCTCTAAAACCAACAAGATATGTTGTACCGCGTGCTGTTTTTTAGACTGTGCTGGAAGCTAGGGGATAGAAAGTGTGGAGCCAACTGGCTTTCTTATGTTACCATACTTAAAAACATCTATTTATATCCTAAATCTCTGTATCCCAATTCAAATCCCCCTGTTTGCATGAACACGAATGAAATAACTCGGGGAAATATAAATCTGATCAAACCAGGTCTGATAAACTTTAGTTTCATCACAATTCAAAGTCTCTTAAATGGTTTCCATTCTGGATACTGGAAGTTTAGGAGCAATGTGAGAATGCAAATTTCTGCAACATTCACTCCTGAGTTCTTAATAAGATTATCTCAGCCAGGGTCTGAGTAAAACCATAACATCAGCTGAAGCTGTGCAAGTGTAACTGGAAACATACCAGTGTGTGAACATGCTGGTTTAAGTTGTTTCTCTTTTTACTACTGACTTGTTGCTTTTCATTTATTTTCACACTCAGATACATGTGGTTTTGTTCTAAACACATCAATCGATATCAAAGAAGCACACCCACAGCTTTTTATGAATTGCAAAAGCTGATATTTTTCCACATGCATTAGAAAAATCTCATGCTGAGAATTGCAGTTATGGAAGAGGACTGGACTAAATGTCAAGAACCAAACATAAACGACTGTGTGTTAATGTATATCTGTGTTTTGTTTTGTGTTAATCTATTTATCTTCATTTATATTCTATATTTGAAAAGTTTTTTTAAAATAAATGGAAATGAGTTGTGCTCTCTGAGGGCTCTGTCATATAGAACTCTGCTAAACTACATCCGATATTAACATCTAAAATCTAAAAGGTTTTTTGTTCGTATATACATTATTGTTACCATTTTTCATACCAGTTCATCCAGTTCAGGGTTGCGGGTAGCTGAAGCCTGTCCCAGCATGGGTGAGAGGTGGAGTACACCCTGGAAGATTTGTCAGTCCATCACAGGGCCGCACAAAAACAACCAGACAAACAACCAGGCACACACATATTCACTCATAAGGACCATCTAGAGCCTAACGTACATATCTCTGGATGGTAGGAGGAAGGCAGAATACCCAGAGAGAACTGCCACGGCCAACATGATGTCCGATCCAGCGGCATTCTCGCTGCGCGGCTACAAGGTGGTCTACTTTGTTCTTAAACATTATTTCTGTTAATTGAACTTTTGCTCTTATTTAATTATTTCACTCATGAGTGTAATTTACCTCCCAAATATGCTACTTCTTCTCTAATGCTGTAACATATGAGCGCATAAACAACATGTCTTAATGAGCATTTAGACGCTTTTTTCTCAAACTAATTGTGAACACAAACTCACAACAAAAAACCTTTAACAATTACATCTCAAATCTTAACTAATGCGATAAAAGCATGATAATAAATTGCCTTAAATAATAATTATCTAAACATCTACCAAACTTTCTTACACTGTTGCCTCACCCTAATTAACTAGTAGAACAGGTCTTTTTTTTTTTTTTTACAGAGAATCAGGCTAAAAGAGCCTCGCTATGTTTGTTATGATGCTCTGAGCTTCTAAAAAAGCATAGATGGAAGAAGATGATAGGCAGTGATGCCAGGTGAAATGGAAAATTGTTTCCCTTGACTTAATAACACTTAATGCACATTACTTTAGAAGTCTTCAAAGATACAGTTAATCATGTTAAATCTGCAGAAACATTTTTAGTTGATTCAGTTCTGTTGTGTCTGAGCAGAACAGCCAATTTCCCAGAATGCACAGCTATGTGGTTAGAAAAACACATGTTAGGAGTCAGTTATTATTTCTGGTCTCGCAGTGTTTCTCACCTGGCCGTCGGTGGCGTTTTTCCATCCAGATGTAGCAGTTGTTCTGTGCTACGCCAGTTTGCGAGTCCAGGAAGGGCATTCGGACGCTACGCTCAGCACAAAGGCGGGCATTGTAGCTGCGGCAGTGCTCAATGGCTTCCTTATAGAACTGATCCCCAAGCCTGGATGCAAATAAATAGAGAGTCTCAGTCAGAGAAAATGGCTTGTAAACAGCTACAGAGGCTTACTAGGAAGACTTAAGCATAATATATTGAGGGAACGTTCATATGCATCTTTAACAATTTCCCCAGTAAACACAAAAGAGCATATAGTAAAAATATATATATAGTTCCTCAGAACATCATAGTCTTAGTCCTTTAATTTCTGCTTTTTATGCAACGACTCACAGCTCCTGCACAAGTTGTATCATCTGTATGCAATAATTTAGGCCTACAACATTATGTGCTGATAGGTGATAATTCTGTAAAACTGTGAAATCAAACACAAGTGAGCACTTTCTTTCCTAACTCGGGATTTAATGCAGTCATCAAATGCAGTTTAAAGGCAACTGAGCTAAAAAAAAATAAGGAGCTGAACAGTGAGAAATAATACATGTATGGGGGATGATAAACTATGAGAACAAAGGAAATGCTTCATCTTGTCTAAGTGAAAGATGAGTAAGGTGCCAGATTGAAGTGACCCCCCCCCCCACACACACACACACACACACACACACACTACTGACCAACAAGTGAGTAGAAATCAGAATGCAGGCCAACAATAAGCTCCAAAGTCTCAGACTACAGACATTCACACAAAGATCAAATGAAGATTAACTCATAGCCAAAATCAAGAAATAAAAGAAGAGAATACGTCATGCATGAATGAAACTTTGCTGTTTCTATCTTGCATGGAAGAATTTCTCTTTTTGACCTCATGTAAGGCTGAGGAGGAACAGTGTCTGTTTGACAGTCAATGTGCTTGTGTGTTTATCTACCTGGACATCACCCATCTTTCTCTGATGGGTTGAGATGAGCCGTCAGTGGATATGACAAAATACCAAGCAGGACTAAGACCTACTTATAGTATCTTTAGTTTTTCTAATTAACTCCTAATTAATTCCTCCTAAGTGTGTTACCATATAAATACGCATCACACACACACAACTGTAGATGTGTTTGCTTTAAAAAGTGAAACAGTATTTACAGATATTTCTTCTGCTTTAGGAAAGGTTTTTGTGCTCTTCTAAGTTTCCATACCATGCTCATCTCCACACAGGGCTGTTATACCGCTAGGACTTACTTTCATTCTTTGCTTTCATGGCCTTAGCATGATTTCACACGAGGACAGTTCATGGGACAGTTTGTGCAAGGAATTCTGAAAAATTCACATTTTTTTGGAGCGGTTTTGGCTTAATTTGATAATAATGAGATTCATCTTTTTCTTATCGTCTTCACAGAAGCTCTAAAACAATGTTTTTCCACTCTAAATGAATATGATTGCAATTTGATATGTTAACCAAGTATTTTTAAAAACAAAAACAGCAAATAGTACTGTAAAGATGTAGTGGAGTTTTTCACAGAGGGAAACAATCTCAATCATTTTTTCCAGAAACACTTTGTTTAGATCCAGTTTCCTGTTTCTGACTGTTCCCGCTACATATCCAGTCTTATCTGAGTCTGCCCTCTTTTTTTCTTTCATATGCCGGTATAACCGTAGCTTTCCTGGTTTGTGATTAACCACATGGTTTGGTCATCATAATAAGGTTATACCTTTTAGAAAATATATCTTTATTCTGTACCGGTCTTATAAGAATCACCTATTAAAACTGATTGGCAAACCTCACGTGACCTTTGAGCGGGACTGAACAGAAATGTTTCCTCTTCAGTTGATTTGTTCACTGAAAGGAATCAGCAGCCCAAAACTAAGTTGATGCAGTCTTTGTTGTTGTTTTTTCAGTTTTAACAAGAAGCTGTACAGTATATGAGCAGCAGGAGAGGCGGTGAGCTCTACCGCACATCCCCTCATCTCCTTTGTTCACTGAATGCTCTGTTTGGTTTCACACTGATAATGAACTACACCATGATTCACCTGCTCGTGGAAAAAGACCATCATCTTTTAATGCCACTTTATAAGTCAGGCTGAAAAAGCATATCTGACTTTGTAAAGTTACATTGACTCCTACAGTATGGAAATGTGAAAAAAAATTCACATTGTGCTCTTTTCCACTACTTTAATTCATGATCCTATAATAAAAACACAAAGATAAAACCAGAGCAAAGCCTTTCAGTGTGCAGTTTTCATGTTCTCTGTGCATGTGTGGCACCTCTCTGCATGTTAGATAAACATATTAATCAAATTGTGTTTGTGTTTTCATTGTGATGGGCTGTCCTCCTATCCAGGATGTACCCTGCATATTGCAACTGCTGGGACAGACTCCAGTTCTACCTCACCTGCAAATTTATAGTTTCATTACATTTTTTTGACCAGCTGAACTTTAAGATGATTTAGAAGAAGGCAATCAAAGTTAATGTCCATTGCGTTGTTGCCTTTTCTGTGTGATTTACCACCTTGCTGACTATATCTAATTTTAGCATTGTGTGCAGGGTCTTGTGTAAGAAGACAACTTGAAATTGCACAAGCTTAAACAGCACAAAAACCTCTTAAATTGTAATTACTAGATAGGACAACCCTTTAAAGGTTCAAACCAAAGCACTATTTGAATGACACATAGTTTGGCCTTTTGGTTGTGAAAGGCAAAGGGAAGAGGCAGAGAGAAATTTTAGGGAAACTAGGCTTGAAGGTGAACATACCTTAATATATATAATTAGATTTTTTTTTATCCTTTACAGCAAAAAAATGACTTATAGTTAGGATCATGATGATTTCTCTAATCTCACATTTTCTGGCAGTGTTTTGTGGTGAAAAAAACAACTTTTGTTGGCCTTCCACGACAATGTTGCACACAGTACAAAACAGCTTTCCTTCACTATCATGGTCAAACATAAATACAGACGTCTTCGAGGCTCAGAGGAATTTTTTAAGACAGCTAGATGATAAGAATGCAAGATGGAGAGAGAGGGAAAGACATACATCAAAAGGCATTAGGCCACCTGGGTTGAGGAAGAACCTTTAAATAGGAGGTAGCTGCTCAACCATTTCGGCTATTCCCCCCTAACAATGTGAAATGTATCATTCACACTGTTTCTCAGTGGTTTTGGATAAAGTGTAAAAGCTGATAAAGTCTATCCTGTAATGTGGAGAAGCACAGAGGTTTGTCAAAGTTGCATTAAAGCTGTAGACAAAGTGGCAAGCGAATGAAGGTTCAGCAAGAAATCAGCTGAATTTGTGTAAATAGCTGTGATCCCAGCATCACACATTCCTGAGGGGAACAGCAAAGTAGCCTCCAGCACTTCCACTACAAAGTTCTCACTAGCAAACTCTATACACGTTTATAGTTAAACTGGAAAAGAGAAATGGATGAAGTCACGACCATACGGCACTGGAAGCATTTAAGTGCTTTGTACATTAACTAGACGGCTGCCCATCCAGACCATCTGGAACGTCCTTGCAAGTCTGTCTCTTGTTTGGGGGAATAAGAGGCCATAAAATGTCCGACTGCAGATATTCTTCTTTCTATCACAAAAATCTTTGCCAAAAATACACAGAGAAGGACATCATTCCAACCTGTTTTATGATTAACTACTATAGCGTGTAAAGCTAATGAGAAAAAGCTCTCCCCTCCAGTACCTTAGAGTATCTGCAGTGGTCAGATTTAATGCATATGGCTGCTAGTTTTGTCAGAGACCTACAGAGATGAGGAATGCAGTTGGTGCTTTTAGTGACACATGTTTATACAATACAAGATCAGCAGTCAGACTCATCCAGTCAAAGCCAAATCTGCAGAAGAGACTTCCTGTCACATAACTCACATTCCCAGAGGTAGCATGTTATCTCTGCTGTCACTATTTGTTGCCTAAACTGAAGCGTTTGAGAGTGTGAGGCCTTGCAGGCGTTTTCCTCGTCTCTCTGGTCCTGTTTTTATTTTTTCATGGTACACTGGCTCTACATTTCTGTCCCATTTTCAACAACAAAGCATCTGTACAACCTCTTATATAAGTGAGCTGCTGCGTATTTGCCTGTGTAGTATTTTCATTATGCGAGTAACAAGACAGGATATGTGCATGTCTCTAAGGCCGTGTGTGCGCACGACTGCGTGAGTTAGATGTCCTGAGGCATCTCACCAACCCCCTCAAACCTGATGGAGAGATTGTACCATGTTCCTGTTTCTGCCCATCAAATTTAAGGTTGATGATAGCGATGGACCTTACATAAGTGGAGTTTTACATTCCTCTTTGGAGAACAGCTTCCTGGATACTGATGGAATCTGCAGTGTGTCTTTGTGTCTGTGTGTGCCAACGTGATCAAGTCATTTGCTCCAGTACTTACACAGTGGAGCTTTGTTGTGGTCAAGTTTATCACTGCGAAGCAGAGCGTCTACGATGGACAGAGCACCATTTCATGAGCTCAGGCTAAACTTTTATGGATCAGTGTTTTTAGGTAATAAAGAGGAGGAAAACTGGACATTTTCTGCATCTCTGACTTGCCTTTTTGTTCTGTGTTGGATAACCTGAGAGGATCATAAAAGAAGCAATCCTAAATCTCGATCAAATTCTTCCTTTTTCAGTTAAATGTGTTTTGTTGTGACACTTTATATGGATACCACAGCACATAAAAGCCGTCCATCTGATTCCTGGTTTATTTAGCAGATTGTAATTTCGAAAGTGTACTAAAAAGACATTTTAATAAAGTCATACAGAAAATGTGAGGGATGGAGGTGATGGGATTGTTGTTTACTTCTCAGCAATGTGTTTAAGAAACTACTTTTACAATACTTTAATGTGTTTAAGAATACAACAAAACTTTTACTGTAGCTAATGCATCTGTTATAAGCTGATAATCACTAAACTATTATCACTTCATAAAGTGACAAGAGCCCATCTTCCTCTGTGGAATCATTTCTGTGTAAATGTGCACAGTTTGCACCGAGATAACACTGCACAAAAGTATTTCCATAAAGTTATTTAAAAAATTGTTTCTGGAGATTATCTTTTTTTATTGTTGTTGTTTTTTTTTCACAAGAAAATTTTAAAAATGCATTTCCAGTTTTAGGAAATGTGTTTACCCCTTTATGATCAAAATCTGATTAACAGTTCTTTCCTTTCAAGTAGGGCTGTTTTTGCAGTGAAATCCACATAAAATGGTTTGTGTCATGAATGATCATACATTTAAATTTCATAAAAAAAACTTTGAAAACTAAATTTAAAAAAATGAGCTGATAGGAGACAGTTTGGCTGATTTGACGGCTACAGTCATTTAAGACCCCCGACCTTGCACACAGACAACATCATAGCCCAAGGATATACTCACTACAGTATTTATACACATTACAATGATTATGTTTAAGAACAAAGGAAGTTGAGCACATAAAAAAAGGTCAAATCTAGTCCAGTATAGGCAATGAATAAGTAAGAGGCCTCAGAGGAAGCGGAGGACAGAGCGACCGCTTGTGGACACCCATAGTTGTCTTTGTAGCGCTCTATAGATGGACAAGCGAGTGGAGTAGGAAGGGAGGCTGAAAGAAGGGGAGGAGGAGGAGGGGCTGATAAGGTAGGAAAGCAGGGGTGTGTGGTGGAAGGGGTCCGACATGTCCTGCGGCACACGTGTTCCCTTTCAAATCCTGTCACACTTATTTTCTCTCAAACATATGGATGTGTGCATACCCCAGTACACTCTCTCTCACACACACACACACACACACACACTCTGGTTCATGTGAAAACAGGCACACAAAGGGTCTAAAAGGGAAAGGTGCAGAACGAAAGTGGAGAAGGGGGGGCAGAGAAGTAAAGCAAGCAGCTGAAGAGGAAAGGGTGTTGCAGAGGGGAAACCCAGATTCAGATGATCTTGGTGTTGTAGGGGGGTAAGGGGGAGCTGGAGAGAAGCAGGGAGGCTGAAGGGGGTGGGTGAGGTGAGGGACGGAAAGCTGAGCAATAACTCATTGCATATTAGTAAAAGAGCACTGGGTGAAATGTGTAAAAAAAAAAAAAAATAGGTCCACCGAGTAAAACAGTAAAACCCACCATTTTATAAGTAAAGAACACAGCATGTATGCAGAACAGCATCTGTATAACCCTGCACACAAGCACGAATCCCACATATAAGCATGAAGCGAGGAAAAATGTGGCGCTTCCATGTGCAGAAGAGACGAAAAAAAGATTAATTACTGCATGGAGCTTTCTATTAAAAAAAAGTTTCTGGCCATTCACTTCCTCAGGGCTGGAAACCATTCCCGGACATTCCCTTTCCCCAAGCCTGGTTAGACAAAGGCCAGGATTTGCCCCTGTGTGAAGGGTGTAGTATAAATGTATGCATTAGGCCTAAATGCAGCCAGACAGAAACCCCCCACCACCTCCATCATTCACTCCTGCAAACTGGGGGAGGGGTGCATGGCTTCACATGTATGCAACAAACACGCACGATCCCAAATACACGAACATCCCCCACCACCACCTCCTGATCTCTTTTATATCAAAGCCTCATCCTTTCAATCTTTGTGCAAACAGAAGCAAACCTTTCCCACCTGAGCTCTTCCTTCATTATAGATACAAATCTGATCATGAAACAGCAGCGGGATGCTTATGTCAACTCCACATTATGTCACAATAATGATCTGCTTCCCAGGTTTCAAGCAGGTATCTTTGATAATAGATAAATAAAAAAGAAAATCGGTATTGCTCTGCATAACTGAGTCTACAAAGCCAGACGTGTTTAGTGCCAGGTGCTGATGGTTATAATTCATCTTTCTGAGGAGAGTAGACTGGATTGTTACCATGTTCTCTTTGAGTGTGTATGATTTAGTAGGAACATCCTGCAGACAGATGAGCCGTTTGGGTTTATTGTTTCAGAGACAAAAGTAAATCAGATTACCTCTAAAGGTTACTGATACATTCCCACACAATCATCAGCACACACTGCAATTTTGTTCCATGCTTGTAAGTCTGTTTCCATTAGCAGACATATATATTTTTAATGTGCACGTCCATTGTTATTCCCTTTTGCAGATATCAAATTGGGGTGTTCTGCGTGTGAGACAGATGGGACTCCCTCCCACTACGCCTCCCTCTGCCACAGCATCAGTCCCCATTTCTTGACATGTGTCTCCCTTAACAGATGGATCCGGGAAAATACAGAGCAGCACTTAATCTGCTGCTAGACTGACAGGGGAAAAAAGGCAAAAGCATATACTGTCTAGGTCCTAATCTGTTTTGATGAAATACAACAGCTTAAAGCATTTTTTGTATGCAAGTGTTGAGTTTACAATATGTACTTAGTATAACAAAGAGCTCCACAAAACAAGCACATCATGAAGACGCTTTGACCACCATTCCTGAGGGGAAAAACACCCATAAAGTGTTATTTTAAAAGCATTTATGCTAGTATAAATTGAAAATAAAGTGTCTGCATTCCAGAAAATACACGTAATGATTCAAACATGTTATAAGACTTCTTGTATCTGTCAAACTGTCCGCACATCCTACATGACAAGCTGTCAGGCTGCAGGAAAGACATCTGATGTTATACAGACTGGAATAAAAGTTAGATGGATTTAGTATTTGGAACAAAGGGATTATATTTCCCAAGCTCAACATTACACGCTTATTCTTCATGCATGCATTTGAGGTGTATGCCCCCCCATCAGTATATCTTTAATAGGATAAACAACAACAACAATGATTCGTTCATTGGTAAAGGCGCACATGTGCGCAAACATGAGCTTTGAAACATGACTTGCATGAAAATATCCTCGTTTACAATGGGTCCTCGATTCAAACTCCTTTTAAAACGTTTCCAAACAACTTCGCAGGTAAAACCAAAAGGATGTTTAGTGCACGAGCTGCTTTTAGGTTTGAATCAGTGCATGTATTTATGTATTTACATTATTGCATGACCCCGCATGTTGGCGACGACACATTAAGACACGGGGGGAATGTCCCAATGCACGACAAATATACTGTATTTATCAGTTTTATTAAGAAGAACTTAAAACAATAAACCACACACAGATAAATTAATCTCCGCCCGTTTTTAAAGAAAGTAGTTTTTAAAATAGCAAACATTTACTCACGATTTTAATGGATTATGAATGACAGTCGCCATCTTTCTGCAGGACTCTAACGCAATATTCCAAATCTCTGTGCAGTTTGGGACCCTTATGAAGAAAAAAAGAAAAGAAAAGAAAAACAGCCAATGCTGTCCTCTGCACTGTGCTCCCTACCAATACAACATCAGGATCAAGTCATTAGGCGTGGCTTTAGGGAAATATGTCAACAGACGGACCCCTCACTGGAATCATGCCACAAAATAAAGTTGATTTTGTTTCATTTTTAACAAAAGACCAGCCTGGAAAAATGGGATCCTAGGGGTGTAAATCCTTTATATTTCGCAAAGTTAGTTAGAGTGAATTTAACTGTCAAAACGCATAATTTTGCTACTGTAACAGCAGGGGTAAATAAATAAAGAAAAAGAAAATATAACACATTTAAGTCTGTGAAGTACCTATATTAAACATTCATTGTTTAATTTTTAGATGTAAAACATCTGCAAATTCAGGTAAAATGAAATAATTCATTACCTTGAGGCAAAGGCTGCATTCGTGGTCCCTCGGAGATACGAGATTTAAATGTCAAATCGCATAATTTGATAGCATTAGTTGCAAAATAGTGCGGAAAAATCAAAGGCTGCCTCCAGTTATGCTTTGTTGTTTTGTTCTTTACAATAGTTTCCAGTTAACTATGTGTAGAATTTAATTAAAAATAAAAAAAAAACAATAGCCTACTAATATGATGTTGCGAGATCATATGTAGAAAAATAAAAAATTATGAGTTGTTCCAATTACTAAATGTTGTGATTTTAGTGGAGGGGAGGGGAAGGGGGTTCAAATTATAAGGCTTTCTTTGACTTTGTGCTTTTCCAAACGTATTTCTCTCCTGTCTGTATATCAGAAATACCACGCTCCCAGTTGAAACATAAAACAGCAATGACTGATAAGACAAGAACCAATACCTGTCTTAAACGTCACAACGTTGACATTGAAAACTGACCAATGAATGCAATGAAAGGCGGAACAAAATGGAAGAAATTAAAGCTGCATTTGAAGACAACCGGAACACCGAAAATTTACACTAACATTTATGAGAGAAAGCATAATAGGTTAGTTTCTGTACCGATCACTCGAGAAAATATTTCTAATTTAATGCTTCCACATTTACCTGATGTTATTAAGGAAAGATTTTTTTTACCATAGTTCCATTTTTCAACAAAAGAAAACCCTAATCTGCTCTTTTTATGTCCATCTAGCTCCTCAGTGAAGTTAGATTAATTGACTAGTTGAGTGGTTTGTCTTGGCAACAAATCAAACTTAAAGTAGCGATGTTTCATGTTTTCGCTAGTTTTATGTATCGAAAGCGTATATTTCCCATTTCCAAAGTTATTTAAACGTTATTTTTTGTGACATCGGTCAGGAGTTTTTATTAGTTGTTCGTATAAGTGTATTACGAAATAATATCCTTGTTTGATTGAACTGTTTTTATTTACCTCCCTTTTTTCATTACTCCCAGTGAACATGCTAAATGAACAGGCAATGTGTTTAGATCATAGAGTGCATGGTTTAGATAGGTGTTAAGCTAACGTTGCTAACTTAGCTCACATGTAAACAATTTATCTTGTAGTCTGTCGCGCAGGAGTAAATGAAAGACAACTTGGTATGAAAAGCTCAACTTTGAGATTCAAGAAAAAGGATGAGGAAGTGGAACTGGAGAGAAAATCGACGACCGCACAAACGACAAGGTGCCGGTGGTCGTCGCCGCGGATGGTACAGAAGCAACCGGCCGATGACGCCACGAGACGAGCAGCGGTAGTCATGTTAAATGAGCTATACAGTATAGAGCGACAAAAACAAGTTGTCCTAAATTTTCTTATGCTTAATTTATACTCTGTTCACAGGTTTGGACATAATGATACTGGAGCACATTATAGAACATCCCAGTGGAGAAATGAGAGCCAATCTCCTTCTACTTCAATGCCCCAATCTTCCTCATCTGCCTCATCATCGAGCAGCACAGCACCAGGTTTGTGTCCATCTCAAGCACCTAAAGGTGTCAAATCATAAAAACGACCTCAAATATGATCATATGTACAGTAGAAGTCCTGTGACCCAATGTAAGCGTTTGAGTTCAGTGTTTACTTCACTGACTTTGCAGATCAATTAAAAGCAATTTGATGACATTAAATTTCTACTTCCAGAGCTGCCAGGTTTTTACTTTGACCCTGAGAAAAACCGCTACTTCCGCCTGTTGCCTGGACATAACAACTGTAATCCACTGACCAGAGAACAGCTGCAAGAGAAAGAAAGGGAAAAGCAGAGGCACAAGATGCTGGATGAGGACGAAAAGCCAAGAAAAGTCAGTTTGTGTCACTATAACACACACACACACACACACACACTCAAACAGACACTCACACACACAAGA
>JBAMIG010000024.1:7186767-7199172 GCA_037177335.1 Kiunga ballochi | reverse complement strand
TTTTTAATTGCATTACAGGAAATAAAGAACTTTTTCACAATATTCTAATTTTCTGAGACAGTCCTGTGTGTGTGTGTATATATTTATATATATATATATATACACACTATCCAATCTTCAGTGTAGTGCTTTTGTATGGTGTTCTGGGTAAATATTGATAAAAAAAAAAAAAGTTTTGCAACCTTCTTGCCTGACAGTAAGAAGGTTGCTGGTTCAAGTCTTGGCTGGGGACAGTCCAAAGACATGCATCTTGGGAAAAGGCTGATAGGAGGCCCCCTCCTCGCCTCGCGACCTTGTTTAGGGAAAAAGTGGTAGATAATGGATGGATGAACCAAAAGAAGCAGAAGAAATTAGTGCATAAATTGGACCTGGGACCACATGTAGCTGATAAACAGCAGTTCTCGTTCCAATTTAAAGGATCATAAAGAAACAAAGGTGCTGAATTAGCTTTTGATGGGAAACAGCTGTAGTGATTCTCCTGCAGAGAAAACATACCTGCCATGCATCTTGCTTGAGAAAAAAAATATATGTTGCAACAACAAAACAGTCATTTTGCATATCACATATCATTTATTTTACTTTTATTATTTTGTTTTTATGAGTAATGGTTTGACTAAAAGGCTGCATGATGGTGTCCTAAACAGTTTAGGACTGCAGCTTCACAGCTAAGAGCCTCGGCTTGGACTGTGGCCTTTCTGTGTGGAGTTTGCATGTTGTCCCTGTGTTAGCATGGGTTTATTCTGGCAACCCCGGTTTCCACCCGCTGTCCAAAGACATGCATGTTAGATTAGTCATTTAAAATAGCCCTTATATTTGTGTGAGTGTGTGTGTGTGTTACTGGTTGTTCGTCTTGCTGTGTTTCCCTGTGATGGACTGGCAACATCTCATTCAAGGATTACTGGGATGGGCTCCAGCTGCCTGCAGCCCTTCATTGGAATAAGTGGTGCAGATTATGGATGGATGGTTTGAATAAACTGTGGTGTGTCTTCAGCAAACGGATGCAGCAGGTGTGCAGTTTTTTTTAATGACCAGAAACACCTGTGAGGAATGGGTTAGGGTTCACATTACTGAAATTAGACCAGCTACGGTGAGGATATTATAAAACCCATGTGCAAGAAAAATAATTGCAGAATTAAACACTTTTATTGATTATGCAGTTGTTACCTCTTGCATTAAACTGCATTTATAGTGATTTTAGTCAACTTCTTGGTTTATTGATTTTGGCCAAATCAATCCGGTCTCTAAGGAACAATTCCTGTGACTGAGTTTAATGCTATAAATAGCCTCACCTGCAACAATCATTAACAGCATATAAGGAAAGATAACCAGATGTATTTTTTAGTCCACTCATTGTCCTTTATCATTATAAAGGAAGCACAGGAGCTCCTCATTTTGCTGTTGTAAAACTGCTTGTTGTAAAAATCAGTAAACCTACAAATTTACCAGTCATCACCTGCAAGGTGATTGCAGGGAGAGGCTGCAATGCCCTAACGTGATGTAAATAGGAATGACTTGACAAAAAAATATGTTATATTGACCACACCAGATAAATAATATGTAATATTATGTTTTTGTTGCTGCTTTTATCCTTCATCCTGCGTTTTATAAACTGAATGCAAGCTAGTTTACAGTATGTGCCTCCAAAGCTCAACGTGTCTGCAACAAACGACATGATAGGTTACTGAATCAAATTATGTTAATTGCAAATTAGTCTTTTCCTTCTAATTTCATATTATTTTTAGTTTGATAGAGTATTTAATCTTTGCTACTTTGCATTAACAGTGTAAGGTAGAAAGTGGGTGTGAAGGGGCGGGGCTACGGGCCACATGCACTTTGGGAAGTGTGCCTTGTGAAAGCCCCGTTACTTTAACACAAACTTATGTTTAATACAGCATTATGTTTGATATGTTTTGCAGACGTTTACTTTCTACCAATGGCTGCTTCAAGCTTTAAAGAGAACAATTTTACAAAGCATTAAAGCTAAAACTTCTGTATTTATGGCAATGTGACACTGTGCTGAAACCAAAGGGACGGTTTCTCATTGCTCGTGTTAGCTGTCTCCTAAAATAAATGAATGGCAACTTAATTGGCAAATCAGACAAAGTGAAGGTATGTTTTTTTTCCTTCAAAAACGGCAATTAACTTATAAAACTCAAAAGCTTTTCATTTTTAAAATGGATTGAATAAATCCTTTAAGCTGTTATGTTCAATATAAAACATCCTGTCATTGTCAAGAGCATGCTAGTTATTAGGACAGTTCATCCTCTAGCCAACCTCTTTCAGTACATGAAACAGTGAAAAAATATCCTCTGTGCTGTTAATTATCTTCAGGGTCGGTTTCTGCTCTCATTGCTCAGTCAACAGAAACCATAATGTAAGCTGAAGCCCGGCTTTGGACGGCCTGACAAACCTGCCTTTGTTCAAAGAGGAATCCATGCTTCAGCAGTCAGAAAGACAAGAGATGTGCAATTAGAACAAGCTGTGCAAAGACTCAAACAGCATGAAGACAAAGGGCCAGTCATGCTCCTTCCTTCAAACGTTGGGTCGTGACATCCTCAGCTGTATGCAGCCGTTACCTGCAGAATGCTGTTCTTCTCCCTTATCGTAAACATCTGCCACTCAGTCATCTGTGGGCACATTTGCATCCCTCATTCACTCCTCAGACGGGTGCCAAATAAACATCATTAAAAGTAGGGAGCATTGCCCCCACGCGACAACCCCCATGCATGTCGGGTAAACAGCACAGCAGCTAATTAGCATCCAAAGGCATCAAATTACACTGTGTGTGCTATATGTACATGTCATGTTGTTTATGACTTGCATGTATGTGTATGTGGCATGTGTGCATTGAGCAGAGGCAGTGCAATTGGGGGAAATCTAGCTCCATGTGAGTGCATGTGTGAATTCTCACTTGGCCTCATGCATGAGCACCTTTATGTTTGTGGCTCCAAGCCATGGAAAACACAGCTCATTCTGCAATAAGGAAACTTCTGTTAAAATATTCATAAATAGGCTCCTCCGTGGGGTGCAGCCGGTTTGCTCAGGTCAAACTCATTTAAACTGTAAAGTGAGTTAAAATGAGAAAAGCAACTCTGGGGAGGGTTGGTTAGTTGGGGTCAGTAGTTTAAAACCTTTTTTTTGTAGTAGTAGTACACCAGCATCTGATGATCTGAAAATATTCTAAAAAAGCATTGAAAGCATTTTGATACATTCAGGAGAAAATTGCCTGTGCAAATATAAAAGATTGAGGTTGGATTTATTTTAGATCGCTTGTCAACAAATGCAACTGTAAAAAATATATATTTTTTAATAGTTTTATTTCATCTACAATGTGGTCACTGGTAGTTTTATCAGTCTGGGAAACTACATGATGCAGGTAGTAAATGAAAACAGATATTTTGACTAACTTTTCATATAAATCAACATATAACAATGTAAGAACAGATAGAAACAGCTTCTCTGGGAGAAAAACATCTTTAACCTCAAAACTCAAGCAATATCTTCAAAAAAACAATAAATGTTCAGATTTCAAAAGGAAAAATCCTGTTAAACTTGTAAACATGGGAGTAGTCTGATCATTCTTTAGATAAAATGGCATCCATAAAAGTCACATTGTACAAAGAACATATTATATTCCTTATTTATTTTTTATTTTTGATTGTTTCTCTAAACTGTTGTGTTATTAAGTGAATATGGCTCAAAAACTAGTAGTTAAATGTTGGTGGCTGTTATTTTAAATGCTGGGATCAAACCCTAACTTTGGCTACTAAGAAGATTTTATGGCTACTTGATGAAAACACTAAATCAAAGTCAAAGTCAGTTTTATTGTCAATTTCTTTACATGTACTGGACATACAAAGGAATCGAAAGTACATTTCCCACTATCCCATGCGTGTACATGTACCACAGTAAAAGTGCAGACGCACAACAGGAAGACAAGACAAGACAATCCTAGCTAAGTAAAGTGTACAAATGAATGAAGTGCAGTAGCTTGGGGCTACCTTTGCCTAGTGCAAGACACAGAGTACATTTTGTACATTAAGTACCCTACTAACATAGTAGGGTATGAGGGTATGACAGACAGGAAAGACAAGGTTTGAAGTACACTGAGTGTTCCGGCAGTGTGCATTTGAGGTAGTTTGTAGTATTTGTGTTCTGTGCATAGTGGTACTTGAATCAGTAATAAATAGTAACAGTAGTGCATATATATATATATATAATTACAGTTAGCAGCAGGTGTGTGTGCAATTTGCATAAGCAGATTTTCAGTTCGGGAGGGGAGGGGAAGTGGCTTTATGTTGCCAATAAAGCCACTTATTTTGATGCTGTTATGTCCATCTTTGCTAATGAATGTTTTGACTCAATGTGTTTCAGGTGAACTCCATCTGCTGGGCCTCAGTCAACTACCCGGATTCACATGTTTTGTATCTTTTCACAGTTCTTACAATTCAAATGTTTAATCTGAATTACGATGCATCCAGGCTGTCATAGTCCCTGTTTTTATTGCATAGAAGAGATGTTTCAGACAGTAAGACATACTGACTCGACTCTGAGATGTGATGAGTTTGTTCTTGCTCTGAGGCAGCAAGGTCTGGTCTGTTCATACACGAGCTGCGTCTGCAATAAAGTGGATTTTTTTTTGAGGTGGGATGTCTGTCCAGTTATGTGATGAACAATTGACCTGGTTATTTCAAAATTATGGAGATAATTTGTCCGCGGCAGGAATACTTGTGTGCGTGTCTTTAAATGCATTTTCGTACTACCATGTGCGTTTTTGTTACCTTGCGTCAGTAACGCGGAAGCGGCAGTTATCCACTTCACGCGTTCTACGTTAACCACGTCCACCTTAAATATCCGACCAATCAGATCGCTTGTCGCCCCGCTAGTAAAAACTGCCAGCCCAGTGTGTCTATACCTGTCTTCAGTCACACCCGTCTGGCCTCGAGAAAGAGTTTGTTGCAAGCTGTGGTCTTTAAATTTCAGCAGGTGACTTGCTGTGAAAGTAGAATGTCACAAACAAGCACTTTTTATTGTGTTTCTATAAGCGTTGCCTCAGGTGAACTCTGCTTTATTGACACCTTTTCCTTTACTGAACTGATTTGTCAGGCTGTGTCTGGTGGGAGCTGCAGACACCCCTGGGTGCGTCAGCTTACTACCCGCTTCCCTCTTCAGCAACTCAAATCCAGGTTTGTTAAGCATTTAGCCAAATCGGCTTTTGGTTTGTTGTAGCCACCCCTGCAGGCACATCCTTTCATTGTGTACACATACAGTGTGTTTTCAATAAACATCTGCACTGTAACTCTAGAATTTCTGGGAATCCGTTTCAAATGGTTATTGTTCGGAAATGCCTTTTGATGTCAGATTTTCTGGAACAAATTAGATTCCTTTGTGCACGTGGTTTCCTACTAGGGTTCAAAACTACTTGGTTGTGCTGTTTATGTGCAGACAGATGATAATCTCACCTTTCACCCTTTCCCCAGATCAGCCTGGGATGTTGTGCAGCTTTAAAATATCCACGGCTTGGTCCTGCGCTTGGTGCCTCAATCCACAGTTTGACAAGACGTTCAGCTCTGGTGAGTCCAACTTACACCTCATCAGATTATTAGCGGACGGTGTAGATGCTGAAAGCTGTTTGCTTTAGCTGTGGTTTTACAGTCATCTTGGCTGAAAACAAGCTAGGAAGCTTGATGATGGCGTACTAATAGGTGTGATTGTGTTTGTGATTTCAGGCTTGTCTCGTCGGGTCATTGTGAAAGATGCAGAGACGGGACGTACACAGACGTACAGCGTCGGCAGCGACGTCCTGGCTCAGCAGTTTGCCCACAGGGTGAGTTGTTTGTTAGTCATGATTTATGTTTTGTGTAGTTAGAACGGCAAATAGAACGTAATAACAGGCTTTCATGTGCCCAGGTTCCTGTCCTGTTTAACGGATGCAGATCGGGGGAGATTTTCAGCATCGACCTGCGGCAGCGCGGTCGCAGGGATCACAGCTGGAAGGCCAATCGCTTCCATCAGGAATCAGCTATCACTTCAGTACGAGTCCTGCAGGATGAGAACTATCTGCTGGCTGCTGACATGCTGGGCCAGGTCAGATTACTGTCTTCAAAGTAGCCCTCCTTTTGAAACCATTGGTAGCATTTTCATTTGCAGTAAACAGGTTTTATACTAATATTACCCATATTTTATTTCTTTGATCATGATGAGATCCCACAGTCTTATTACAATGCTTTTTTTAAAAAAAAAATTTATATTCAAGCTGTTAAAATAGGTGACAAAGAGCATTGAACACGATGGCAACCTAATGAGGTAATAAATGATAACTCGGGACTTCTATGCATACACTTTCAGATCAAGCTGTGGGATGTGCGAGTGTCGAAGCCAGTGCAGGAGTATAAAGGACACCACAACGAGCACGCCTACCTTCCCATCCACGTCAATGAAAGTGAAAGTCTTCTGTTAGGAGGTAGGAGAAGATAAGATGCTTGTTTTATGGAAAGTTATTATTATATTATTTTACCCATGAAGATTGATTGTATAAAAACGGACTGATTTAGGAACCGCAGTGTCTGCTGGAGATGTGCTTTTCTGGTTGGAAATGTAGAGTGTGTGTCAGCTCTCGGTAACGTCCAGAAAAATGGAGTTGAATTGTGTTTTTTTTTTTTTTGGAAGTCCATGAAGCAGAGTGTAAAGTCAAACTATGCAAAGCTTTGACTCATTTGCTTACACCCCCCAGTTGGCCAAGATTGTTATACGCGGATATGGAGCTTAAAGGATGGGCATCTACTTCGGACAATCCCATCACCGCATCCGGCTGCAAATGACATGATCCCAAGTGTTGTCTTCTCTTCTAATTTGGGCGGCTGCAGGGGGCTTCCTGGTCTGCTCATGGCCGTCAAGCATGACCTGTACTACTTCTCATACAACACCGACTACCAGGACTGAGGAGTGCTGAACTTGAGCACACGTGTCAAAATGCTTCCTCTAACAAATTATTTCTGCCACATGTATCAGGGGGGCTGTTTGGTTGAAAGCAGTGTGTTTGACTGGTAAACTCATCAGCGGGTATATAGTCTGGCTACAAGTGATGAGTGGTGAAATAGCCAGAATAAAGGTGTCTTATGTCATTTTCCAAACACTTTTCTAACATCCTGAGACCAGGGAAAGACTTGGAGGATATTTTTTTAATGTTTTTGAGTTTCTAAACTTTTTGTGGCCGTGCGGTAAAGTAATCTTTTACAGAGCAGTTTCCTTTATAAAGAATGGAAAACTCTTTGCATTTAAAGGTCTTAGTTTTTTTTACAAAATAGTAGCTTAAGGCTCAAATAGACCTTTCTAACATCACAGATCATTTAAAGCTGTTTACATCTTGCAACAATTATTGATTTGGATCGAGCAAACCTGAAATATAAATAAGAACATTATTCTGGTTACTGAATGTAAATGATGCATTGTTGTGCACATCTGCCCGTGTGCAGTGCAGCCTACAGATTTATGTGCACATAAAGCAGATTCAGGAGGAAACACTTTCATACCTGAAAGCAAGTCTTCTGCCTGTGATTGAACTCTTTCAGATGCATCATAATATCTGGTATTAAACCATGTGTTGAATTTTATTTCATTTAGAGAATTTATTTAGATTATTTAAAGAAAGAAAAACCTTTATACTACTGTTTATGGAGCTTCTTACTTGCACCAGGTCACGGGATCTCTACTTAAGAGTTAATCTAGTTGTTTGCTTAGTTACAGATAAACTCATGTCAGTGGAAAAGATGATGTCAGTAGTGGAAATGTTTAATTGGTCTTAACCAGTTGGGGATTAATAGAATAAATTGATCACAATTAGTGTTAAGAACTATCAAATGTTATTTATAACAAACTAAGGTGAACAGATTAATTTTACATTACGAGAGAATTAATAGAAGACATTTAGCTTTCAGCAGAGGGTCTCCTGTTTTCTGTTTAGACATCCAGTGACCACTTGGATGCTTGTGGGTTCTTTGCTCTTCAAACGGATCGTTTGACCAAGTGATTTTTTTTTAACAAATTTGTGCCAAATTGAATCAGAATTGCTACTTTTTTAGACAGCAATTTTAACGATGTGATTTTTTTTTTATTTTTAATTCATTCAGGATTGTTGTGATCTACAATTTTAAGAGGATGATCTGTGTGTGTATGTGTGTGTGTGTGTGTAATCATCACATTTTCCAGCTGTAAAATCTTGGTGCTGAAATAAAAATGCAATAAGCAGCTACATCTTCTGAAGTCAGTCTCTCTCTCTCTCTCTCTCTCTCACACTCTCACACAAACACTCACACAGATTAGAGTTCCTGTAGTTTAATATTTATTGAACGGGAATACATGAACACAACTTATTGATTGGATCCATGAGATAACAACAGAGTCTTCCTCTGAGATAAGCAGTGATAAGAATTCTCTCACTCGGGTCTAAAGTGTCTTTTCAGCTTATTTGTTGATTTCATAACCAAACCTACAGTCAAATCTTGCAAAAACAAAGATGTGTGAAAACCTGACTTCATCTGATAATCCAGCTGCAATACATGCAAACATTTGTGCTGCAGCTTGTCTAAAGTTCCAAGCAAACTAACCACATAGCCTGAATTCAGAGTAAAGATTACTCCCCTATTTATCTGTTTTGAGGAGCCAGCCTCAAAAGACAGGTGTTTCCTGTACCTTATTGCTACTGTGACACTCAGACACTCATTAGAAAGCAGTCCCCGTAATGACAAGCACGCTGCAGTCACAATTAAGTCTCGTTAACAGATAGTAGTTTTGACATTTTAAATACACTTTAAACATCTCCCTTTTACAGTAAACCTTCCCACATACAGTGAAATGTAAGCCGTTAACACGGACGTCATTAAGGCTACTTAGTCGTCGGCCCTTTCAAGTGCACAAAGGATCAAGAGATGAGTAGGTAATTTTAACCAAGAGTATAGTTTGGAATGCATTTTGATGCTACAGTACAGCAGTGGCCTCTGATTTTTCTGACGTCTTGAATTGAAAGTGTGGAAGCAGAGCTAACACCAGCAGGGTTGGTAAAACAAAATTATTTTGAAAAAAAAAAGCATTCAAACCCTTTTTATCTTTTCTTCAAAAATCAAAAACCATCTTACATGGAGTTCCTTTCTTATTAAATGGTTTAAATTGGCAGTTCCGGATCTGATAAAAGGTGCTGATAGCATTCATGTAACACTGACATGGATTGTCACAAAGGGTCGAAGGTTCATGAGCCTAACTGCACATCTGAAAGGATCTAAAGGGGACACGTGGAAAGTCTGACATTAGGAACTCAGCTCGATCTTCTCTCAGAGTTGTTCCGTCTCTCCTGTCCTCTGGAAATTCAAGTCTGGTTCTTCACAGTGTAAATTAGAGGCATATCAAAGTGAAATAGAAAAATCAAAGGAGCAAAGTGATGCGAGGCAAGAATTAAAAAACTATGAATGTGTGTCCACGTTTTAAAAGCTGCTAGAAAAGCCCAAAGAGACATTTCTGTTCTCCCTTCCTGGTTTCAGGACAGCTCATGTCTTCAACCGTCCCATTCTGACCCCCCTATTTCCTGTCCTGCTAGAGATCCCCGGGTTTTTGGCCGCAGCCATTACAGACTCGCACTGGGTGGTCCCAGCCACGGGACGGCACGGGGCGGCGTTCCTGAGAACATTCATCACACACGCCCTGGCCGCAGGCACGACAGTGGTGGATGGACAAGCGTGCTGTGAACTCCCTTTGACACCCGAAGCAGGAGTGGATGTCCTGATCTGGGACCCAGTAGGCTGGGCGAGCTGCATCTTTCACTAAGCCTGAACACAAAAAACATAATTAGTCAACATGACAAATTTAACTTGGGTGTCAAAGGATCTACAAATGTTCCAGCTGTTGAATATTTTCACTTTAAAAGTCTTGATAATGCAGGTTGTGCTCACCAAGAGGTATGTCAATGGCACCAACTACAGCACCTAGAGTGCTCTGAACAGCCTCCCCAACCTTTCTGGCTATCAGGGTGCCCCCTTCCTCCTCTAAGGCAGCATCCAGTAACTCTAAAACAGAAATAAGTTCAATCACACACAAGAAAATCAAATAAAACCAATGCAAGATGGGGAGCCTGCATCATCCCCACATATAGAGATTAAAGTGAATACCAGTTGAGATTCCCCTGTCGTGGAAACATGCATCGCAGACCCTGACAGGTGCCAGACCCCAGCCCCTCTCTGGCACCGGCCGGGTCTTAGAGGAGCAGGCGTCGCAGAAACCCTCTCCACAAGCACGGCAGTGATGCTTCGTGTCGTTGGGCTGGAACTCTTCTCCACATTTATGGCATTTCTATGACCAACAGAGAGGTACAGCAGCGATTTCAGCAGCTTATCACTGTAACGAACACTACCTTATGAGAAACAGAGTCTCCCTTCCTTATCACTAAATCTTTTGCTTCCTTTAGAGAGAACTCGCTGATTTGTACCAGAATGAGAGAGTTGGGTTTCCAATAGGTGGGAGCGATCTGGTCGGTGAGCCAGGAGGTGACGGCTTTGGCAGGTTTGACGCTGAGTTCGGACACGGACTGAGAAATGTATTTGACTCCATCCAACAACCTCTGAGCAGCATTGTTGTTGTCTTTCAGAAAGCCATCAGACTGAAACAGGCAAAGGCAGAATATAATCACAGCTTCCGGTACATGTTTGTCCATTTTCTTTTAGTCTTTTAGCATGTCAGGAAAAGGGTTTGCAAGGTTTCCACATAGAAACCTGCGACTCAAGAGTATTTGCAGTAGATGGCTTTTAGTTTTCTGTGTCTGGTTTAAGCTGAATTTCATTAATTCTGTTCTGCTTTGGTCTTACCCCGGGCCAGATGTGCTGGATCTCTGTCCTGACCACTGTTTCCACAGGGTCCTGGTTTCCATACCAATACTGCCTGCTCCTGTAGATCACTGCACAGTTGGGACACTCAATCACATAGCTGAACAAAGAGAAGAAAAGCAGCTTTAGACAGAGGTTGGAGTTGCTTTTTATTATAACGTCATGCATAAGCTAACAGTGAAAACAGCCTGTAACAATGTAATGTTTATAGATTTATATAGGTTTTGTTTTTTCTTTATTTTTCTTGGGAACTTATAGCTGCTACAGGAATTGCTGCCAAATGGGATTTTGTTGTACAGGTACGTTAGTACAGCGACAATAAAGCTTTTATTTTATGTTGCTCAGTATTTTACATCTCATTTTTATTCTATTCAAGAAAAATGCATCCTTTTGAATCATCTTCCAAAAGGTTCTGTGGACTCACCCTGACCAAGCATAGATGGCCAAGCCAAACCACGGTGAGTCAGAAGAGGCTGTTGTTTTGGGAACCACTATCACTTCCTTTCCTCCTTCATAGCAGGCCTAAATGTTTCAGCACACATGTTCAGAACCTGGACAGAAACGTGCATTTCTTCACATGCACGAGTGTTGTGCTTTTTCTTGCCTTGCAAGTGTAGATGCGGTTGTCATACTGTGCAGAGTAGCGGCAACGATGCTTGGCTTCGTGGTCTAGTCCTTCTTTTAGATGGTTCATGCTTCGTTTGCAGCCTGACCTAAAAGTGAGAGTCCAACAAGTTAGAGACCAAAGCAGTGCCTGATACAAAACAAATAAGAAAAGAAACATTAAACGCACTGGGGAGTTCTGTAACATAAAAAGACTGGGATTGCAGACTATCACAGGATCCTCTGTAGGCTTAATCATCACCTCACATTCATTCAGTTGAAGGAGGAGGAGGTAGGAAAGTCTGTAAATAGCCCTCAGGAGGAGAAAGACCACATTAGCCTTAGTCAAAACCAAAATCCTAAAAACCAAAACAAGTCTGAGCAGAATTCTTTGAATTAAGATCAACACCAAATACCAAAACAACACCAACAGGAGGAGGGAACATGGATCTTTCATAAAAAATAAAAAATAGCATGATTGTTTGGGTTTTAAAAGCGTTCAGTGGCTTTAAATCTCTTCAATTATGTGACAGAAGCAAACAGATGAAAGTTTATACTTTTGGGGCGTCAGATCGGGTCAGTGTAGCGGACACAAGCAGTGTGTGTTTATACAGATGTGCGGGTAACAGAAGGGCTGATATCCACCACATAAACTCTTTTTTTGGTTCAACAAAACAATTTACCAAAACAAATTACACACATGTAGAGACCACGTCTTATGTGGTGCTATGCATAGCAGAGCAGCTAATTTAGCATTTCATGCAGCAAATCAGTCACGTGGCTGGAGAATTAATATTGTTGTATTTATTTGTATTAATCTTTTATTTGTATTTTATTATGTTTAACTACATTAACTGATTCATATGATATTCATCTACACATGTGATTTGTGTGTGCATTTCACCATGTTTTACTCACTTGATAAGTCACATCA
>JBAMIG010000024.1:7165124-7181725 GCA_037177335.1 Kiunga ballochi | reverse complement strand
ATGCCTAATTTCACCTTAAAAGAGCATCAGGGGGTATAATATACACTGAGTGTGACTTAAACCTGTAGAATATGTCTTTCACATCACAAATAACTTTAACTCAATGCAATAAGTTTGCTGCAAAAACCTTTAGATAAAAGCTTTCCAGCCTTACTATAAATCCCACAGCCACTAATTACAAACTGCTAATGTTTATGTACGTTAATTATAATGGATCAATTACTGCAGTCTCAAACAAATGATTGAGTTATTGTAATCATAAATTTAGATATGTAGTATACAGTACTTCAGAACCTTAACAAAATAACCACAGTATTGTTTGCCGCCATTATTTTGAAAGTCAAGCACTGCAATTTCCGCTACATCAGGCAAGATGGCGTCGGTTTTGTACACGAAGTGTCCATCATTCACACTAGATTCTTGTCAAATTTTAGGGCAGCACAATAGAACCACAGGGGTGACTGGGGCCAGCAGAAGGTGCCATTGGTACAGACATGGTAGTTTTAAAGGGTAAAGCACCTGACAGTGCAGTCAATGTCTGAGGTTGAGATTGTACAGGGGTGTCACAAACAGGTGCCTCGTGTCCATGACTTGGTAGTAGGGGATTGTATGACCTGAGACAGTTATAATAAATGATCTGGAACTTGTCTGACTTATCAAGAAGATAACAAATTATATACGTGACACCTGAAGACATTGCATCATAATTGAGTTACTCCAACATTGCAAAGGGGCTTTTGCAGTGTTAGGCAAGTACCTGTTTTGCCATGGTAGGGTAATTTAACCATACAAAGTCTCCTACAACATATAGTTTGTGTCTGATACCTTTGTCATACTTCAGTTTCTGCTGAGCAAAAGCATGTTTTTTGTTCCAGGTGGCAAAACTAAAAGTTGACTGAGTCAGTTTCTGTGTCAGCTGTGCAACATAGTCTGTAATAGTGCCTGGAGTGGAAGAAAATATTATGTTATTAGCAGGCACTTTGGCAGGCACCCTGGCTTCATAACCTCATGGGGGAGGGCTGTATTGTAAGCAAAAGCAACTTGACTGAGGCAGTCATCCCAGTCACAGAGCTGCTCAAAAAGTGACAAACCGATCAGTCGGGGTTCTGGTGAATCTCTCAACCAGGCTGTCATAGTGTGGATGATGGAGAGGGAACATTCACCTGATGAAGGCTGGATCAAAAACTCTATGGCATAGCAAACCTTTTTTGAAAGTCTGTGATACTCACACGCTTATTCTGTGATGATGTAACAGAAAAGGGTACAAAAATAAATATAGATATGTACTTCATGTTTTTTGTGCAAGTAGTATGTGATGTATGAAGTACATCTGTACAGGCTTTGTGGACTAATTATGGAAGAAATCAAGTTACTGCTGTGTTTTTCAGCCATAAAGGTATTTGTTTGCTATTTGTAGTGTAACTTTAGCAGTGAATTACAGGAAAGGTTTAAAGTAAAAAATACCTCATAGTCTTGTGCAATTAGTATCTGATGTAAAGAACACAACTGTACAGGTTTGGTAGACTAATTAGAGAAGAAATATATTTTATTGCACAACAAAATTCTACGTATTCGATGTGAATGTTTATTTCTATCTGTGTAGGACTTTAACAATGCATTGCAGGAACAGAATACATTAAAAGTACATTTTTTGTGCAAGTAATATATGGCGTACTAAGTACACTTTTACAGGTTTGGTGGAAAATTAGGGAATAAATAGGTTTTACTGCACTTCAAAGTCAGTCAGATATTATTTCCAAATGTAAGGCAAATACATTGCGGTTAGCTTTACCGTAAAGTTTAGAGGAAATGCACATTTTAAATACACCGTAGCGTAGGCTGGCTTGACCAATGACATATAAAGTATGTTGTATATGTCTATGTATATGTATATTATTGTATATGTCTATGAATTTGACCACAGATACGCGGAAGCGGCTGGTTTGACCGCACTGTGATTTAAGCAGGTCAGCTAGATAATGGCCCAGATAACGGCCGCCATACATGGGGAGTAAATGAAGCGGATCCTCCATAAGAGACAGCCCCTCCCTCCGACTCATTCGTTGAGAAAAACCCTTGACCACAATGCATTGCGCCTACAAACTGCTAAAGGGTGCGCTTGTATTGTTTATGGGCACTCGCCAAAGCTAAAACAACAAACGGAGACAAGAACTGACAGTTTACAAGGCCTATTACCGACCCATCCATATTTATTTGTCATGCACATTGAACGTTTAAACGTTTTATGATACTTTTTTGAACGCTATTTCCTGTATTATTAGCTTGCTATTTTGGTTTGAAGGGTTTTAATGAAGCGCCTCCCTGATCAGGGACGTTCCGATATAGAAAACAATGGAACCAAAGTGTAGCTTGATTTTTGGCATCAATACACTTGCAACTTGTCGGGATATCCTCTGATTTTGTACTTGGGGTAATATTTCAATATAATTTATAGAAAGCTACATTCTAAAGGGAGTATTTACTATACTTAACTGATTTTTTCAAAACAGTTTTTCCCTTCTTTTTCCGCTGACCTCTAATCTAAGCCATTAGCTAGCTGCTAACTGTGTGTAACCTTACTGATTTATTATTTTGTTTATACGCAATGGATGACGAGAGCTTTGTTAATATAAGTGGCAAACCCATATCTCTGGAATGCCAAACTCACTCCAGCTTTTGTAAGGAATTCACAGTTAGCTCTCCCAAAATGTCAATCGGTAAGGTGATGGTCTACACCTGTTCTGTGTGGCTTCTCGCTTATGCTGTGTTCTTTGTTACACAGGTAAGACAGTGTCTCAGCTATAAGCAATCAGATTTTATTAAAGTACACTAAATAAATGTTATTTTCTTCTAGAACACGGCTGTGCTCTCTAGTGCCATATTCATCACCCTTGTTGGTATGATGCTTCACATCCACATGATCAAAGTGGACCACGAGTCTCTTCTTGTCATTGGCTCTTTGGGCATACAGGTGTCCTCCAGCTACGCTTCAGGCCGCGAGGTCACCACCTTCATTGAGATGAGCAAGATCAAAGATATTGTCATCAATGAAGCTGTTTACATGGTGCACGCCTGCCTCTCTCACTCACTCGTGCAAATATATTTCGATTATGCACCTGCGAGAATATGTCAATCTCTTATCATATTTTCATTTCAGCATCAGATAATCTACTACCTGTGTGTGCTGTTGAAGGATACCTCAGATGCTAATGCAGTGTCAGGTGTTGTGCCATTGTTTCAGGTAAGGGCAAAAGTTTTGTTACCTGTAAAGAAGCTAGTAATGTACACAATGTCATTGAAAGTAGATTTGTTTATGATTGAAAACCTGTCTTTGCTTTTCAGAGTTCAAAACCACGGCTTCAGTGTTTGGAAAAAGTCTATAAAAGCTGCCAGGAGATTCTTTCAAAGTGTCAGTAACACTAGTCCCATACATTTTTTAGGGCATGCAGTTGGATACTCTTGAAATTACATGTATGTATTGACATGATGTGTTTTTTAGAGCTTAATTGTACTTTATCCTGATCTACGTCTCCTTTTCTAAACTTAATGAGCCAAAAATGTACTTATATAATGTTAAAGCACAATTATCTATCTTATTTATATATTAACTGATGTATACTAATTCTTAAGAAGTCCTTTAATGTATTTTTAGAAATATAATGGACTAAAACTATTTAAAAACTGCTGAGTTTACATGTGTGTCATTTGAAAGTCTACCTATGTTTCCCAGTAGGGGGCGTTACTGCATTAAATAAAATATCTGTTGATGACTTACTGAACAAACACAGTGGCCTCACAGCAAGAAGGTTGCCTGTTCGAACCTTGGTGTGGGCAGGACTCCAGCCGGGAACCTTTCTGTGTTGATTTTGTTCTCCCCATGTTAGCGTGGGTTCTCTCCGGGTACTCCGGCTTCCTCCCACAGTCCAAAGACATGCACCTTGGGGATAGGCTGATTGGAGACTAAATTACCCATAGGAGTGAGTGTGTATGGTTGTTAATCTCTGTGTTTGCCCTGTGATGGACTGGTGACCTGTCCAGGGTGTACCTCACTTCTCGCTCGATGTGAGCTGAGATTGGCTCCAGCCCCCCTGTGAGCCCGTTCAAATAAGCGGTAGAAAATGGATAGATAGACTTACTGAACGCTGTTGTTTCCTCACTGTATTGAGTGCAGCAGGGATGCTCAGGTTTGAACATTGAGATCTATCATCCTGCAGCTTTTAGGTGCACCTGAATTAAAAAAATATCAGATCACCAGGTCTCTGCAGAGCCGGATAACATGTATAAAAAGGAATTTAGGTGTTTTTTTCAGATATACTGGAGAAAGGATGTATCTAGAAGTTACAGGATGATTGATGTAAAGGACTGGATCTGAGCACCTTTTGTTTACAGGTTTTTGAAAACTACTGTGTTAGTTCACATTGTTGACTCTGTTTGCTACCAGAGTTTCATTTGATTATCTCGTCTCTGTTTTTGTACATGTAGCACAACATCTTTTTAGATCATATATATTTTCACTTCCTCAAGAAATCCCACCTTCATCGCTTAGAGACACGTTTTTCATAGATAGTTTCTGTTGATAAGAAACCTGTTTTTCAAGTGTTATTAAAGGTTGCCTCAGACCAAACGACGGCTGTACATCAAGGATCAGAGGGAACTTAGCTGCACGTTCATCATCCAGTTTGTTCCCTTTTGTAATAAAAGATCGGCTTAATATGACTTTTAAAATGGTTGCACACCATGGATCAACTAAGCATTACCATTTATTTAATGTATCCACTCTGCAATACTGTGGGCCACAAAGTAAATGTGTTAATAAAAAACAATAATTGCAAATCATTAAAACTTTTTATAAGCTTTGTTTTGTTTTTTTCTTTAATGTCTTCTTGAGTTTCTGTTTTATATGGAATTGTAAATGGACTTTTCCAGTCTAAAAGTGCTTTTGGGGCACTCATGTTGGGGTTCAGTATGTATTCAGGTCTGCTCTCCTACCTGAGCAACAGCCACCTGTTGCTCAACAGGAAGTAGATTATGTGAAATTTGGGTCAAATTACGTGTGTTGAAGCAAATTTAGCACCTAGGCAGTGCTATAATATGTGTAGTGTTACTTTATATTGTGTTGGCGTAAACGGTAAGGTCTTCCCAAACTGTTGCTCCTATTTTGTGTGACATCACAAATGTGCAACCTACATTTTGTGCATGAATACAGACACACACTGCCACCTACTATGGATTTTGTGAGTCTTTTTCTCAGTGATGTATATATTTCTGCGTCCATGTAGCTGTTGCCTTTTAATTTAAAAAATACACAGCAACAGTGAGAGTTTGACCCATTTGGGTTTTATTTCTTTGTTAAAATAGTAAAACTCTTTGGTTGCTTTTCCCTCTCTCTCTACCCTGAGGGGGTAACCAAGCAAACAAATCAAACTAAAGATTTGATGCATTACATTTCAAAATGACCTGAAATGGTTTTTGTGAATCAAGACTAAGTTTATTGGCTGAATACACAGCTCAAATAATTTGTAAATGGGTTCATTATGCTTTCATTGACCATTTTTTTTAAATACCAGGTTGTTGCTTGTAACAGTGTGTGAACTCCACTCTCAAGAGGTCAACAAAACAAGTGGATGGGTGTGATATTCACAGGGTAAAGAGTCACCCTCTGATGGGGTAATAGCCTCTCCCGGAGGTGTGAAACGGTCAGGAACCAGGCAGAGAAGGTTCCTCATGGCTCCTGAATAAGCCTCGTAAAGCGCTGTCCACCCCCGTAGGATAAGGACGAGAATGATCCGGACCAAAGCGTGGTGAGGTTGGTTTCAGTCAGAGGTGTGAACTAATTACTCCTGTTTATAGAAGGGCTGCAATTATTCCTTAACTTGTTATTTTTAGTACTTCCGTTGATATTTTTCACTTGAAAATGCAACAAATCTTCAGTTTGTGGTTCGGTACTGTTGGGACTTTATGTGTTTTGAATGTCTGAAACACCTCTTAGAGCTGATTTAGGTGCGAGAACCTTATTGTTCAGAGGAGCCCCACTGAGAAGAGGTGTTATCCCTCTGCCACCTGTAGTGTGCACACATGCACACACCCATGTGCACAAACTTAACTACTCATCCCACTGAACATGACATGAACAGTGCGTCTTGTTTACGTTTAAAAAATGTGGATCCTATTAGAAACATCCCTTATTGAGACAGACACACAACCCGTACTCAGATTTTACAAGTGAAGCGGTTTGTTTGCATTCTGATCAGCTAGATTTGGGTTACTGAAAATGAACCTTTAAGACTTCTCCTCGTAGGGTTAAAAACATGCTCTACTTCTGCAGTCTTGACTCGTAGACTGGGAAAACTGGAGGTTTTGGTGTGTGACATCATATGCACCATAATGTCCTTTGTGTGCATGAAGCTTTTCTTATAGAAAAGCACAAGGTTAGTCTTGCATTGTCTCACTTGGTGTGACCTAACATCAATGTATTTGATTTGTGTTATTGATTTGTGTATTGTGTAATACTATCTTTGAGAATTTATGTCAGGGTGCAGTTAAATTATTTTGGAAGGTTGTCCATCTGCTGCATTTTTCTGTTCATTGGAAGGCATCAGACTGTTGTGTAGCTAACTGGCTAATAAGCTAAGCATATAGGGAAGTAATATAGCCTACAAAAACAGCAGCATTGACATAATGTAATATTAGAGTTCTTCAGCCTCATAAATGGTTATTTATTTGCTGTATCAGTCTTTGAAGCTGTGATGTACCCCTGTATAGTAAAGAATGATGGATTACAGCTACAACCCCGTCAGGCTTGTATCCTTCATCCATTTTTTCCCCACTCTTCTATTGGTCTCCTCTATTGGTCTGAGATCTTCCCAGATGCAGAAGACCTGTCACAGCAACAAAAAGAACATGGAGGAAAGCAAACGCTTAAAGCTTAGCAGTTGTGAGCTTGAACACCATAAGGAGCTCCATAAACTTCATTAAGAGGGACTGGATGACATCAGAGACTCATTTTGTCAACACCTGAACGCTACAGAATCTATTGTTTTATTACATTTATGTCTAAATAAATGGTTCTGTGTTGACAACGCTTTAGCATGTTGCAACAGGGCTTTTTTTGTCAAGTCACTGAAGTTGTGTGAGAATCACTGAATGCTGTCTTCTCTATCAGAGAAAACTTGTGTTCTAGGCTAAATAATCTTATAATTTGATAATATTACATGCACAGAGGACCTAAATAAATACAGGACACGGGAGGACAGCAAAATAAAAAATCAAACCCCAACAAAACCAAAACACAAAAATAAACCATAAAGATTTATGTTTAGCTTGCAGCTAAATGTGTAATTATGTAAATATTTCTATAATCACATTTTAGTATTTGCCATTTTTATTGATTAGTTGCTGAGTGAGAGGCAGTCAGCAACAGAGGGCCAGAAAGAGCCTCCATCCTTCATAGCTGGCTAAGACAATGACCCTGTTTCTTCATCAAAATCACCTCACAGTCTTTGCTTTGGCACCTGATCCCATGAATGATCCAGCAAATACACCTATCTGTAAAAATGTGTTGTGTCTTTGTGTCGTTATCTCTATGTACTGAGTTACAGGCTAACAGGTGCTGAGGAAGAAGCGTTGTATGTCACCGTTTAAAAGCGCCAGTTTATTCATCACCTACTTGTTCAAACAGGCAGGAGTAACATGATGTCAGATATAATTTGAATTCAAGAGAAGAAAATCCCCTTTTCAGCTCACATCAAACGTTAGGGAAGTTGTACTATGACTTCACTCTCTCTGCCTCCTCCATGAATACTGTGGTATTGACAGGGAGCATATCTTTCTCTGATACTTTTCTCCATGAAGGAGTTCTTTCACTTACAGAGATTACTTTCAAGGTCATTGTAAAGCGAATTCTCAGGTCAGTTTGGTTTAATCCTGGTGTTTGAAACTGAAGCCGACACTAGAGACTCCAACTAGAACCCCTTGCTCCTCTACCACATGGCTTAAATGCATCCGATCGCTTCTGTTACAATACATATCCCTAAATATAGAAAACATCTGATTCAGTGTGTTCATCAAATGCAGGTTGACTGAAAGTAAACTTGAGCCAGGAAAACCGGATTTCATGGGACAACAGCAGAAAACAAACAGACTCAGGTGAATGGACCACTGTGCAGGATCTGTGGGAGCCATTTGGTTTGAATCAGCTGCATTAGGGAAACATTTACAACCTGCTCGTCAGCGGCGTTCAAAGGCTGAAATTTGAGATCGTTGACAAAACCGTGGTATGCTTCATCTTTAATATTCCTGCAAAGCTGCAGGATCCACGTGATTTATTTGAGGCAAGCACTAGTTTGTTGTGGCAAAGTCGTGTTTATGGGGTACATGTGCAGAATGTTGCCTTCCGTGGACCTCAGTGGACATGTACAACACTTTAGTCCTTGTTTTAAGTGAAAACATAAATTAAGTTTATTCATGAAGAGCCATTTTTCTCCTTATGTGAGAATACTTCACATTTGAGTTAATTTTCTCTTTTGCTATGTTTTATTGTGTCTGTCAGCACATTGGGTTTTGGCCTTCTGTACTTTTGTTTATTCAGATATTATGCTTGTTTACTTCTGACTCTCTTGGGAGATGCTGATTTCTGACTCTCTGTAGGATCCCATGAGATCTGTCATCCTGCAGCTTTTAGGTGCACCCGAATTAAAAAAAAAATCAGATCACCAGGTCTCTGCAGAGCCGAATGACATGTATAAAAAGGAATTTAGGTGTTTTTTCAGATATATTGGAGAAAGGATGTATCTAGAAGTTACAGGATGATTGATGTAAAAGACTGGATCTGAGCACCTTTTGTTTACAGGTTTTTGAAATCTACTGTTAGTTCACATTGTTGACTCTGTTTGCTACCAGAGTTTCATTTGATTATCTCGTCCCTGTTTTTGTACATGTAGCACAACATCTTTTTAGATCATATATATTTTCACTTCCTCAAGAAATCCTTTCGTTTTATATTAAGGTGTAGCAGATGGAACGGTATCTGGTTGGATTGCAGTTTCTCCTTTTGTGGTGTCTATATTTCTTCTACTTGGGTAGTAATCAATTAAAAGAATAAAATAAAGAATTCTGATTATCAAGATGATATCTATATATACATATATACATGAAGATCTTCTTGACAAAGCAAATACAGCAGCCAAAGCATCGTTCTGCTGGATATCTTTGATGATGGACAAGACATGTTAAAGAATAAACAAATAAATTAGACATAAAATAATAAATAAATTAAAACAATAAATAAATAAATCAATTTACATCTAAACATGAAATGTTACTCTCTGTGCAGAATCCAAATGTCCCATTAGCAGCTGGGTAATAGATTAACTTGACATTTGTGATTTCTGGTGTTATCTGTATGTCTCTATACATCAAACCCTTTCAGAACACCAAATATCTTTGCTATTTCACTGACGCAGTCAACTTATTTTCCTAATTTGTTCTCAAACACAGCCTAACATCTGATCAGTATTTATCTTTGACATTTGCCATCGTCTGGTCTACTTTCAGTTTGACAAGAACATCATTGGTAATGCCAAAGCACCAGTGACAAATGGGTCTGGATAATCCATCAGTTTAGCTAAAGCTGTTCTGGATGTTTTCCAGTGTGTGAATCACTTTTATTCACATAGCTTTGTACATAACACATCATTTACTGAGGAAACAGTTTCCTCTTTGGACATAAAAATGCAAAGTGTCCCTTTTCCATCTGTCCCATATTCACATCAACCAGGCCGCCTGATTCTGCTCAGCAAAATGCAGGATTACACAAACGCCATCATCTTTTCAGCCACACAAAGTGAGAGTCAAATCTAGCTCACTCTGAGTTTTCTAATCTGCCAGTCAGTTTATATGCAAATCCGATTTTAAACACATACAATGAAACTAATGGCTCTCCTGCGACCACGCCCTAGCTTGCAGAGTCACCTGGTAAATGTGAGCCAAGTGAGACACATTTCTTGTCAGACCAGCAGCAGATAAGAGAGAGAAGACCTGCTCTACAAGTCTGTCAGGGAAGCAGAAAGCAAAAAAGCTACCTGCAAATACACATCCGCTTCTTTCTGTTTATCTCTACACAAAAGAAGAAAGAGCCAAGCCATTGTCATGAGTCCATGTGAGCATGTGCTTTTATATCTGCTTTTGAAGACAGATTTACATTTAGGGTTTTAATCACGGCGCAAATAGTTTGGAACATCCCTTTATTTTGCACGCCACTGTGGTGATCAACAATATAGATCATTTAGCATTGCTTTATGGGATTCAATCAGATTTTCTGTGGTTTGTATACACATTAAAATGTTATAATGTAAAAAAGAAGCCAATTAATTTAATTAAGTTAGTTTTTTCTCCTTACATTGAAAATGCAGACTACACACAACTATTCCGACTTGTACAATCGTAGTAATGTAATTGAACCTTTTATGTAAAGCCGCTTTCTATTTCTCATCTCAAACTTTTGTGTGAATCCCAAGAATGAATCATGCAAACACTGGAAACGGCTGCTGTAATGACAGGCTTTTCTAAATCTGACATCAGAAGAATATGCACAGATCACATGTGTGTCAGTCAATCAGTACTCTGTAATCACTCGCTGTGTGAATACCCTCATCGTGAATCCTTTGTCATGTTTTCCACACCCAAAATGACATCATATGTACAAGATAATAAAAGAACATAACAAAAACAGCAGACTGCAGTTAAAGAGGAAACCAAAGCTTTCTGAATTTCCCTTGAATCTGTTCATGATTTACCCTCTAACATCTAAAAAGAAACGTCATTTAACCCACACATACACACATACACACACACACACACATAGGTAAAAATGATCATCTGCTTTCTTTCAGGATGCAGGAGACCAGTATAATAAGGTGTATAATAAGGTGAACCACAGAGTTTTGACCAAAATTTTTACCTTAAAGTGATGCAAAAGGTCTCAGAAACTATGTATCAAATATGAAACATCAGGCCTTAAATTCAATTTTTGAAGTTGGAAGAGTAAAACTTTAGAAATACTCTTTAGTTTCCTTCACTGGAAAATATAGGAATCTGAGTCTTTTTGTTGTTTTTTTCTTTTTTTGCAGTTTTTAGGAGCAGACATCTTAAAGATGA
The DNA here is from genome assembly GCA_037177335.1 of Kiunga ballochi. NCBI lineage: Eukaryota > Metazoa > Chordata > Actinopteri > Atheriniformes > Pseudomugilidae > Kiunga > Kiunga ballochi. The sequence goes on along the minus strand of JBAMIG010000024.1, from coordinate 7,170,571 downwards.
AATCTAACACCTTCTTACAGGATGAAAAGAATAACTTGATAAGCAAGGACTCTGCACATTTTTCATAAAGCATCAGCACTGAAGGTCACATGTGGATATTCAGTGATGTATTTCTTTCTGTAGCCTAAGTAAAACTGCTTCTTTCTATTCAAACCCGTCATGGTGTGTTTGCCAGATATTCACCTGCAGAGTCGAGGAAGACTCACTAAGATTGAGTTCATTCCTTAAAGATGGCTGCTAATTTCCAGATCCATCTTCGGACCGTTGACTCAAATCTGTTGAGATAATTTGGACGACTGGTACAGATGCTTCCTGCTCACTTTCCCTTGGAAGTTTACTTAGTATCCAGGAACCACTGGAGGGATTAAAAATCTCCTTTTGGCCCGGGAATGCCTTTGAATCCCCCAGGAAGCACCGGAGAACGTTGCTGGGAAACAGGGTGCCTGGAGCTCCCTCTGAAACTGTTTGCCTCCACATCCTAACCACACATTAAGTGGTGAAAATTAATATATTAATAGATGTTCACAGTCTATAAACCATATATTTGTATACATTGGACATTTAGTACTGCATCTAATAGCAGGAGGGTCGCAATAGAAACACATGTAAAACATCTATTCTCTTTTATTGCTGCAGCACAAGAAAAGACAAGAAAATTAAATATAGGAGGCCATATATTTTTGGAAGTTCTCCAAACGTGTTTACTCCTGAAGAGGTATTGTTTATGTACTTGTTGGGACATATCACTGTTTTCTTATTGTGATCACAGCAGTAAATTTGTCGCATTATCCTTCAATGTTTGAGTTCAAACCGTGCGAATGTTTTGTGATTAAAACACTGCAGATAAATGTCTCTCTGCTTGTTATGTTAATAAGTGTTTCAAACTTAAAAAAGCCAATCATATTTCCCAAGCTTGAACTGAGATCAGGATGACTGCTTGGTAATGGCACGAGTTTTATTTGATTACAAAAAAATAAGATCTAGGGTTAGCTGGTGTTGTCATGCCAACAGCATATTTTGTTTTACATCCATGTTAAAATAACCCAGGGCAGATTCATCCTTGACAGTTACTGGAGGAAGATAAATAAAACATCTGCAGGAAAAAATGATAAACACAAGAATACAGGGCACACATTGGTTTTTCTGCCAAACCATACAGGACGGTGGAACATCGCTGATGAGGGCCAGACGAGTTCTGTGGAAAAGCATGATGAAGGATGCATAATCAAACTACCAGGCAGACCTAAGGACAATTTTGACTGGACAATTATGTCCAGTCAACCTAAAGTGCATGGTTTTGGTTGGTGGGAGGAAGCCAGCATAACCAGAGAGAACTCATCCTATCATAATTTCCCTTTTTGGGATAATAAACTGACAATTTGTTTCCCTTGTGAAACATAAAGTAAGAGAAAAGGAATGTTTTTTTTTTTATCTTTCTTTTGTATAAAGTTATCATAAGTCTCACAAAACCCCAACTTTAAACCCAAAAACACTTTACCATATTGATTTAAGAAGTATAATGGCGAGGTAATTCTGAGGTAAAGGTTCTTTATCTTCACACACCCTTCATTCTGGTGACACAAACAGACAAATAAGCTGATTTTCTCCCCTGTGAGTATCGGACTGCCCAGAGTCACTTTCTGCTGAACAAGTCTAGACACAGCTTACTGTGCTCTCACAATATGACTAAAACATTAACTCCCCATTGTACGCTACATATATGTATACCTATATGTATACCTGCTATACCATATCAAGCTTAGCAAATCAGTTGAGCTTTTCCACTGGTGCAATGTGGTCTTCCTGCCTTTATATGTGAGTATCTGGAACTCACACTTAACAGAAAAGGATTTTAGGGATGAGGAGGGTTTTGTTGTGGTGCATAATTTAATTCACTGCCACCATGTGCAACATGGTGGATGTCACAACATCCCTGTGTCTCCCTCCTAATCACCCCCGAACCACTGTGAGAACACCTCTCCCCCTTGATTCCCAGACGTAGACACACCCAATGTACGATCTCACATCCAATCAGATCCCATACTTCCTGTAAGCACACAGCCCTCAGTATTCCCTCCTGAAAAAGGTTAACTGTCACCTTTGAAAACTATGACTCAAAACCACTTCATAAACACCTCCTTGTTTGTTGGTTTAAAGCATGAACCTGATGTCTGATGTAAAATTGACTTCAGATTGTCTCTGACTGTTGGCTTAATATTTTATGCACATCTAAAACACAAAAAATAGCAAGCATGTAATCCCTAAATGTATATTTATTTCAACAGTAGTTGCTGTTTTTTTATTTCTTTTATCAACTGTGGTTCCTACATATGTAAATATTTTAACCATTAAACTTTTTATTATTAAGTTTACAAAACAAATCCATCACTCTTTTATCTTGTGGTCTCATAATTATCTCATAAATCAATAAATTAAATGTGGATAAAAAGACAAATACGTGTCTTTCAATCCACATCTAATATATATATATATATGACACACTGTGATGTCTGATGCAGTGATGCATCATTTCCCACAGCAGACAGAACATCAAAGATCCTCTGAAGCAATTATACCCACTCATCTCCATTACCACTCATAGTTGCATGTCTTTACATCCTTGGTAAACAGAGTATATGTCTGCATGAGCTGTTAAAGGCATAAACATGAATATACTGAGGGTGTCATGAAAATATTCTGAAAGTGATTCCTGAATAGAGCTAGCAGGAAAAAGTAAATTAGACAAAAAGCATGCAGTGAAAATGGTAGTTTCATTCTTTTACATTAAGCTAATTTATTATCTTCCCTAGTTTATCATCTTAGTTTCCTTTACAATATTTTAGGGTCAACAAATGGAACTTGTTGGGAATAATTTGGTGTGTCCTTATTCATAAATTATAAAACGTTTATGAACCCCACGCTGTCCCAAACAAATTGAAAATAATTACGCACTTGCTAACTGACCTGCGATATACTGGTGACCTGACCTGAGTGTACCCATCTCTAGCTTGCAAAATTACTGGCACAGGCTCTGGTTCTCCACAGATCAGATTAAATGGTGTAGAAAATGAACAAATGCATGCATGCTAACTTGTGGAGGGTTTCCTGTAGTATTTGGACTAATTCTTGCCATCCATCCCTTTTCTACCACTTATTCCCAAACAGGGTCGTGGGGAGAAAAACTATATCACAGACAGCTTTCACTCTCTCCTTATGAAAGTGAAAGAGTCTGATTTCACCATTATTGCATTGGTATCCTGAGCTGTGGAGGATTGATAACATTCTGGGTGATCTTCAGTCATAGGTGGCATAATGAACATGCAGACAAGGTCTGTTTGAAGTGTTAATCATCTCACCATTTGTTTCATGTCACAAGCTGTGTGCACATCATCTGCACTGGTCTTGCTCTGCCTTTGATCATGTTAGGTCATTGAAAGCCATTGTAAAGCCACTGACTGCATGCAATAGAAAGACTGCTTTTAATAAGGACTGGGGGCATTTACGCTTTGTTTCAGCTTCTTGAAATGACTTGTAAGTCAATCAATGAAAAAGAAAGGGAAATAACAAAGATCTCAGAGTCTTTTTGGTGCTTTCCCACTGGGACTTACAGTGGCCCTGCCTGTGCATTATTCAGCTGCACAAGGAGCCCATCAGATGTTTGGACATGAGCTGTTGACTGTGGGTAGAAAGAATCGTTACTGCCTTCAGGCACTGTTACTTGTGTGCTGGGTTTATTCTCAGTGGCTAAGCCTAACATAGAAACTGACAGTTCATGTTTTGACAAAAATAATGCAAGGTTTTTTTCTTACATTAAAAGACTTGTGAACAACAGGTTGTTGCAGAAATTATTTTATGCTAACTAGACAAAGGTATGAAAACACCTATAGTAATTTTATGATATAATTTTGTCTGTAATTTCAAGCTGATTTCTCATTGCTGTCTTCATTGTTTTCTTTATACTGTCACCCAATAATCATCTGTCATGGAGTCAGAAGGTCACAATCTGCTGGCAAAAGGTAAAATTGAAAATAAATATCCATTAAATTCACAACCAGCAGTCTGTGTATCTGTGAGAAAAAGACACTGTGAGTAGTGCCAAATCTTCCCCAAAGCATAACTGTTTAACTGCCAGTTTGGATGGCCAAGGAGCAGCGACACTAATGAGCCAATAAGCTTTGTCCTGAGCCAGGTAGACCTGTCGGTGCACCTGATGATTCCCAGGCCTCCTTGCCAGTCTGAGACTACAGTGAAACCTAGAGTGATACTGGCTTTGAGCCAGAGGAAGAGCTGGTTGACTACTCCTGACACAATCATTAAAAGCTGGGGATGCTGGAAGGAGGAAAAAAAAAGTGTGATTAACCATGAGAGGAGAGGGAGGAGGAGCAAGAGGAGGAAAAACAGTTCACTGAACTGCTGGGAACCTAAAACCTGTCCAACACCAGCTTTTGCGATTGCTCAATAAGTGTATTGTGACTGTCTAACATGGAAATGCTTGTCTTTAGATCAGGTATGAGTAACAATCCATAACTAAGACATGACATTCTAGTGTCTTGATTAACTCAACTTCACAATCTGACATTAATCTAGAAATGCTCATGAGCTTGGAGTTCATTGAAAAGCTCCACCTGCACTCAGACTTCCTTCCTTCATTCATTGTCTGCACAGCTTAATCCGCTTCAGGGTCTCAGGGAATTCACACTTATAGACATTAAATGTATAGTAGCCTATGCCAACAACATCATCTAAGGGTAAAAAAAAACATGGTTTCTAAACATGTGTTTGTCCACATTTAGAGGATTTTTTTTTTAAATAATAAGTCTTAACCTTCATTTTATAACCAGCTTTTATCAGGACATGAATGCATGACATGTATTAAAGCTAAAATCTGGGAACATGGCCAAGTCTTTTGAGCATGTACTCTGAATATTACATGCAAAAAGGTTGTAAACAACTGAGAAGTTTAAGTATCTTGGCACAAAAATGTGCAAATGTATTGATTATTTCTCTGCTTTACTGATTATTGTTAGATGTGATAATATTATTGGACGGCCTGATTAGTCTCTCATACAGCGAGGTATAACATGTAAGGATAGTGCTAACATAAGCAATGCGTGTAAACATGCATGTACCACCCCTCAGGTAATCCCCCAAAATATTCTTCTGCTGTCATCCACTCTTGTGTTGAGATGCTTGATGAGGTGGATAAATGCACTCTCCAAAGAAAAAAACAGTATTTATTGGTGATTTTACACCATATTTTTTGTATTTATGAAAGATCTGCCACCACAACATCCTTTTTACTGGTCACCAGTTTGTAGGATTTCTGCTTCCTTTGAAGCAGTTTGTTGTTATTTAACACCTATCCCAGCTCATATATATATATATATATATATGTGTGTGTGTGTGTGTGTGTGTGTGTGTGTGTGTGTGTGTGTGTGTGTGTGTGT
>JBAMIG010000024.1:7122150-7164075 GCA_037177335.1 Kiunga ballochi | reverse complement strand
TGTGTGTGTGTGTGTGTGTGTGTGTGTGTGTGTGTGTGTGTGTGTGTGTGTGTGTGTGTGTGTGTGTGGAGAAAAAAACAAGTTCATTGTGAGTCCAGTTGTGACAGGGCGTCAGATGACAAAACACCAGATCCCTCCTGTGACCCTTCCATATTGGGTCAGACGAAGGATGTGCCACATTGACCCACTGGGAACAGAAGTTCAAACACAGCCCTGACACGATGCCGCATGATGGACGACACACTGACTAATGGCAAACAGATTGCTGATGTATTTGGGTGATGTGTGTTTCTCATCCTCTTGCTCAATTGTGACTCATTCACAATTCTCCGGACAAGAGCTGTCAGATTTAAGCGTTTCCCATCTCTACTCCGTCTTTCCCTGTCAGAAACACTTCACATTCCTACACAAGCCGTGCTCCATATTTATTCTCCCAGCTCAAGCACATAAACTGCCTTTTTTATGTTGGTTTCAGTGGAACCACTGATCCTTTAAGGTTTCATGAACACTAACCAGTACTCCCATTGCCTGCTGATGTTTATTCTTAATCAGTGAATCTGACTCAATCACTCTCCTGTGAACATCACCTTTCCCTTTGTATAGACACAGGAGACAGCTATCACAGCATGGGACTGCCAAACCCCTCCAACAATCATATGGATTACATTAGAAATGGCCAATCTAACGCACTGCGAGAGCCCTGAAACCCACCAATCACATGCAAATGCAGAAATGTCAGGAAGTCTAGCTAGTGTGTCTCTTAAAAAACTTCTCAGTGTGAATTAGCTGCTACTATCAGACGTGCTAAGTGGTTGTCAGAAAAGCCATTCTAAAAATATATGTAACACAGACGTGTAAGTTTCTGCTGGTGCATTTGTATCTCATCACTCCAGCGTAGAAAACACACTAGTTAAGACAACATGCTGCTTGAGATCAGCAGCAATAATGTGGAAATCCACAGTGATTTAAAATTTCATCTTTATTGTTTGTTTTGACAAACAGACACAAGAAGTTGGCTCCTATAAGAAGCATAATACAGCACATATTCACACTTTCACATACGCCACATATTAATGTGCAAAATGCTTTTTTTCAACAGAAGTACGCTTTTATAGTTACACCCACACAGAGGCTGCTGGGTTTCTGAGGAGATCATGGGTACACTGAGGACGTAAACAATGAGAGGTGAGCAAAGAAGGAAAACCAGGCTGATGATGTCGGTGGGAGGACCTGCAGAGACTCCTGCAGTGTTTGCTTTCACAGATGCAGATTAATGAGAATAGAGGACAAAAAGCCAAAAGGTTACTGCTCTCCTGCAACTTTTCACCGCAGACAAGAGGAGCTCTCAGACCAGTTTCTGTCCTGATTGAAAGATTCAAACAGCAGAGAGACATTTTTCTGACTTTTCAAAATACACAAAATCCTGGTGTTGTGTTATCGGTTGTGTCAGAAAAAAATAAAGTCAGGCTTGGTAGGATTCTCCGCTGATTTGCTCAAAGAAAAAAAAAAAAAAAAACCTAACCAAACCAGCCGGGGAAGCTCAGACAAGCAGGTAAGAATGCAGTGTTTCTCACTGCGACCTGAACTCGCAGCTGCTGCATATAAATAGGTTGCTGCAGTCACACAACAAGCAACAACGCCCATCTGCTCAAACACAAAGTCCTCACACTTTCTGTTCTTCCTTTGCTTACAGCAGCCGCTGGCAAGAGATCATGCAAATTCACAGCTTTTACAAATTTGCATGGCTTTTTTCTCTGCGGCTGCTCTGCAGTTTGATCACATAAACCTTCCAGGAGATCGCACCTTTCTCTGATGTACATACTTGTTTTAGGACAGGAAGTTGCTCCTTAACAAACATTTTGAACATGCATCTGTCTCAAAGAGCCTGGATGTGGACGTCAGCTACCCTTTTTGGCTCTCGGGACAACATGAAAGTCCTTTTTCAAACGACAAAGGAGGAAACAGAAATGTGATGAAAGTGAAAGTAACACGTTTATATAAATTAGAAGCAAGAGTTCAGACGAAGCAGAAGAACTTCTTCCAGCTGCATTTGGAGAAAGCCTTCGTGCGCCTGTCGGAAAACCTCCTCTTCTTGCCCTTACGGGTTTTGTTCTTAATTGCGGCAAAGATGGCCGCATCAAATGCTTCTTTTAGGTTCTTCTGGGTTAGTGACGAGCACTCGATGTAGTCTGTGGCCCTGATTTTGTCCGCCATGCTCCTGGCCCGAGAGCTTGGGATTGGCTTCACATTAGACTGGTCCAAGTTAATAAGGACATTCACGTCCAGCAGAAGGTCCGACTGGGTCCCGACCAGAATGATGGGTGAGGAAGGGTTGTGAGCCCGGATCTCCGGCACCCATTTCTTGGTGATGTTGTGGAATGACGTGGGGTCGACCATGCTGAAGCACAGGAGAAAGACATCCGTGTGGCCGTAGGAAAGAGCTCTGAATTCATCAAACTCTTCCTGCGTTGAAGACAAAGTAAAGGGTTAGAGTCAAACACACAGACATGCTGGATGAATGGTTGACTGAGAGTGACTCACTAAAGTAAAAGGGAAAGATTATCTATTAACATTCAGGGTGAAATCCTGTTACTGAGTCACATTCTGCTGGATTAGGGTAGGATTTGCTAGAATTTGGACTTCAAAGTTCACACCATGAATCGTGAGAAACATCACTGGACATTTGATGCAATTCATTATGTGTGACAGGACTTCTGGTGTGCAGGTTAAACTTAAACACACACACTGATTTCTATATATTTCTATGTATTTGTAATAGAAAACAGTAAATAAGTAGTCGTACCTGTCCAGCAGTGTCCACAAGCTGAACTCTGAATGGAGAACCTTCCACTAGTACCTGACCTGTTAAAAATCAGAGGAGCAGACCAGTCAGTTTCAGCTTCATTATCTTTATGCCACAATACTTATTGATAAATCAATCAAAGCATTCAAATCTTACATACATCCTGCACATCTTCCCATTTGAAAACAAACATCTGGGGTGATGGCTCTTAAAAAAAGATATTAAAATAACTTAATCCCATATAACTCACCGGAAAACACATCAAACCCCGTCTGTTTGTACTCTGCTGGATATCCATTAGATGTGTAGCTAACAATCATGCTGGTCTTCCCGACCGCTCCGTCTCCGACCAGCATACAGCTGATCACACCGGGATCCAGCTCATCCTCCCGGGTAAGCCCGCAAGCTGAAGGGACTCGGGACTCGTGGTAAAAGTAATCCATGTTGGGTGGCATGTCGAGTTGAGTACTACACCTCTGACTCTCAACTCTAATGGGAGGAGGTAAGAGTCAGCTGTGTTGTCTGTCCGCCAGCTTGGATGTCTGTTTATGACTGGAGGAGGAAGCTCGGACTGACTACAGTACAGACACGCACGTGGGGAGGGACGTTTAGGGACGCTTCAGCTTATGGATCTCTGACAGGTTGTGACTTATAAACACACCCACTAATACACCAAGTACCATTTCATCATCACATAAATAAACATTTATTTCCCACAAATAATAGAAAGGTGGACCTGTATTCTGAATTTATCGTTGTGCTTTATTTTAATAACTAGAAATTTTTACTGAGTGAAACGTAGATCCTTTAAATTTAATTAAAATTAACTTCATATATATATATATATATAGCAAGAAAATATAGCATTTAGCTAATAATAGCTAAACTACATCAGTATTGAATAAAAAAAATTCACACCACCTTCTCAGATGCACTACAAAAACATTCACTTAATGAAAAGAAAAAAATAAGAAATAAAATCCCTTAAAATGAATAGGAAACAGAGAAACAATTCGAAAACAGTTTGAAGAAATATTCTAAAACCATAGATGGAAAATAATGATTATGGTGATTAATTTTTGCAAAGTCGATTAAATCTCATCTATGTCTATCTTTCTCTTCTGTGTATTCAAAATACTTTCCAGTTTTCCAGCAGTCTATGCACCACGTGATCTCCGTGAGTGGGCCTCCAGCCCCGCCTGTGGCAGTTATGCACAAAGTGCGCCCTCTACCGACCAAAGCGGCGCAGTACCAACTGAGATCACGTGATTCGCGAATCACCTGATTTAGATGATGTTCTGCACTCGGAAGCCAAACTAAATGCTATTCTAACGCGAAGATTAACTTATTCTCATGTCAAAACTGAATTGCAAAGACACGTTTTCATACTATCTCAAGGGTTAGACATACGCGAATTTAAAAAGTACGTTAGCGAGACTACGGGTGGAGTTTGGTATTGCTAGCTAGCTAGCTAACTAGCTAGCAAGCTGCTATTGGATCTTAGGATCGACTCCTGCAAGTTGTCTTATGTGGGTTATCTGAATTGGGTTTTTTTTTTAATACAACGTTAATGCCAATGCAATCATGGCTTCGATTCTTGATGAGTACGAAGACTCTCAAAACATCAGGCAAAGTTCGCAACAGCATAGCCGCCTGTCTACAGCCAACATCGGGATAACGCATTCAGGTTGGTCGCATTTTCATCTTTAACCAAAAAGGAAGCGCTTTTAAAATGGTTTAAATTTAATTCTGTGTTTTCCCGAAATTCTACTTTTATTGGCCGTATCTTCTTCATCACTTAAGGCTTTGTGAACGTGAGACTTGAGGAAGAGAAGCCAATATTCAACAAACAAAGGATCGATTTTACCCCACCAGAGAAAATAAACCATCTGTCCGTCTGCAACAATCAACTATGCATGAGTCTGGGAAAGGACACTTTGCTGAGGCAAATAAAACTATGATAAATAATGCATAAAATACAGTATCATTGTTACTGGAGTTTGTGTTGGTTTTGTTTGAATTGGTTTATATTCAAAGCTGAATTTGTGATAATTACAGTCATCTCTACAGATGTTTACTATAGCTGCTGTTTCTGACTTAATGTGCTTGTAGTAACTACGTTTTTGTCAAATATAGGATTGATCTAGCCAAACCAGATCAGCCGAATCAGACAGAATTGGGAAGGAAAGATGACAGTAAAGTGCACAGGTTGTTTCTGGATCCCACAGGTGAGCAGAACCACTGGTTTCCTCAATGTTTTCCTTTTGGAAGTATTATCCAAACATAACAAACCAGCTTATAATCAGTGATTTAAAGCTGGTTTCTCTAAATGTCCTTTTTAATTATTGTCATAATTATTATAGCAGATTTGCTTCTGCTTATGTACAATTTATAAGATTAATGTATCATGGTTATGACATATTAAAAACATCCGCTGCATCCTCCTCCATATCTTTCCACCGTAGGCTCCCATCTGCTGATCAGCCTGAGCACCAGTGAGTGTCTGTACCTCAACAGGAACACCCAGAAGGTGCGCAGTCTGTCCCGCTGGAGAGGCCACCTCATCGAGAGCGTGGGCTGGAACAAGCTGCTGGGCAATGAGACCAACACGGGTCCCATCCTTGTCGGCACGAGCCAAGGCATCATCTTTGAGGCCGAGATCTCTGCAACTGAGGGCAGCCTTTTCAACACCAACCCAGATCAATACTTTAGACAGGTCCACTCCCTGGAGGAAGACGGCAAGCCTGCACCTGTCTGCTGCCTGGAGATAGAGCGAGGCTTGGAGAACAAGTATTTTATCATCGCCACCACACGCAAACGCCTGTTCCAGTTTGTGGGTAAAGTGGCAGAAGGAACAGAGCAACAAGGGTTCAGCTCCATCTTCAATCAAAATCAGGATCTGCTTCCCAGTTTCCAGGAGTTCCCAGCCAATATGGGTTACAGTGAGATCACCTTTTATACCTCGAAGCTGCGAACATCTCCCAAGGCGTTTGCTTGGATGATGGGTAATGGAGTTCTTTATGGTCAGCTGGACTACGTCAGGCCAGATTCCCTGCTGAGTGATGTGCAGGTAAATATCTATCGCAGTTTGCAAGACAGTACATAGTATTTCTATTATTTTTACTTTGTTTCCTCTTGTTGTTTTTATGTTTTTGCTGCATGTGCTTCATTCATATTTAGTTTTTCTCACATATACAGGTATGGGAGTATACCTCAGACATTGACCTAAGCACCAACAAACCCATCTCCATTGTGCTGACACAATTCCACTTCCTGCTCCTGCTTCATGACCGAGTTAAGGCCATCTGCACTCTAAATGGACAGGTGGTGTATGAAGATGTGTTCCCTGATAAATTCGGCGCCCTCAAGAGGATGATCAAAGATCCCGTGGGTGGGTTGGTGTGGATCTACACTGAGCGGGCTGTTTTCCGATATCACATTCAGCGAGAGGCTAGGGACGTCTGGCAGATGTACATGAGCATGAATAAATTTGATCTGGCCAAAGAGTACTGCCGTGACCGGCCTGAGTGCATGGACATGGTACTGGCAAAGGAGGCTGAGCACTGCTTCCAAAATAAGCGGTACCTGGAGAGTGCCAAGTGCTACGCGCTAACACAGAACTACTTTGAAGAAATAGCACTCAAATTCATTGAAGCCAAACAAGAGGACGCCTTGAAGGAATTTTTACTTAAGAAGCTAAATAATCTGAAACAAAGTGAGAGAACCCAGATCACCCTGCTGGTCACCTGGCTAGCAGAGCTCTACCTAAACCGCCTCGGGCAACTGGAAAGTGATGGCAACAGCATCATCTTCCAGGAAACCCGTGACGAGTTCCGCCAGTTCATCAGCAGCACCAAGCACAAGGAGTGCCTATTCAACAACCGCAGCACCATCTACGACCTGCTGGCCAGCCACGGTAATGTCGACGACATGGTTTACTTCTCGGTCGTCATGCAGGACTACGAGAGAGTGATATCCCACCATTGCCAGCACGATAACTACAGCGCAGCCCTGGAGGTGCTTGCAAAGCACTGCGATGAAAAGCTGTTTTACAAGTTCTCCCCTGTACTCATGCAGCATATTCCCAAAAATGTAGTTGATGCGTGGATTCAGATGGGGAAGAGGTTGGACCCAAAGAAACTCATTCCCGCTCTGATGAACTACAGCCAGATGGGCAGCACCCAGCAGATCAGCGAAACCATCCGCTACATGGAGTTCTGTGTGTATGAGCTGAATGTGACAGAGGAAGCCATCCATAATTACCTGCTGTCACTTTATGCAAAGTACAAGCCAGACTCTCTGTTGTGGTATTTGGAGCAGGCGGGCACACACACCTCTGAGATCCATTATGACCTCAAATATGCTCTCAGGCTGTGTGCAGAGCACGGCTACCTCCAGGCCTGCGTACTAGTTTACAAGATTATGGAGCTTTACGAAGAAGCCGTTGATCTTGCTTTACAGGTAAGCAATGATTTTTCTTTGCATGCTGCATTTAAATAAATGGTGCGATTCACTTGATAAAATCTGATGTTTGTTACTTTCTGGTCACATTTTTTGTAATCATTCGTAGGTTGACGTAGACCTGGCCAAGTCGTGCGCTGACCTGCCAGAGGATGATGAGGAGATGAGGAAAAAGCTTTGGCTCAAGATTGCCAGGCATGTGGTGCAGGAGGAGAAGGACGTGAAGAAAGCCATGAACTGCTTGTCCAGCTGCAACCTGCTCAAGATAGAAGACATCTTGCCTTTCTTTCCAGACTTTGTCACCATTGACCATTTCAAGGTCTCTAACAAGATATTTTTTTTTCCTTTTTCTTAGTTTATACCTTGTTTTGAAGTTATTTATATTGTCAAAAATAGTCAGGAAGTATAAGTATGTATGTAAGTAAGTATGTTTAATGCTTTGATCTACTTTCTAATCATGGTATCTTAGGAGGCCATCTGCAGTTCCCTGAAGGAGTATAATCAGCACATTGAAGAGCTGAAGCAGGAAATGGAGGAGGCCACAGAGAGCGCTAAACGAATCAGAGAAGACATCCAGGATATGAGGAACAAGTATGGCGTCGTGGATTCCCAAGAAAAGTGTGCTGCTTGCGACTTTCCTTTGCTTAACAGGTCCTTTTATCTGTTCCTATGTGGACACATGTTTCACTACGACTGCCTGTTCCAGGTACTTCACACAGGATATTTTTCTTTTATTTCATGCATTATGTTTAAAATGTATAAGATGAAATGTAAAATATAAACAACCTATTTTTTTTTTCTCTGCCTTGTAGGAAGTGACGCCTCAGTTGTCAGCCTACAAGCAGAATCGCCTTGAAGAGCTCCAGAAGAAGCTTGCTGCAACAACGCAATCGTCTAAATCCCGCCACCGTCCAGCACCAAAGGATGAGGGAGACACTGCCAGCCTGGGGAAGAGCAGTGCGGGTACAAGCCGCGAGCAGATCGTATCCGACATTGATGACATTATTGCATCAGAGTGTGCTTACTGTGGTGAACTAATGATCAAATCCATTGACAAGCCGTTCATTGATCCACAGATATTTGAGGAAGAGAAATCCAGCTGGCTGTGAATAAGGACTTCTTTTGACTTTTAGTGTGAGAATAAGACAAACGGAAGCCTACCATGCATGTGTGACAAATTGTGCATCGGTCAAAGGACGATCCATTCAGAGGCAATAGGCATTCACCTGATTGCCTGTTGGTAGTGCCTACTTATGAAAACTTCAGTTTCAGCTCACTATAGCTTGTTTTGGTGTCAGTATATGAAAGGGGTTATTTAAATTAAGGGACATGAAGGTTCAATGTGGGCCGTGAAGTGCGGTGTGTTAATGACACAGACCAGGGCTGTACACTGTAGATGTTTTAAATCTCTGATAAATGTATAAAGGATTGAAATGCAGTCCACTTATTTTGATTGTTACATGCAATAGGTAATGTTTTGTTGGCACATTGATAAGTTACGTTAGTGCTGTTTCACATGATATTAAACTAACTTATTAGAACTTGACCATTTTGATGGGAAAATTGCTTTGCCTAAAATGTAATAAATATGAACAATTTAATTTATGTCTGAGTTGTATTGAAATATGTCTCAGTATGTCAAAGCAGAACTGCATCTGATTTGGAATTTGGAAAGGATTATAGAACCAATAATTAGATTGGTTAGATGTAGGAAAAGACTAAAGGTGTGGAAGCTGATTAAGTTTCCGTCCATCCAAGTCTGCTATACTATCTTTTATCTGATTATCTAGTCCATTAGCAGTTATTACCTGTATACATCTAAACAGAAAATTAGCTCTTGCAGCCATTTTTTGTATTTAACTGATTTAATTTAGTTTATATTTTATCTTTTATAAGCATTCTATGTGTAAAACTTTATAGATATGAAACTGCAAAAAAAAATTGCAGCTATCAGACTTTACCAAAAACGGAGTTCCCGTATGATGACGTAAGACGTAGCTCGGTGATCTTCGCAAAGTGCAGACACTATCAATCGACATCGGAAATTTATCGATGTCTATTTAGTTTATGTACAAACGCGACCGTTAATTCCACTTATGCAAGCAATACAATCTTGATTTAGCCGCAAAAATTAGTGCTGGATTGTTTTGCTCCACTTGTACCCGCAGAGTCACCGAGAGGAAACAGTACCACTCTCCAGGATTGATTAAAATGCCTGCTTCTTGCTGTAACCTCGCCATGGCGTCGTGTCTTTGCTCTCTCAGTAACAGAAAGTGGCCGCCTCTCTGCTGTTGCTGCCGACTCAAAGCTCACAGACTCGCTCGGCGCCTCAAACCGCCATTTTGGAGTCAGAGAACCGAGAGTCGGCAGCAGCGCTGAGAGAGCCTTAAAGGGGGACACGGGGCTGAGGTGAGAGACTCCTCGGTGGATGTTATGGCGATAGAGCAATGGGGAAGATGGCCAGGAGGGAGAAAGAATTAAAAGATGGGGATCACACATTCACCGGGCTACCGAGCTTCTGCTCTCACCCGTTCCAAGGGTATGAGAGGCGTAGGCGAAAGGCCTTGCTGCCGTTGTATCGCGACGGCGGGCAAAGTAGTGAATTGCTATTAAACTGATATATAATACATTGTTTAGGTTGGGAGGTGGTGGCCTTAAAGAGACAGAGTCAATTTGAGTACTTTATATTTATGCCGTGAGACATTAGTGTCAAAGCGCCTTACTGTGTGAGAAGCTAGCTGGCTAACATTAAAAATAAATTGCGTTATTAAGTAAGTTGTACATAAGTATTTCGTTCCGTAAACTAGATAACTTCTCTTACAAACCGTCAAAGTTAAAGTGTACATTCTGGCTGGTTAACGTAAACCAGACAGCTGTCAGTGTGAGTGTACCAGCACCTTGACCCCTTTACCCACTGTGATCAGAGGAAGCTAATGGTCGTTAGCTTGAATGCTACAATCAGGCTAGCTAGCAAATCCCACCAATTCTAGCTTCTATTAGCAATGTCGCTAATAAAAACAATTACAAGATAGCCCAGTAAGGCCTATTTTATGAAAGTTAAAATAGTAAGATTTCTTCGTTTAATAATAGAAAAAAATCAACCTATGTTTTTTTTTTTTACAACATTAAGGCAATACTTTTAAGTATGTAATTATATATATATATATATATATATATGTATGTACAAATAAATATAAGCACACAATGCTGACAGTAAAAGTGTTTGTCTAGATATGAAGTTTTAGTTTTCAGTTGGCTAACAGCTGTAGAGGTAGTGTCAAATAATTGAGTTGTGGTTTCAATTTGTATACACAAACAAATAAATGAGGTTAAAAGCAAGTATGAAAAATTTAAATAAGTTGAAATCAATTGTTGTCATAGGAAAATACATTAAAGCATGGATGAAAAACAGATAAATAGAAATAAATAGACTCAATTCACAGTGACACACAGTAACTATTATTTTATGGTGTAATGGTTCTTTGCTGCATCTTGTATTGAAGCAATTAAATGTATGAAATGTGGTAAAATAGCATCAGAATATTAGGCCTTTATATTAAAATGCATTTTGAAGCATAGTCAGTTATGTCAGTGAGCAGTATTGTAAGCAAAGTTTGCATCACAGTGGAGGAAGTGACAGAGACAATGTGCAAACAGCAGAAACACCAGGCTGATTTTCCAACATTGCTAATTCATAGATACATGGTTCTGTATCTGAACTTTTAAATACAGCTGTAAATGACATATTTCATCATATGAAAGTCTTTTCATTCATGTTTAGTAAAATAATCTTAATAAAAACTTCTAATAATGCACAGTTGGGGAATTTTCATTCATAAAGAATTTAGGGGTGCTTATAATTCAGACCAAAGCAGTAGTTTGTAAAATCCCACAATATTTAGTTGAAAGTGTTCCATTTAAATCTGGTTACCATGTGAAATGATTTGCAAAAAGATGTGTAACATTTTACAATCTGTCTTTATGTAGCGGAAAGCAAGAAGCAGTAAATGTCTTTAAAGACGTGTCTAATATCAACGAAGCTTTGTGGGATACATTTTATTTCATAACATGTTACTATATGTATGTATACTTATTTTTATTTATGAAGACGTGTTATATAAGACGTGTTTTTCCCCTTAGGCTCTTTCTTCTTTATCTGATCATCAATCTCGGACTTAAGAACAATGACTTCTACTGAGGAGGTAATTGTGAACAGTAATTTGCTAATATGACTGGATAAATACAGTTTCCTGTCAAAGTTATTCTGAGCATAACTCATCTGAGCATTTTTTTTCTTTAAATTTGTTTCACACCATATTACAAAATGAAATTAAGTCTGTATTGTCTCCAGTGAACATTTCTGCCCTTCTGGGCAGAGGAGTGTCGGCTGCATGGCATCAGGGCAGGGTGGGAGACAGGAACCTGCCGCATCGGGGGTCTCTGGCCTGGCCAAGCCACTGTACCTACAGCGCTTGGAAAGATCCCTGAAGTTGGACAATTTTCTGCGCCAAACTGCTGCTATCTTCAACAGAGACATTACAAGGTAAAGGGCAAAGTGTATTTTTTACGCGTGGCATTTTTTCTTCCATCTTTCTTCAGTGAATTGATAAAAACTGCTATGTTAAGATTTCTGCATCCTTTTTTATTTATTATTTATTTAATGAAGCTAGTGGCATTACATGTTCCATCACATGTAGTAAAGTCCTGACTTTTTACTGATACTGTGTGTAAAAAAACAAACAATAAAAACATTTTTTCTCATTGTAGTGACGATAGTGATGACAGTGAAGGTGCATTGGGCCCAGAGCTATTCCTGGATTCTTCCTCACAACATGAAACTCTGACCGTAAAGAGTGAGCCATGTGAGCAAGAAGATGGGTTACCAGATAGTAAGCCCATTAATGGAGTACTTCTGCAAGGTAAATTGGGCTTTTAAAAATCTCTCATTTACCTTCCATAGGTAAATAGTTAATGCTTGTTATCCTTCCTCTGCTTTTGACCTCTACAGATCAAAAAGCAGATAAAACAAACCTTTATAACTTTTCCAAGCTGAAGAAGAACAGAAAATGGCTCAAGGTATTTTGAAAGATTGTAATAAATTAAGATCATCACTTACCGCCTGGCTTATTACTATTTCCATACTGTGTTTCCCCACTTCTTCCTCTTCACATTTTCCCCCTACGTTTTGCAGAACATCCTGCTGAGTGACGACACGACGGATTCGGACACGGACTCGGACGATGCCGGCTTCACTTTGTCTCGGGAGGAGATGCAGAACATGCTGAGGCTGCATCGCTACACCAGGCAGCATCAGAGCAAGTTCTACTCTGACCGAGAGGTTCGAGTCACACTTGCAGCTAACGCTATAGGTTTTCATAATTCCATTGTTGTGTTTATCATATATGTGTTTCCCTGCAGCTTTATCAGTATCAGTACTACAGCACTGGCCTCCTGTCAACTCATGACCCTTTCTATGAGCAACAGCGGCAACTTCAGGGCCCAAAGAAAAAGAAAATTAAAGATGAGAAGAAACTTAAGGGTAAGAATTCACAATAATCTCACTGGAATATTTGGTAAATATCTTTATTTTTAATTGTTTTTCCTTTTTATGGCTTGATTTTTGTCTTTTAGCCAAACTGAAAAAGGTGAAGAAGAAAAAGAAACGGGGTGAAGGAGAATACCTGGATGAGGATCGTCCTTATGTTAATAAGATCTTTGCTAAGTTTTCCCACGATGCTCCGCTTCCCGTGGTGAAGAAAAAGCACCTCACTATCGAACAGTTGAATGCAAGGCGGCGAAAAGTATGGCTTACCATAGCCAAAAAGGAGATCCCAAAGGTTAGGATGCACAAAGACACTGACAGGAAACTGTGTTTAGTTTTGGTGCCATTTATTGAGACTTACTTTTTGTTTCAGTCTTTCAAGCAGAAGACATCTGCTAAGAACCTTTTATTGACCAATGCTAAAAAGGTAAGTGAGGGGTTCAGACTT
Source organism: Kiunga ballochi (assembly GCA_037177335.1). Lineage (NCBI taxonomy): Eukaryota > Metazoa > Chordata > Actinopteri > Atheriniformes > Pseudomugilidae > Kiunga > Kiunga ballochi. Next base: position 7,150,821 of record JBAMIG010000024.1, on the reverse strand, counting down.
CTTCTCACAGACATTTTGAAACATAGTTTTGTCCTTTGCTTTCTCTGACCTGTTTGAATGCTCCCCAGTTGGCTCATCAGTGCATGCGAGAGGTGCGGCGTGCAGCTATCCAGGCTCAGAAGAACTGCAAAGAAACACTTCCTCGTGCCCGACGTCTTACCAAGGAGATGATGCTCTACTGGAAAAAATATGACAAAGTGGAAAAAGAGCACAGAAAAAGGGCGGAGAAGGAAGCTCTGGAGCAACGGAAACTAGATGAAGAGATGAGAGAGGTAGGTGAAAAGGAAGTTACTGTAAGTTGCTGGTAAAAACCTGAATGGGGATGTGTTTTATTTGTTTCTTTTTGTTACCCCGTGTCTCGCAGGCTAAGCGACAGCAGCGTAAACTGAATTTCCTCATCACCCAGACGGAGCTTTATGCTCATTTTATGGGGGGTAAAGCCAGCATGGGGGGCACAGGGGGAGATACAGCTCAGGAGGAAATTCTGAGAAAGCTTGAAGACAATGCAGCCCAGAGACAAATAGACATTGGGGGAGGAGTAATGGTCAACATGGGACAGGAAGACTATGGTATGTATGGAAGTTGTGGATGACTGATGGTGGTGTGTTGTAACTTCATTCAAGACTGTCAGTGTTTGCTGTTTATTCTCTGTTTTACTTATTTACTCTGGCATGTGACAAAGGAGGATCAGATTTGATCTGATTCTAGTGGTTTTATTTGCAAAATGACAATATGTGATTACAGATAGTGAATACTATAAATCTCAGGCCTTGAGGAACGCCAAAGAAGCCTATCAGATTCATCAAGAGAGGGTAAGCTGATGCATGCACACCCATAAAGGCTTCATATATTCCTAACGCACACACCCTGCTGTTCTTTGCATAATCTCCAAATCTGTTTATTTAGACAAGGATGTTTGATGAAGAAGCTAAAGACAGCCGCAGCGCGTCCCTCCATGCAGCCAGTGGCTTGTCCTTAGGTGTCGGCTCTGGGTTTGGAGAAAGCTACAGCCTTTCAAACCCGTCCATTCAAGCCGGAGACGACATTCCTCAGCCTACAATCTTCAACGGAAAGCTTAAAGGTTACCAGCTCAAAGGCATGAACTGGCTGGCTAACCTTTATGAACAGGTAATAACGCCTGTCTCTGAAACTGGGAACTTTAAGGGATGATTTTTCTGTCTTTATGTTTACTATGTACATATCTGATGGTTAATGGACATGATACAGTGGTCATTTAGTGTGTGTCAGCCTCAGTGGGAGAAAAAGCTATTTAAGTTCAGCAATTATTGCTGAGTGATTTTTTTTGGCAATCCTTTATATATGTTTGATCATCCACATGGAATCATTTACGCTTTCTCTTTTTTCCTTCTCATTCCTGCAGGGAATTAATGGAATCTTGGCAGATGAAATGGGACTAGGGAAGACGGTTCAGAGTATCGCCCTGTTGGCCCACCTAGCAGAGGTGAGAGAGGGGACTGGGTCAAAAGGCTTTTATACAGAACTCTCCACCAAAGCATAGTGGGATTTACACTTATCTCTGCTTTTGTTTTCGACTCATGGAAACATCTGCCTGCACTCTTAGAGTCCCTGGTTTGTAGCTGTGCTTTTTGCAGGTGCTGGAACATTTCACTGCATGAGCAAAATGACATGTTTAATAAATGTGAATAGCTTTTCTCCCAGTTCTGTAGATTTCTTCGTCTCCAAACTCTGAAAAGAGGGGAAAAAAAAGTAGAAATGTGAGCTTTTCAGTCCAATGTTGTTGACAGAAAGATGCATGGCGCGTTCCTTCAGGGCTTCCTTTTATTGGGTGCAGTTCACAAATGCATGTACAAAGACCACCTGTTGCAGCAGCTGATGATGTATGTATTTTTTCTGTTCCTGCACAGAGAGATAACATCTGGGGTCCATTCCTGATCATCTCCCCGGCGTCCACACTCAACAACTGGCATCAGGAATTCACTCGCTTTGTGCCCAAATTCAAGGTGAGGGTGTCTAACTCTGCTGAGTGAGCACACAAACGGAAACATCTGGAAAATGTATACACTTTTTTTTTCTATTGTAGACTTTTTTGTGTTTCTAGACCCTTTATACATTTAGGAACAAATGACAGATGAAAAGTATGTATAACATTGACCACTAGGGGGCACCATTGTGCCAATGCCCATTTAAAACTTTATTTCTGTTTTGTTTTTTTTAAGTGGCTGTTTTTTGTAAAGAAAATCTATGTGAATTTTTAAACTTGCCTTTGACAAACTGGGTATAGACAACATATCATTTATCAAGGACATCAATAAACCAGCTATGCTTGAGTGAACACTCCCATGTTCAGTGTAATAAACATAACTCTTTGTTGTACTCTGGTTTCAACCATGTCCAGTTTCTCAGCTGGTTTGGAAATAAATCAATTCCAGTTTGTTTAGCTAACGAAGTGTGAAAAGACCTTATAATACAATTTGGAGATAAGCTTCCTGAGCACTCAAAGCAAGACCGAGTGAAAACAATGGAATACAAGCTTATGTTGAGTGATATTATGAAGTGCACGTCTTTTCACGTTGCTAATACTCCAAACCAGTGCAGAGGAGGCTCATACATGATGTCAGGCCTGAATATGTTGTGTTTTTCTCTCATGGTTTAGTAACTGTGGGAATTTATTGGTAAATGTTCAGACTAAATGTTTCAAACATGAGTAATTTTAATGTTGATGTGGCCTCTCGTGACTTGTTCATCAGGTGTTGCCATACTGGGGGAACCCTCATGATCGCAAAGTGATCAGAAAGTTCTGGAGTCAGGTAAAGACGGTGCATTGTGAAGATACATCACAGTAAATAAAAACTGTTCTGTTATTTGGATTTAGATATAATCTTCTCCATTGTGATTTTTTTTTCCACCTAGAAAACACTTTATACGCAAAATGCGCCGTTCCATGTGGTGATCACAAGCTACCAGTTAGTGGTCCAAGATGTCAAGTACTTCCAGAGGGTTAAATGGCAGTACATGGTTCTGGATGAGGCCCAGGCGCTGAAAAGCAGCTCCAGGTAAAACAAAAATAGCTGTTTTGTTTTTATTTACCAATATGATAATTATTATTATTTAGAATTAATTAATATCAGCAACTTTCTGTTTTTTATTATGAACCTTTTAATAATTTTTTAAGTTTATCACTTATTCTCTTAATCTCACATCAACAGAGTAACTTCCTTTTGGCCTAAAATGAATAGAAATAAAATGTGACTTGAACACTATGAGCTTCTATGCAGTGCTTACACAGACGGCCTCCTGGAGCTCCTGCAGATTTCTGTCACTAAAGTATGATCAGATACGTTAAGTGAGAACAGCTCATAATAAATCAGCTCAAAGTGCAAACAACTCGGTTCTTAAACTCATGTTAAAAAAATCAATATAAAGTCTGGAAAAATTTACGACACAGCGATGTGTTATTTCTTAGTTGCTATTGGAAACGGGCCAAAACGTACATATCCGCTCAGAAAAGGTTTCGAAAAGGATTTACCGCGATCTTAAAATATCTGTGGGTCAGTTTCACAGTCCTGACGCGAATTCTTTGTGTTTAGATGCTAAATGTTTGTAGCTGCTGGTCTTACTGTCTCCGTTTCTGCTTTTGTTTTTTTAAGTGTTCGGTGGAAAATCCTCCTGCAGTTCCAGTGTCGAAACAGACTATTGTTAACCGGAACGCCTATCCAGAACACTATGGCTGAGGTGACCGACGTGTGTGTGTGTGTGGTAAATGTATGTGTAAAAATCAGTACTGTTAACAGTTGCATGTTTTTACTGCCTTTCAGCTGTGGGCCCTTCTGCACTTCATCATGCCTACGTTGTTTGATTCCCACGAAGAGTTTAACGAGTGGTTCTCCAAGGATATTGAGAGCCATGCTGAAAACAAGTCGGCCATCGATGAGAGTGAGCGTAACATAAATATTTACCCCAGCCACCTGTCAGTTTTTTTTCTCTTCCCATTTTCTGGCTGACAACACCTAAATTAGTCTTTTTTTCTGTTCGTGCCAACATTGATGGATCGCTACGCAGCCTCGCGTTCATTTTGTAGTTAAACATGACGGATTTGTTTTGCAGACCAGCTTTCCAGATTGCACATGATCCTAAAGCCTTTCATGCTGCGTAGAATCAAGAAGGATGTGGAAAACGAGCTTTCAGACAAGGTAGAGGGGCATGCTTTGTTTTGTTTCTCCTGGCCTTAGCTGTTTCAATACAATTTGCATGCAAACATTGCACCCTGAAGATGGAATGTCTGCTAAATCTAACCACAACATTTATGCTGCTTAAAAGTTTGGACCTGTATTCAATCTAACAATTATCAATTAAAAAAAAAAGCAGTCTCATAGTCATGTCACTAAACAGCCTCTGAATATCTCACTGACAGAAAGTATTGCAATAAGTCTGTGAGTGATGCTTATGCTGGCAGATCCCTTTGACAGATGTTGGACTTGGGGTCTGATGTAGTCACACATACTCACTCCTACACTGTGGGAGCCTCTATACTCAGAGGCAAAGAATGATAGAGTTCACAGCTCCCCATCATATGTCTTTTTCACTTTTCCTTTACATCCACATTTTGTCCTGCCAACCTCTTTCCTTTGCTTCTTCACACTTGTCGGGTTTCTGTTGTAATGCTAATTTGTGAGATTTTCACACAGCTTGGGTTGTTTGTTGAAGGGCATGTTGGGAAGCTGCACCGATTGGTTCCTTCTGGGTGATTTTACTTTTAAAAAACTTTCCACTGGGATAATAGAATTAATGATTAAAAAAGTTAAAGATGTCTGATGTCTGTCTGTTCCAGATTTGACTCAACTATTGCAAACAAAATCAATAAATAACAGCACTATTGTTGCACATTTTAAAATAGTGACCTTTTGGGGTCAGGTTTGTTTGTGTATTAATGTGAAGAAGCTGAAAATCCTTCAGCGTAGTCTCTCTCCTCTCCCTTTGCAGATAGAAATCCTGACCTACTGCCAGCTGACGTCCCGACAGAGGTTACTCTACCAAGCGCTGAGGAACAAGATCTCCATTGAGGACCTGCTGCAGTCCTCCATGGGCACATCCCAGCAGGCCCACAGCACCACCTCATCGCTTATGAATCTGGTCATGCAGTTCAGGAAGGTATAAACTACGACAGATGTTTAATTATTCAGTTTGTTACAAAAGAAATAATAAAGAGTTTTTGGCTCTTTTTCAAGTATAATAAGATAAAAGCTTAAAAAGGTCGACAGCACACGCGTGTGTACATGCATGTTGTTAACTGCACTTGTGTGTATCTGTGAACGTAGGTTTGCAACCATCCAGACCTGTTTGAGCGTCAGGAGACACGTTCTCCTTTTCACATGTCCCTCAAGCCATACATCATGTCGAAGTTATTCTACCGGCAAGGCCTCATCCATGCGCACAACCAGGCCAAGAACAAGTAAGTTCTTACACATTGAAACATTTATAGACACACTTAATCTGTGCAAACATACTCCCAAATCCAGTCTATGAAAAGGTCTGATAACATTGTTTGAATAGGATTAAGTTTGTATCTGACATTTCTATCTAAACATAATTCATTTGGTCTTCTGTTTCCCCAGCAAATCTTTGTCCTTGTGGACATTTGCTGTTTCAGGGCTTGCAGAAGGCTATTATTCCAATTATGGCTGTATTCGTAGGAATTTTGTCTGTTGGAAAGGGATCAGATTATCGTCCCTGTTTCTGTCTCAAGTGGTGCCTGCTAGCTTTTGTGGTTTAACCTGATCTACTTCTTCATGTCCTCCACAGATTATTGCAAGTGCTGCTGTCTCCCTTCTCTCCACATTACATCCAGCAGTCTCTGTTTCACAGGAAAGGTGAAGGCAAATTAAGCTCTGATTCCAGTGAAAACATGATCAAACATTCCTACATCAGATTTTCTTAATCTCACATAATCTCTATATATTCTTTTTTTTTTCCTCCCACTTTTTCATTTTTTCTCCTTTCTTGTTGTAATTTCATATTTTGGATTCTGTTTTTACTGCTTTAGGGGATGACAAAGGAAGCTGCTTCTCTTTCTTGCGCTTTATTGATGTGTCACCAACTGAGATGTCCAATCTGATGTTGCAAGGTACTTTAGTGAGGTAGGTGTTTTATACATTTTGTGTTTTAAATAAATTGAATCCATTATTATATAAAAGTCAGACTTTCGATTATGCATCTTTGCGAGACACTAGATGTAAATCAGGTCAGGCTGTGTTATGCTAGCAACACTTTCATTTATTTTCTTTGGAAAAAGGGTTATTTAGCAGTTATGGTGATATTACTAATATGTGTTTTTCTTTCCTGGCCTTCACTTTTCCCTTTTCACAGATGGTTAGCACTTTTTCTCTCCCTGAAAGCTGCATATAGGCTCCACCACCAACGCCTGTTTGAGCATGAAGAAGAACAGAAAGATACCGGCGATGGGGTCAATGCAACGTTACGGGTTAAGTGTCTGTCTCGTAAGGACCTCATTCTGTGGGTTAACAGACCTGCTGCTTTCCCCAACACACAAACCAGCCCCATCATGCAGGTGAGAAACACGCAAACACACTTAAAAATATAATCTGTTCACAGTTAAATCTTGACAAAACCATCTGCAGTATACATTAATGAATGCAAAGTGTGAAACACCAGTTGGCAGGCATGTGCTGCTGATGAGACTGAAATTTTCCCCAGAGCATCCGCTGGTGTTTGGCCACACACCATGCTTTCTAGCTCAGGCTTCCTCTCTGCCCGTTGGGATAAAGTTTGGAACATAATCCCTTTGCAACCCTGTGACCTAAAAACACAGACATCCCTCCCTGTGCAACTCTCTTGGGCCTGTGAAAAGCAGCATATATTTTACTCTATGGCGAGACATGTATAAGACAGCTGCATGAATCATTCAACTACTTGTCTTCTTTAAATCAGAGTAAAGGAGATTAAAAGCCAAATGGGGGGCATTTCTTAGAACAAGTGTAAGAGGCGATCACTGGATGGATGTCAAATTCTGTTTGTTTTACTCAGAGCATTGAAACAATGAGACAGAATTTAATCGTTTAGTTTTAGAGGTCTGGGTCAGTGTGAATTGGTGTATCTGGTGGTTTATGGCGCACAATGTAAGATTTGGAAAATAACATTGCGCTCTGGTTTTGTTCCAGCAGAGCCTTCTGATAGCTTAGTAAGTAAAAAGTGTGTTGCCAGACCAGCTGTCTTTGGGATAAATGTAGAACACCACAGTTCTCATCAGATGCTTTCAAATGTTTTCATATGTGTGGGACTTTGTAGTTGTAGTTTTAGTGTTACACTGAAACAGAACATTTTTCTTCTTTTGTTGGACAAAATGGGAAATTGTGTCGTCTTTTACGCAAACAGTGTGCAAGTGCTACTTCAAATATAGAGGCCACCTGTAAAAATGCATACCATTCATCTTATTGTTTCCATATTGCTGCAAAGAGGCTCCAGTTATTCGGTTTGACTACAAAGCATTAAAACACAGCTGATCAAATTCTACCGTGCAAAGCAGTTTTATGACACGTGGCCTCCTTTTTTCAGTTGTACCTTGTTGGGTGGAAAACACCCGGCGGGTAAATGCTGTAGGGGTAATTCCATCCTCTTCTTCCTCCCGTGGCCTCATCGCACTGAGTTACACAGCTGCCTTGTATCTTAGCTTCCCTCCTGGAGCGGCTCATGGGGCGAGCAAAGAGTATAAGAAAAGAGCTCAAATATGAGCAAGAAAAAGAAACTTTGTGAACCTGGAGAGCTGATTCGTTCTATGAGGCGGAATGGCCATGCTGACTCCGGGCTCCACTTGAGCTTCCCTGCAGCTTTCTCCAACTTCTTTCTGTACCCTATTATTATTTTTTAAAGCCACATGTAGCTGGCACATGGTGGCATTCCTCTCAGCTTGACATTGTGGTCAGCATTGCACTCAGCTTTCCTGTGTTCCTGTTGAAGCGGATTGGTTAAAGACTATTTTGAATATCTTGGCCCAATGCATCACTTTGGCTTTATCCTCTTGCATAATTATCCATCAAACTCAATAGGATCCAATGCAAAGTATGCAGGGATCTCTATATGAGACCTCAAAATAAAAAGTGTGCCTTTGTTTGTCTGTCTGGGCCATGCATTGTGTTGGAAAAGTAAGTGAGCTGCAGTGCTCAGGGCAAAAAAACTTACCTGCAAACTGCCATAAGATGGCAGTGTGTAACTATAATGATACATAGCCTACACCACACACACCATGCACCAGTCCCAGTATTGATTAGTATATCTAATTGTTCATATATATTGGGTTTACACCATGCAGATACATCACAAAGCAGCCATATGTATCATTTTACATAGTTCAGTTGTAGCCATTGTGACACGTGCTTATAACAAGATCAATTTGTGTGTTTTTTTTTTTTAGGAGTTGGTGTTCACAGCCTTCAGGTCTGGGATTTTAGGACACGCGGACGTGAAGGTCCACAGCAGAATTTCTGCCACTTCCACCCTTAGACCCTGCCAACCCACACTGCCCCCCAAGTTCCTGCTTGCCGCTACTCCTAAGGTTAGCATACAACAACAAGACAGGTCCTGCAAGCCCTGCAGGTGTGTTTATACGGTCAGTTGTCGTCAGTTTGACCGTGTAAGGACGGGCAATCTTTTGGGTGGTCGTGGAAGTCGAAGAGGGAAGCGCTGTAAACATTGCTTTTGTTGGTTTTAACAATGAGAAGTTCTTATCTGTGAAATGTGTGTGTGGCTGGGGTGTGGGGGTGACCGCCGTGCCTTCCAGCTGCACTTAAAAACAAACAGAGCCCCTTAGAAAAAAAGGGCTCTTTGCAAAGGTTGTTCACCAGTTGGAAATGCTCCCCCCCCCCCTCCCCCCCCCCCCCTCCGCAGCCACACACAAACACACACAGATGCAGGAGCTGCTGACTCAGGGAAACCAGCCCCCAGCCTGCTCTCAATTTCACAGTATCGATGTTTTTAATCAAATCATCACCTGCTGCATCTTCTATATAGTAATGCAGAGCAGATGTTTAACATTTCAACTGATGCGTGCAGATTTTATGTTGAAAACAGGAATAAAACATCTTGTGTCCATATATTTTCTGTTTCCTAGGTGACAGCAGTTCCCATGGAGCGTTATTGTGATGACCGCAGTGCTGAGTACGAGTGGCGGGTGACGCGTAATGGAGGGGGCATGATATTCAAACAGTGCTTTCTGTACGGCTCTCCTGAACTTGCCTCAGTTTGGTGTGCTAGGGCGAATGCGTTCCACCCAGAAAGCCCCGGGGGTCTGATGGCCCTCTACCCTCGCCATGGATGGTCCTTCATCCGGATTCCTGGTAAGGGCTGGGATCGTGTGTTGATTTGCCATTATGATGCTCTTTTAAGTTAAGTCCATCAAGAAAACTCTTTGAGTCAATAGTAGTGGTCAGCTTTGCCTTGAAAAAATGTCTTCTGCAGTAACAGTAATGCACAGCTGGATCCCAAGTGTCTATCTGTGCATCTGCCAAGTTACAAACCCTTGACAGTGTAATTGTGGCTGCTGAGATAAAGGCCTTCTGAGGAGAGTTTAACTTGCATAAACACAGGTTAGTTCCATTAAGGTGTGGGTATAGGATTGCCTCATTTTGTAGACTTTTCAGCCAATTTCTGGTTTTCCAGCTCTGGGAAGCTTGGTTTGTTAACTATTGTTACTGTAAATTTGTTCAGCTGGAGTAAAATGGACAGTGGCTTTACCGCCAGGGTGCAGATTCTGATGGATGTGTAAGGTTAAAGAGGCCATTGCCTTTTTACAGACAACACGTCCGTTCTCACTGACCTGCTCAACCCCTGTTGCTCTGATAAACTGGATTCTGATGACTGCTTTCTTTTTGTTTTGTGAAAAATGGATGCATGTATCCTGAGTTGATGCTTTAATGGCTTTTAGTCCTTAAAGTCACAATTAATCATGATTCTGTTGTGCATTTAACTTACTATATTTATACACAAATCCTGTCAGAATGCATATTATAAGATGTATTTTTGTTGCTCTTATCCATCTGTGCATTTGTGTGCTTGTGAGAGAGTATGTGTGTAAAAGTGAGAAACTAAACAAGTATTTGTGTGTCTGTGTGAGAACAGTCTGAAAGCTCTTGTGAAGTTAAACGCATGCAGACAAAGCGAGGAAGTTTAGCCACTGCTCATTGTTCAAGTGCTTAGTTAGGTAACACTAATAGATGGACTGTCTGTGTGCGAGCGAGTGTGTACATGTGTGTTGTTTGTGTACCATCGAGCCCATTCAGCGAACCCTGCAGTGGCCTGAGGTGTCTCTCTGCTCACCGCACACACTCTCCCACGCTCGGTGGCGTTGCCCGTCTTCACACACAAACTCCAGGCAGGTTTCACCTCGGTCTCTCTCGCTAACATGCAGGACCCTGAGCTGTTTTGAAATGAGTATCTGGCCGCAGCCCCTCAGTCCGTCTGGTCTCCCACTTCTTTCTCAGCCTCAGTAGGAAGGAAGTGACCAAACACTCCGGCACCCGTCCTGCGCTGAACACATTGTTGCCACATCAAGGCTCAGATATGTACAGTAGCTCAGCTGAAGTTTCCCACCCTCCTGCTCCTCCGTACTCCCAGCTCCACACCTTAAGAACAAATGGCAGAGCTGAATAACTGTTTGTTTGAGCGCGATGGCGTGAGTAGCACTGCCCGCTGATATCGATGGAAGGAATCTAATCAGTGGACTTATTAGGAATCGAGCAAAGGAGGAGGAAAAAACAATTGAAGCTGTAATGTTTCAGGCCTCAGATTGACTTTGTTTTGGGATGTTATTGTGTTGACAGGATGTCCCTGAGCAAAAGATGTTTCACTCCAAAAAAAAAAGAATCTAAATTATTCAAGATTGTTGAAATAACTGATGATTAACCAAAGATAAGATCTGTCTGTGGTGATGAGAAAGAAGAGAAGATGTATGGGGAGATTTTCATCCAAGCAATGAACTCAAGCACACAGGATGAGACAGAAGAAAATATTTGGGCTAAACAGCTCGGTCCAGGATTAGGACTAAGTTTTTGTTGTAAACTTAAAACATCTCATTAAATTAATTCAAGCAAAACAGGTTATCCTTACCCAGCACAAACAAAAGAAAACCATCTGAAGGTTAATGGGAGAATTAGAGGCAGTAAAGTTCCCTTTGAGGGGAACACCACCACGGCCTCTTCAGGAGGTAGACTCATGATAAAAAGGACTACACTCGGACAGATTGAGACATTGTTAATAAAGGTTCAGCAGGAAGACGTTTTGGAAGCAGGATGCATTTTAATTGTGTAAAAAAAAACAAGTTTAAAAGTTACAAAACAGCATTTTTTCCACTGATGAGGCTAAAATCAGCCTGTGCTGAAATGACAGGGAAGAAGAAATGGCATGAAATCACATTAAGTCATACGTCAGCAGCTGTAGGTCACATGGTGGTGATCGCACGGGAGCGCATCCAGGTCACAAGTGTTTGATGATGTGACTCAGGACACGCAGCCAAATGAATTGAAAAAGCGTACAGAGATGTATTCTGTTCAAATCAAGCCAAGATGAGATGCTGCTTCGCTGAACAGATGGACAGTGACCAAAAACATACTTTGAAAGTTAAACATGCTGCAGCGGCCAAGTCAAACATGTGATCTCAACCTGATTGAACTGCATTTCACCCCCTAAAAATCCAAAGTAAATGCAGAAAAAATCAGCAAACAAGCGAACACAGCTGCATTTAGGACATGCAAAATCATCACAAAGATGAAAAGATGTCAAATTCCTCATCTTGCACCTCTTCAATCCGTGCATTATCTTGGATAGATCTTAAGTAATCACGTTTTCTCTTCACCTTTCTTTTGTTCTCTGAAAATGCTGAACATCCAACACTTGGCAGACTCAAACAAAGTAAAGTTACTGGTTTTAATGTATTTTTATCAGCTTTCATGCTGCAGAAATACTTGTAGAATCTTTGAATGTGAAACAGAAAAAGCTATACTGACTGTGTGGCCTCTGTCTCATTTACAGTAATTAGAAGCAACCTTTCCACAAAATGATGGGCTCTTTATAGAGGCAGCATCTTAATCTTTCTAGATTTATTCTAAAATGGGATTTGACTGCCATCACTTAGGAGGAGTGTGTCTGTGTGTGTGTGAAAGATATGGTAAAGACTGGTTATTTCTGGGTCACTTGTTTTTTTTCTGATGTGTGTGTATATCTGTGTATCAGTGAATATCATGGGAAGTTAAGAAGTCAGTTCTGGCCCTGCAGCTCCCATTCGACTGTGGGAAATGCAGTTGTGCCTTCCTGTCCCTTCAAAGAAACCCCAGCTCTCCAGTAAAATGGCAGGAAGCTTCCCCGGCCCTCTGATAGACGGGCACAAAACAACACAGACGGCCAGCCTCACCACATCACTGTCTGACTCTGCCCTCTCTCAATCTGCATTAAACTGGCACCGCTACCCGTCTGTGGTATTTTGGCTTTTTTCTTTTTTTTTCCTCCTTTTTTTTCCACCAGTAAAGAAAAGCAAAACAAAGCAGCCATGTGTATAAAGAGATGGAGATATGCTCGTGTAATTTGTGGCATTTTAATGTGTCCACAAGAAGAAAAAAGAAATTCACAAAAACTTTGTCATGTTTGAAATCCAAAAAGTAGACTGAAGGGGGAGACATTAGCCACAGGATTCCTCATATCTGTGTCACTCTTTTCTTATCCAGCAAGCTTTCATCCGTGCTGGGTTTGAGTCCGTTGAGGCTGTGGGTAACTATCAGAGATGTATCTATGTGATAGAGTTCTTGGTGCGTCACTGTAGTATGGAAAGATTCCCTGACTAAATTTGTAGTCCTTATCTGACTGTCTGACTCTTCTCCTGCAGAACTATTTCTAGAACACCAGTACAAACCCTGCATGTTTAAGGAGAAACCATTAAGCTTGTGTAAACATGTCCCGTTTACGTACATCTCAGTCCAGCTCACCTCTTACAGAGCTGATGAAGCATTTCCTGGACACAAACAGATTTTTGGGAAAACTTAACCTAGGATTAAAGAAGACTTTAGATTGTCTTGTTTTTCTGGGATGTCACAGCTTCTCCAGCCTCCCACTGGCATCTGGCTCTTAGCTATCCTGATGCTGTTGCTGTTAGGAAATTCAGTTTATATCTGATTTAGTCAATATGCGCTGAAGCGGCAAAGTAGCATGAGGGTAATATTTCCATCATCAGCAAAGCTGAACAAGTGTTGCCCATTGACTTATTGATTTCACAGTGTAATGTATCATTATACAGTGAGAGGCTGATGCCCGATTCGATCGTTGATTCAACCTGTTCTCTGGCCCCCCATCTGTCTCTCTTTCTCACATAACCATCCATCCATCTTCCTTTACCAGCTCTAGCTCTGCAGTCATGCTGTTGTTTCTCTTCTGTCTCTTTTTTTGGTTGTTGTTTTTGTTGCATCTGGCTCGCTTCCCTTCCCGTTTACGGCAGCTCTGCTTTTGGATTTGGCAGAAGCAGAGGGGAAGGGGACAGGACAGAAGACTGTAGTAGCGTATTAATGAAATTAGCGCTGTACTTGGTTTGGGAGTATCAGGCGCCAGGCACCAGGGCTGAGCTAGGGTTAATTAGCTGGCAGCACGCCTTTAATTGGGTCAGGACCATGTCAGGCCCCTGGCTCTGGCCCTACAGGGATTGAATTACAATATCAGGGGACAGACAGCAGGTGGGGGGAGGAGAGATGGGGTATGCGTGTAGGGGGGTGGTAGTAGAAGGATGGAGAGGCTGCTGGAGGGTGTAGTGGATGAAGCGGGGGGGCCGACAGGGGAGTGTAGCTTAATCTGCCAGCAGGCGGTGAGGATAGGAGGAGATGAGGAGGGCTGGCTGGGTGAATACCACTGTATTGGATTGAATTGAAGCGAATGTGTGGGTGGGTGTGGGGGTGTTTATGAAAGGGGGACAGGGCAGGTGGTGAAGCTTGATATGTGTATCCATAGCAACGGCAGAGTGGTGTGACACTGCATGCGATTTGGTTGTGTTGTGGGGTGTGGTCTGAACACAGTCCTCAGCTGTGTCAGCCCACGATTTTCAAAAGTTGTTTTGTGTCCTCGGAGCATTTAGAGCTAAAATTTAATTAAAAGACAGAGCCAGGTGTCACACTCTGATCGTTCCCCACGTTTGTTTGGTTTTCTTTGGATATCTGCTCTGAACTTTTTGTTCCACCCTCAGCTACGTAATGCTGTTTTACAGCATCATGAAGGGCATCATGTTACATTCATTAAACGTATAGACAAATTCTATTCTAACCCAGCTTTTATTTAACATGCATAGTTACTGCATTTAGTTTGCTCATATTTATGACCTGCGGTCATGCATTTCTTTGCAGCCACATGTAGCTTATAATACAAGCCATAAGTGTTACATTGGAATGACACAGACCACCAAAGCTCTCCCAAATGGCACTTATTCATATTCTTGGCTTTCTGTTATGGGGTATGGCAGCAATATTTAGACTTCATGCAGCACTAAATGCTTTTGAACTCAGCCACCTCTCACTCAGTCACATATTTGGGCTTTTGGTAAGTCTCTATGGCTGCAGCGATGCTGCCCTCTGTTTTCCTTTGATTATATGGTATTTTTCTGTGCGCTGATTATTGTTTTGCAGATATAAGGTCCCTGTCTGTCAAATTTGTTACTAGTTAGATGATGCCAGTGCCAAATAGATCAGAATGTGCCATGTGTAATGGAGCATCAGATTGGAGTATTCTTAAAGTGCAGACCTGCTTCCCTGTTACTACATCCCTGCTAATCCGGGCATAAACAAAAGGATTATCCTGAGTGACACGTCTCTATGACCAGAAATAATAGCATCCAACCGCTTATAATAAAGGATTTTCTGATTCAGAGTTTATACCCTTCAAGAACAGGTTTGAATACATGAAGCTGGTTGTTTGACTCTAGTTGGGTTAAGAGCTTTAACCCATCTTCAAGCATGACAGAATCGGGAGGCTTACATATAATCTGCTAAACAGAAACAGATGAGCAGCAGCGGGTTGAGCAGTATTTAATTATATTGAGCATTTTGTGTTTTTACCAAGCAGTGGTTTGCAACTGGGTGCCTTTTGGTCCAGTCCATAGGGTCAAAGCAGTCATGGTTAGACTGGCACCTGCGGTGAGACGGCTCTGTCTGATCTAAACCCCAACATCACCACAGCCACTACTTGGCTAACACCAACTTCGTGTAACTGGAGCCGCCACAACCACCCCGTTTCCCCCCCTAAGCTGCTTGATGCTACACTCTGATTTTCATCTCATCCTTCTTATATTTCTGGCCAACAATATTATTGACGTCAAGAACCTATTTATTGGAAAGATGTTCATCTGTTCTCGCCCGTTGGCTGCTGGGATGGGCTCCAGCCCCCCCCGCGACCCCGTTAGGGATACAGCGGTAGTTAATGGATGGATGGATGTTCATCTGTGGTTATGTAATGCATAGGTTTCTTGGTACAAACCAACTTTTAGCTACAGCTAATCTAGTGCTGCAGCGGATCTTGTTGGGTTTGGTTTACTGTCTCATACCAATATTTGGTAGCTTTTATTATTCTCCTTTGTTCTTTTTTCCGATAGCTACTATAAAAAAAAAGTATATGGACTCAAAGTATTTGATAGGCTAACACTACTTCAGTCAAGAGGTCTTTAGTCTCTCCCCTGAGTATTTAGCCTTTTCATCTCTTCTATTAGTTTCTCTTTAACACCTCTACAGGGCCTGACCTTGTTTAGGGGACAATAGTGACAGGGGTCGCAGGTCAGGGTTCAGCCTGAGTACAGATTAGCATACAATTTTGCCGCTTTAAAGTCAAGAAAGATCCATTTGTGTCTTGTTGGCCCATCAAGATCATTGTATTGCAGATGTTTAGTTTATATAAGTATTTCACAAATATGTGGCAGGACGTCCTTATGTGAATGCATCATCGCTGCTTCAGTTTACATTTTCAGGCCATGTGTTTTGAATTAATAAGGCATGATTTTAACGTGGTTGGTTACGCTACTCTGACAAAGCAAGGAAATAAGACTGGGAAATATTTATAAGCGCGAGTTTTCACCACACAAAAGGCCTTGTGAACAAGTGTCCAACTCCAGGGCAAGACAGCCAAGCCTCGCTCTCCCATTGGGATTCTCTTGTAACCCTGACCTGACCCTGGCTTCAGGGTCTCCCCACTCAGGGCCATGACCCCTTGGTCAAACGTCACAGTGTGCCTCTCACCCTATTGATGGCAGCTCTGGTCTTATTCCTCATTCTACAATTGTGACAGATGATCTTAATTCCTCATCATCACAGACCCATATCAGGAACAAATCCAGTCAGTTCCCCCCTGAAGTCGTCTCATTGGTCAATTGTTTGAAGGCCAGAGGACTCCTGATGCGGCATCAACGTGACTGAGGCCGACTGCCAAGCCTATTTGTTCATCTTTTGTGCCATTGTGTGAAATGGAGTAAATAACCTTTTCTCACAGTTTCTCTTCCCGTCTCCTCTTCTCTCGCACATTCTGCTCTCAGCGGTGCAGACAATGAGGGCACATGGATCAGGGGTGGGTTTAGTAGAGTGGATCTCCTGACAGATCCAGCTAAGTTAAAGAAAATGATCAAGTAGTTTTATGCCTTTGATAAGAGCTGATAAATTCATTACACGTGGACAGTTTGGGTGTACTCACGTTGCAAGAAGACAGGCTGGTGATTTCTTACAATGTGATTATAGTTAACTTTAAAAATGTAACTCTAATGTTCGATCTCCCTGTATTCAGGTGGTTTTGGGTTTACTTATTTGCCTTTTTCTCTTTCAGATAAGGAAAGCCTGATCACAGAAAGTGGCAAGCTCCACACTTTGGACATCCTGTTGAGTCGGCTGAAGGCTCAGGGACACAGAGTCCTCATTTACTCCCAAATGACACGCATGATAGACCTGCTCGAGGTACAGATACGACCCCTTACACATACATTCAAACATGAATAGTTTATTACTCTTCATTGCTCTATTTTTACACACATGTTAAGTAGAATCAGTTCAGTTTATGTATTTGTGTCATTCAGTTTGAACTCAAATTAGGTTTCGAGCCAGTTTGCTTCCACTGTTGGAGTATTTAGCTGCAGCATGTCTAATAACCATGCCTGTCCCTCGTTAATACAACCCTTACATGGCTAATTAACAGGTCAGGGCTAATTAGAGGGTCTCATCTGGAGCGGAGGCTGCCAGATGGAAGGGATGACTGACAGTTGTGAGAAATAAGAAGAGGTGAAAGGAGCTGAAAGGAAAAAGAGGAGTTAGGAGTTGCAAAGGCTTTGGGGTTACAGAAGGAAGGTATAAGATGTAAAAATTGAGAACAAATAAAAAATTGGCCGGAACAGAGGGGCTTGAGTCATCACCAGCTGACCTCTTAGTACTTTTATCTGCCTGGGATAAGTGCTTTGAGCTGCTTAGTTGGTATTTATATATAAAAAAAAAAGCTCATTTATTTTCTTTCTGTTTTTAAGCCTCATGTTTAACTATAATCTGATTGGAGGTCAGCATCTATCAGGGCTGAAGTTAAAATAAAGATAAAATGGCAGTTTTGAATAGTGAAACGCAGCACTCCATTGTTGCCACCATATTTGTTGCAAACATCACTGTGGAGCCAAAAGCCTCTGGCATGATGTCATTGGAAATTCCTTCCCCTTTCACACAGCACAGCCATACTTCAACAGCCAAATCTTTTGATGGCAGATGGACTCAACCCAGGTGATTAAGAACAGTCTTCCTGTGTGTCTGGAAAACAGTGGGAATGCCTTTTATGTAAGGCTGTAGGAAAACATCAGTAGTAAGAACGTTCAAGATGGCTAACAGCATTTTTTTTTATCTCCCTCTCACTGGTCGTCCTACCTTTATTTGTCCATATTAGCTACCATTTCCTGGTCTAATGAAGCTATTTGCTGTGCCTTGTGTATTGCAGAAGTCATTGTTTATAAGTGACCTCATAATGTAATGGAAAGGAGTGCAGGATAAGGAGGGTGTGACAGCATCTCTTCTACTAATGGGTTAAAAACAGCCACAAATGAAATCATACATTCACTCAGTCTGGTTTCAGTTTTCCTTCAACATATTTACTTTCTCATTGGCTGAAGGTAAAAAAAAAAAGAGAAGAAAAACTCCAGATGGAGTTGATTTCCTGACTTTGAGTAAAAGACAGCAGGAGAGAGGCTGATGCTAATCTCTGTCATTAGCATTATTGTGTTCGTCGCCTGTCAGCTGCTGGTTCTTCTGGTGACGACACACCGTTGGGTGATGAATCGTTGGGATCGGGGTGGCCTGAAGAAAAATAACTGCTCGCTCTCTCTGGCTGCAGCCTGTAAAGGAACATGGGTTGCCCTCCTGTTTCAGCTCCACATATTTTGGTGCTTTTGGCTGAAGCAGAGGCCAAGAAGGGGGATTTTTTATCAAGGATTTAAGGAATTACATTAACCTGTTAGTTATCCATACATTCAATTGTTACATTTTTTTACTGAATTGGGTTTCCTTTCAGGATGTGTGACCACTAACTTATTTTTTCTTAAGTATGATTCATAATGGGCTGTTGATAGATGAAAAAAACCAAACATTACATCCACTTACATTGACCCAAATGAATACCTAAAGTTTGTAATGGAATACATTATCAAATGAGTGAAAAATCACAGATATATTAGCATTGTCACTTATGGTTAGCACAAACTGCCACAGACTATTTGAGAAAATTGCCAGCTGTTGGGGTTTATATTTCAGTGTAGCAGTACTCTTGGAGGAAGACCACAATTACACTGCTTGTGAGTGCAATGGTCTAGCCAAGGCTCATAAAATACAGCACATAAAGGTAGCAAGGGTTTTGACATCTCAGGTGATCCTTTGCTGAAACTTTCAATGATTTAGATGCAGATTTAAATGACTGAGTGCGGCTTTCTTCAGAGCAGAAATCATGCTGGCAAGATATCAGTAGCCAGTTCAACAAGGTTAGCAGTGTTTTGGGGGCTAATGGTCCTTAATGCAGCATTCACTCGCACCAGATGGGATTGTCGGGAACCAAGCCAGACGGACAAGAGGAGGACAGACCCTGTGTCATAACGAGGGTTCGGGAGGGTCACAGAAAACACAGCATCAAACCACTGATATCACTGATCATGATTGCATGAAGTGTGTTGTGATGGGTGTCAGTGATTTTTAATGGGTCACTGGTCAGAGGGCACAGACGTGTTTCAGTGGCAAGGTCACAGGTTCAGGGCAATGCTTAGAGAGAGATCAGTTTGCCACCTCATCTAAACTGTTGCTCTTTAGACTTTAGAGCCCTTCCCATCAAACCTCGCACCCCCACAGAAACATACAGGGCAGCTTCACAGACTTTGGGGGAAGATAGAGTGTAGATATCTGAATTTCTCCATCTCTGTGGCTTTGAATTAAGGTTTCCATTCAAGTAAATACTAGAATAAAAACACAGGATTGATTTTTATTTTCTTTTTAAAGTTAATTCAATATGTTTCTTTTCTACACAAATAGCCCTTTAGGGTCTTTCTTTGAAAACCTTGTAAATTCAGTGTGTCGTCGCTGTTGGTATTCCCTGTAGAGGCTGCCAAAAAACAGTGTATGACTGGAATTTTAACAAGTTTGGATCAGAAAAGTTTGTTTCAGAAATGTTCAGTGGTGCAAATATACAAATTAGTACCTTATTTTGTAAATTTAATGCAGGTCTTGATCCGTTTTATTTATTAAAAGGTTTGAAAAGTAAAACCAAATGGAGTGCAATCGGCAGATGTTGAGGGGTTTTAACTGTACGTGACATCTTTGCTGTACCGGGACTGCACTATGATAAATAAGAAGATACTGGTATCCCTTATGATCCCTTTTTTATTTTTGTTCCTTCTTCCCAGGAGTACATGGTTTATCGTAAACACACCTACATTCGCCTAGACGGATCCTCCAAGATTTCTGAACGCAGAGACATGGTGGCCGATTTCCAGAGCCGGTGGGTAAAGTTACTCTTACACCGTGTGTGTGTGTTTGTGTGTTTGTGTGTGTGTGTGTAAAAGCAAGCATTCGTTTTTGATAATATTTCAATGTAAATCTGTCTTTTTTTTGTATATTGTAGCAATCAGTGAACAGTCTAACATCCAAATATTGTCAGCATATTTGTGTGTGAGCGTGTGTGTGTTTCTTACCTCACATGCTCTGGATTGCATTAGTGCATAGCTCTTAGGCGCCAGCAGTGCTCCAGCTTTTGTTGCATGGCAGTGGTTCTCTAGTTTGTAGGGGGCAAGGTGGGTGACCGAAGGAAAGAAAAATAAACACGTTTGCTCAACTATCCATTTTCCTTTGGTTTGAGACAGTTGTGTCTTGTAATACTGTGAATAACTGATAAAAATGATGGGATGGGGGGCAATCGGCAGTTTATTGAAGCAGCTTTATAGTAAAAATCTTTGATTTTCCATTGTATTTTTTTTTTCTCCTAAATTTTTTACAGGATATCATCTTACACTTTTTACTTGATTTCATAACAGGATAGTTTAAATATTTGTTCTGTGACTGAACTTGTAAATAAATGCCTCTCTCTTACCCCTCTCCCCCTGCCTTCCACAGAACGGACATCTTTGTGTTTCTCCTCAGCACAAGAGCCGGAGGCCTTGGCATTAATCTGACTGCTGCTGACACTGTGAGTAACCTACACACTGTGAGAAAACATTATGCTGGGACAAGTTTAAATAGAGCTTACATTTCCTAAACAAATCAACATATTTTCAACCAGATGTTCAGTAAAAGTCAGAAAACCATCTGCATATTATGTTTAATCTGATCATTTTTGTTAGCTTGTGTATGTCTCTAATAAAATACAAGAATGAGCATCTTTGTAAAAATGATATCTATGTTTATGGACGTGTCTCAGTGTATTCTGCTTTTTTTGTCGCTTCAGCCCTGTTTAGGTGAGATTAGCTTTAACAGCAGTGAGCTAATACAGCACATCTGTCAGCTCATAACGGGTCGCTGTAATTATACTGAGAAGTCCCAGAGAAAGCAGTGTCTGCTTCACATTTCATCTTTCATCATGAGTTTGCACAATATAATACACAGAAAGTAGGGAGTTTAAAAGTTGCTGCTGAGATCTTCATCTTCATCACAACAGAAAAAAACTTGAGTTGCTTTTTTTTTTTTGTCTTCCAGGTCATCTTCTACGACAGTGACTGGAACCCAACAGTTGACCAGCAGGCCATGGACAGGGCTCACAGGCTAGGTCAGACCAAGCAGGTCACCGTTTATCGGCTCATCTGTCAGGGAACGATTGAGGAAAGGATCCTGCAGCGCGCCAAGGAAAAGAGCGAGGTCTGAAACACTTTTTTTCTGTTTTATATCTTAATCTTACCAATTTTTTATACTATGTAGCACACTCAATGCAACAAACTGTTTAATTTTAAGCTTCTGCATTTACTCTCTGCTCGAAATTCAATATCTTCCATGTAACTATCAATTAATTACAGAGAGGATTAATCCTTTAATGTTCTTGTGTAACCAGATCCAAAGAGTAGTAATCTCTGGAGGCAACTTTAAACCAGACACACTCAAACCTAAAGAGGTTGTCAGCCTGCTTCTCGACGATGACGAGTTGGAGAAGAAATGTGAGCGCACATTTTTTGGTTTTTGATGAGCTCAGAAACACCGTGACCACCTGGAAGAAGGAAGATGATAATATTGTGTGTTTTCTCGCAGTGCGTCAAAGACAAGAGGAGAAGAGGCAACAGGAGGAGAGCAGCAGGGTGAAGGAGCGCAAGAGGAAGAGGGAAAAGTATGCTGAGAAGGTACTACGCTCATACCATCATTTGAGGTGGCGGTTGTGATCCAGCATGGGGAAGAAAAGGACTGATGATAAAGGAACGAAGATGCCGGATAAAAGAAATGAAAGGAACTAGAAAATGTCTTTGTCCAGTAAAAGTTTTATCATTCACATTTTTCTCTCCATGCTGTTCCCGCTCCCCTTCCTGCTCTGCTTTCCCACATCCAACCTGCAGAAGAAGAATGAGGAGTCAGAGAACAAGCGGAAGAAGGATGTGAACCTGGTCATCTCTCATGCACCTTCAGCGGACAACTCCAACCTGTCTGCGGATGGAGACGACTCCTTCATCAGCGTCGAGATGGACTCGGCCATGCCCAGTCCTTTTAGTGAGGTGAGGGAACCCAGTGGAGCACAAGAAATAAAGTAACATTTAACATTTGTGATGTTAATATGTTGGTTACCAAGCAGTAGGTGGGATCTGGTAATGGTGTAAATCATCTTTTTAACTTATTTCACAAATTCTTAATGTGCATGGTGTTTTTGTCTTTCTTGTTTTATCAACTTTTTTATATTCTTTATTGTCTATCTTCTTTTTTCTTTACATCCTCATTTATTTGCCGTAAACGGCGCGCTTCAGTCCTCCTGATCCTGTTTAGAATAGGCTGTACTGGAATTTTTTTTGTTGTGCTGGCACGCTGGCTCAATGACAATAAAGTACTCTTCTTCTTCTTTTCTTCAACCCTTTACCACATTTTTATTACTATTCCTCGTCCGTTCCAACTTTCCCTTCTCCTTGCTTGCGCTCGTCGCCTTCACTGACTGACCCGTTTCCTGTTCCCTTGATGTGCTGACCCCCAGCCTCTGTATATTTCTGTGTGTGCCCCTGTACATGGGCAGATCTCCCTGAGCAGCGAGCTGCAGCCGGGCTCGTTACCCCCAGATGCTGATGCAGATGAAAGCAGCAGCGACATGCTAGTCATCGTGGACGACCCGGTTTCTTCTGCTCCTCAGTCCCGGGCCACCAATTCCCCTGCTTCTGTGTCGGGTTCGGTCTCTGACAACATGAATGGTAAGTTGATAAATATCTGTTTGCCTGAATATTCATTAAGAACTGCATTGAGGGCATTTTAATATAGATGTGTTTAAATGTAGTGTTTACTCTGTGCCTAACTGATGTAACTGTGTATTTTTATTCTTTTAAACTTGTTTCTTGTTTAAAAATTGTTTTAAAAACAACACAAATTAATTTCATTACTTACGTCCTTTATTACTTTTTTAACTCTCCTAAGTTGCATTGTCCAATTATGTATAGTACTCTTTTTGTCCCTTAAAAACACTATTTTCTCGGCTTAGTGTCACCATATGCACCAGTATCTGCTTTGTTGTCATGGCAACTGGAGATTCCTAGAAATGATAGTTGCTAATCTCGTCAGTGGGATTTTTTTTTACATGTCAGCACTTCATAACTATTTAGAAAAATGGAGCTAAATTAGAATGTACCGCTAAAGCTAGCTGAATGCTACATAAGCTAACGCACGATTAGCTGCCATTGAGCGAGGATGTTGTAAGAGGAAAGCGAAAGGATGGACAGAAAATTCTGTTACAAGTGAAAGGACAGAAAAAACAGCAGAAAACACCTTTTGGATTTCAAGACCTTTTAGATATTGCGTTGCTTTGATTACATGTTTCTTTATGCATGGAGATTATTTTATATTTAACTTAGCAATGTGGGTTTGTCTTTTCCCAGCCCACATTCACAGCTTTAGATGATGGTGAATCTTCTCTGTCAGATGCTATTATCTAGTTTAAAACTGTTTCAATACATTTGCATGACACTTCGATAAAAATCATTTCTTTTTACTAGTCTGGTGTGACTTTTAGGACACATGTCAACATGCTGGTTTGACTGGTATTATAGTAACCGGGGTCTCTTAAGGTCAGACGAACAGGAGTCCTATTACTGCTACAACTCCTCAGTCTACAGCAGGGATGGGCAGCTCGAGGGCCGCAGTCCTGTAAGTGTTTCCTGCTGCAACACACCTGACTCAGATCAATGGATAATTAAAAGGCTTATGCAGAGTTTGATGTTAAGTTCTGCACAAGTCTGCTAATTAAGCCTGATGTGTATCAGGTGTGTTACAGCAGGGAAAGTCCCATCACTTACAGGACTGCGGCCCTCGAGGACTGGAGTTGCTCATCCTGGTCTCCATTCTGGGATTTGTTCAGCATGTAGCAGCAGTGACTCCATTAAACAAGAAGGCAATAAAAAACATTGATAAAAGTACATTTTGGTGTTTTTTTTTGTTTTTATCCTAAAACATCAACTGGAAAAAGCCCAGTACCAACAAGCTGAAAAGGGAAGCGAAATACTTGAGTCAATAAATTAATTCCAGTCATGTTTTTATTTTTCCTTTTTTTTTTTTAACTTGGACACGGCCAAATCAAACTGAACTGTTTAAGTAAACATGATGTCGGTGTCATGAATGCAGGTCAGACTTTTGATTCTGTTTGTTATCATAGCTTGTATTTCTAAGCAGCAAGAGTCAGGCGAGTTTTATGATTTAGTCTTTTTGATTTATGAGGATTTCATGTTTCTTGGGCTGTTGTGTGTCAGTATGTTCTGTTCTCTGGATTCCAGATAAACGGAGAATGTATGGGGTGTTTTTGCTTCTATATCTGTACTTTGGGTTTGCTGCAGTGAAGTAATCCCCCTTAAATACACAGTATCTCAATGAAACCCGTTTTTGCTGCTTTGCCAGGAGGCTCCTGTCAATAAGATTATTGATGCCCTCTGATAAACAATTCTAATGAGATGGGGAAAAGTTTTAGCCTTCAGAAAGTCAATGATGTTTTAATGAATGGTTCAGAGGATGAAAAAGGAGGCCATGGATGAAGAAATCATTGGTAAACATGGTCGAATAAAGGATAAACGTTGGTGTTGGTGGCATGATACAACATATACCATGTGGAGAGAAACACTGACACAAAATGAAGACTACCACAGAGATGTGTGTGTGTGTGTGTGGTGGTGGTGGTGGGGGGGGAGCGGGGGATTAACGTCTTCACCATTGAAGCAAGTTCTGGTTCAGATTTATAAAAAAAACTTCAGCAAAATTCCTTTTTTGTATCTATGCTAATAATAGTGGAGACACTTTACCATAATGTCTGCTTTGGACTTTGCCAAGGAAAAAGCATTTCCCATAACTATCTTCCCATGTTGTTCCTGTATAATGTTGAATGGAGAATGTGTGCACACAGGACAAATGCATGAACTGGCAAGTTTAATTGACAGGCGTATTTTGACATGGTTGCTTCTTATTTCGTTGCACCCTGTCCCCAGGTGTTTCGGGCTCAGACACAATCAGCCCTGGCAGAGGCAGGTCCGGGCGGAGTCGCGGACGGCCCAAAGGATCCGGAGGCGGGTCTAAGTCTGCAGGGAAAGGACGTGGACGGAAGTCCACAGCAGGAAGCGCAGCAGCTATGGCTGGTGCGATGGCGGGAGCAGCCGCTGCATCAGCTGCAGCTTATGCTGCTTATGGCTACAGTGTTTCAAAAGGCAAGTAAATATATCAGAAACCAGTGCGAAAGAAATCATTGTGTTGGATCATACCATGTTGTCACATTTTGCTACTCTATTCTTTGGGGCAGCCACCATGTGGGCATGTGGAAACAGGAAAAGAAGTGTGAAGCAGATCACACTTTGCTCTGAGTCTCTTTGAATTATTTTAATCCTTCAGTTCCCCCACCATGCATTTCACTAAGCATCCAAATGAATGCTCAGTGTGGAGTCAGGATGACGACTTTTAAGAGGAAATAATGTCTTAACACTAGCTGTATGAGAAAGTCCCCAAACAGCACAGGTTTCTATTTTAACAAGAAAAGTCACTTCCTCCTTTTTCCTGTTCTCCTGTCAGCTGGCCTCTCTGCATCCAGCCCCCTGCAGTCCTCCCTGGCCGTGTCGGGTACTGGCCCTGCCTTCAACCCCAGCAGAAGTTCCTCCCCTCAGGCCAAAGGAGGCACCGCCACTCCGAGCCCGCACAAACAGCTGTCCCACAGCCACCACCACCACAGCAGCCATGGTGCAGTCAGGAAGGGCAAGGGCCCTGGCGGTCCTGGAGCTCGATGATGTACTCGTGGAAACTAAATAATCAGGCTCTCACACACAGCTGTTTCAGTGTGGAAAACACACCCACACGTGTAACTGACCTGCTCTCACTGTGAACCCTAGAGGTTGTCCTCTGCTCAAACTAACAAAGAACAGTATTTACAGTCTCTACCAGCCTATCCGATTTATTGTTTCACTTTATTTTAATGTGTCCTCTGTATGGGGACAAAATCAGCCTTGCATATTTATGTTTGCATTATGACATGGCAGTGACATGGACACAGATTTGGAGCAGCGTGAACCTTTTAAAGGGCTTTTTCAAACTTTTGTGTGGAGTTAGTTTCTGTCAAATGCACTGAGCCTTGTCTTCCTTTTTGTTTTGTTTTTTGGTGTTTATTGAGTCTTATAGATGTCCACTAGGTAATTTAATTGTTCTGTAGATATGCTCGGAGAATAACTCACTAAACGTGAACGTAAGCTTTCCTTACCCACACTTTACCAAACAATACAGCTACAGCTTTTGTACTATAGCTATTTTTGTAAAAGATTTAAGTACCCAAACAAACATGGTAAGTTTGGAAAGAAATTCCTCCCTAAAGGTATATTTCAGTAAAAAATAAAGGATTAAGTTGTATTGTTCTTCTGTGTGTTTGTTCAACAGGAAAATGATCTAAAAATAATACGCTAAATGAAGTAGTACTTGTGGACACATCAGTACTCTTAAATTGGATGACTGACTCAGATTATTTGGTTGTTTTCTAATTATAAGTTATTTGAGTTGTGTTAAAAATGATCAGTCTGTTATTATTAAGATTATATTCACCTGTAAAAGTGTAAATTGTGAATTTTTCAGCTGTTTTTAGTTTTCTGTGATGAGACGTCAGTGGTTCTCTTTGGTGTCATCGATGTTTTAGATTAAAAGCAGAGGTTTGCATCGTGTCCTGAGTTGAGCACTACACCTGTTCTGCGTTTGTTTTTGTGTTTATAGTGTGATTAAGGTATGAAGTTCTATATTGATGTACATACCAATGAAAGCCATGTTTCTTTGGCTTTTTCCCTCACATGCCGTCTATTTTTATAGGTCTTGTGTACATATGAAGAAGATGTGTCTGCCATTTTACTAACAGGAGGGATGGATGATTGAAAATAAAAGCTTCATAGGAGAAAAGCTTTGGTTATTTTGGTGTTTATTTGTAATGATCACTGAAATCAGCAATTAAAAAAACCCTAAACATTTATTTAATGCAAATTAAATGCTTCATGGTTTAAAATAAGCTTTAAAATAAATAAAAAATAAAGTAAGTTGTCATGCTGTGATCATTAACCATGACTAGAAACTTTGAATCAGTTGAGCAGCATTTACCAACTCCTCTTCCTAAAAGCTGCCATCTTGCAGGTTTCAGTGTTTCCCTGGTACAACAAACCTAATTCCAGTTATTAAAACGTATCCAACAACTTGTCAACTATTACACTGATTTGACTCAAGTGTGTTGCAGCAGAGAAATGCTATAAAACCTGCTGGATTGACGATTCCATTGTGTTATCAGAGATCCTGCCTGGATCAAACTTAAGCAGGGATGAGATTTGGGAAAGTTGTTCATCAATCTGAAGGCGTATTGGTTTGGGTGGAGGTGAGGACTGGCAGTCAATCATCCAGAGACATCCTCGTTTACAAACCGGCCCTTCTGGACTTACATGAGTAATTGACATTCAGGTTCCCTTGATTTTGGCTCCATCTATATATATTAAGTAATGCTTTCCAATGTCAAAACTAAGACACTCTTTATAAATTCTTAACATCACATCGTACATGGATTGTGAGAAAGGGCTAGTTAGCACTCTAGACACAATGTAGGCTACTTCATCTCTCAGAGGAAAGGAAAAACTAAACCTCATGTAAGTGACAACAAACATGCATAACACCAATTATCAAGCAATTAACACAAGAGCAGCTCTTCCCATAGCTGCTGGAATCCTGTGATTGCTGTGTGCTTCTGTTTTAGGGTAAAAAGAGTTACACACTGTACCATCAAACCCTATATATCATGTCTATATTCTTTTTCAGTTATAACCAAATGATTACAAATAATACAGCTTCTAATATGAAACTGATAAAATGGTATGATATTATATGTACATGTTTAAAAGTTGTCTTTAAAAAAAAAGTAGAAAATGATCATTTCCCACATCACATTTTAATGCTAAGATTATAATGTTTGCTTTGAGTTTCCATGTTAATAAACTATTAGAACAATGGTGGCAACAGGGGCTGTCAATGAAATTTCAGGAGAGGCCCAGGCCCCATCAGGCAGACCTGAAACCAGCACTGCCCAAAATGCTTTACAAAATAAAGTGCAACTAAAATAATTAAAGGTATAACACAACATAATGTTATGAAATGATTCAAACAATATAAAGGTAAAAAAAACAAATAATTGAAATAACAATATGTGCATAAAGTTGCATCATCAATATTAAAAATACTGATAAAAAATACTGTTATGACCAAAGCATCCACTGAAAGCTTGTGAAGCAACAAGCTACTGAGCTACCATTGATAAAGCCACCAGAGCTGCTTTCTCAATGGAATACAGGTGATTGTCTTCCACGTGTGGGCAGCTCTTCCTCATGAACTCTGCTAGCCGGAGCAGATACTCCAGGTTGAGACCTGTCTTCCCTCTGCACAAAGCGATCTGGGTACCGATCTCCTCTGGAGAAGCTGGTCCCAGGTAAAGAGGGTTGTCAGAGGTGGCGATGTACACCAGTGC
>JBAMIG010000024.1:7100400-7112766 GCA_037177335.1 Kiunga ballochi | reverse complement strand
AAAAAAGAATAATCAATAAGTTATTCTTTCATTTCAAACTTACTGTACAAATTCCCCCATTCCTGCAGGGGTTGCTGTCACACTCCTGCATCTCTAGCTCACAGTTAACCCCAGTAAATCCAGGCAAGCATGTGCACGTATAGCTCCCTTGGCCTGTATTCATACAGGTGGCACCGTTCACACAGGGATGATGATGGGTACAGAAGTTCAGATCTGAAGGGGAGAAAAAAAATAGTTTATAGGGCGCCAGCGGGAGGGAAAAGCGCTGTCTACCATGCATGTGTGTGTAAAGCTATGACCACATTACAGTGGAAAGCTAATTTACTAATGCTTTCAAGTTAATTCAAATGAAAACAGTGTGCAGGTAATAGGAGAACATCTTTTAAAAAGGAACAGCAGCAGTGGTCCAATTTGTGTGGTGTACCTTGGTCACATAATAGGCCACCCCAGCCTTCCTGGCAGTTACACTGCCACGGCAGCTCGCAGGAACCGTGTTTGCATGCTGGGTACTTTCTGCACTCATCACAAAAGGTTCCCATCCAGCCATCTCTGCATCTGAAAAGTGACGTGTTTTGATTAGTAACTCGTTTCTATATAGATAATTCAGGTTTTTGCGCTAAGAAAAGTAAAAATGACAAATTAAAACGGATCAATTTCAGCGGGAAGAACTATGCTTTACCACCTCTGTATGATATTCTGTGAGATATCAATCAGTCGTGCTGCATGACATTATTAGCTGCTGCAGTTGAATGAAATTATTAGATCAGAAGTTAAGCAATGATGGAAATCTGATAAGCTGCAAAGTGAACAACTTATTAGACGTTGACGTAATTATTTTTTCCACAACCTTATCACATTAATAAAAATAATGCTTAAGCAACAATCCATTTCCCTCTCTGACGACTTAACAACTTAAGATCAACAATAATAAAAAAAACTATCAGAAAAAGGTTGCATTAACCATTTTCTGCATCAAGCTGTTCCTTTAATATTTCCCATGAATATCTCTTTCTAAGCACAGTGGGCAGCAACCTGCTCAAACCACGAGATTGCAGGATTTATGAAGCTCTGCTAAGGTTACACCACCGAGACGAGCCGTGGAAGCAGATTTACCGTGTTTGGTATCTCAAGGATTTATCCCCAATTTGGGTCAGTTTTTGTGCTGTGAATGATGGATTTAAGTCCAAAACGAGGGCAAACTAGACGTCGGGAGGAATTTCTCCCAGGGACTGGGTGAGTGTGTGTGTGAATAAGTCTTGCTGGTGAGTGAGTGGATGAGATGTGACAGGAAGGGAACATGGGAAGCAGAGAAGTCTGAGAAAGACGCAAAGAAAAAAAGGCTGTAGATGGATAGTTGGTTTAGTCGATGAACATTATGTGAAATTTCCAACTTTTTCAAGTTTCAAAAGGGATTTTTCTCTAATTAGTTGCACATCAACACCATTAGGGTTTCTGGTAAATTAACACTCTTCCCATGTGTGGTGCTCTCTGCAAAACAGTCAACATGCATTTCAACACATAATTATTGGTACTTACACACACTCCCCAGGTCTGGAGCAGTTTCCGTTCCTCTCACTGCAACCCTCAAGACAGATTGCTACAGCGAAAAGAAGAAAACACAACAACACATAAAGTCTTTTTTATTTTGCTACAGCTGTGCAACAACTTTTTTTTAAATCTAAGAAATTAAAATAATAATAAAAAAAAACTGTAAGTTAAAAATGCCCGTTTGCCAGTAAACATGTCAGATAATCTTTCCACACCCCACAGAATGTGAGCCAAAGCTAGAGTTATTATTTCCTTGAAATAGCCATCTATGAATGAGTTTGTCTCAACTTCCGTCGTTTGATCTAAACCTGTCCGCCACACCCTATCCCCTCACCAGCTGCCGTTTTTTTACTTTAGAGTGGAGCGAGGTGCAATGTGGAGGGGGCTTACTGGGAGTTTGTTTGTCCTGTTTTAAGTGTACTGGTCTTGCATGACACTGATTTGCAGAGCAGCATATCAGGCGACTGACAGTAAGCGGCCGCTTTAGTCCAGAACAGATGCTTGCTCTCAATAGCAGACAGCTGTCACCATTGTTGTTTGTGGTCTGCCTGAACCATATTTGCAGCTGCTACTGCCGCGCGCTCAACAATGGAAGGGACTAAAACATCGATGGCGCGTGGCGGATAATAATGCCGCGATTAACCTTGGCGCGTGCAGTCGCCCGGGCTCCTCCTATCGATGCCCGCGCAACCAGCCTCCACCTTTCCATTCTCCCGCCACCCTCGCTCCACCGCCCCCTCCCCGCCCTTCGGATTAGGTTACAGGGCACGCGCGCAGCGTGCTCCCCCAAGACACAAAATCTGCTTTTTATCCAGTTGAAATTGAACGCAACAAGCAGGTAACTGCTCACCCGTGCCAGCTAACTTACCCGTGTGTGTTTACGCGTTAATTTACTTGTTTTTTTTTACAGTCTTTCTGGGTTGGATTTATTAGAAAAATTGAAAGGAGGAAAGAAAACTCGTCTGGCCATGTTTAAATGTATAATGAACCTAAATGGCCGGTCTTGTTCAGATTTATGCATGGGAGCATGAGAGCAGAGGAAAATTATGGTGTCTGAAAGATGCTCAATCTGTCTTTCTAGTGTATATTTTCTGTAGTCACCAACGATTGATGTGTGTGTAATTGCAACACGTGCGCCCATCTGGTTAGAATTTGGCGCCACAGTCAAAATAGAACATGCCAATTTCTCTTTCATCACCATGTGACATGGATGACAGATCCGCTGTCACCCATGTGGTCTCATATCCAGCACATGGTAACTATTATGCTCACCATGCCTCCTTCCTACTCTTTGATTAATTTGTTTTTGGTGAGAGGGGGCCCTTTGGTATTGTGGAGCCAAATGGCATTGGGGCTCCTCCTTGGCTCATTCGGAGCTTTCCAAATCATGGGATGTTGCGTTATGATCAGGCCAAGTGGGTTCTCACAAATATTTTGTTTTCATTCTAAACTGTTTGGGTTTTCACAGACCCACATGGCAGAAATTATTAGGTCATGTCTGTTCAAAGACTCTGCTTAGTGTAGCTTTAAGGATAATGTTGCATTTAAAAAATGACTGATATGAGTAACTTTTCCTTTTTTAAGGAAGACAGCATGGTGACTAGAGACCAAATCAAGCAATCAAAGGTCCAACAAGCGTTGTAAGTATCTGCTACATGCACATCAGCATAAATAATCACAAAACAAGTATAACAATGTCTGAAACTGAAGCAGCTTCTAACTCTGAAAGCAGTAGAAGTAGATCAAATGATCAGGTTGCTTTCAGGGTGTTAACTAGTCATGTAAAGTCAAGTTGCAGTTTCTTTACAGCACACAACTTACGTTCTTCACAATATTTCCCCTTCCAGCCAGGCAAACAGGATAGCTGCCCATTTCGGGTGCAGGTGTAGTGGCCAAAGCGGTCATCCCTCGGCGTGCATTTTTTAGAACAGCTGTCTCCATAGTAACTTTCGTTGCAGATGAACCGATAGGAATATCTCAGCTCCTGAGACTGTTTTCCAGTCTGTGTATTCTGTGACCAGTCTGTTCCTACGCCCAGCTGTCTTTGAATGGCAAAAAAGCTTATCAGAAAGTCTGGGTTGCTGGTATCTGAAAGAGGACAAAAGAGAGAGAAAAAGAAAAGGAAGTCAGGGTATATGCAGGATGCCCTTAGTTAAAACCTGCTACTGTCCGTGGATGATTATAGTTTGATCACACAAACCGCATCATAAATGGCCTGCAGGTTCAAAAGTCATCCACACTCACTTCAATAATCTACTCAAGACCAAGCTGCATCCCTTATCAAATCCCATACAGTTTAGATGAAAGATAAACTCAGGTTGAAATTTCCTCTTTCTTTCCGTCAGCAAAAACATTCCCAGGCCTGGTCCCCTCTTCCAAAGGACAGAACAGAGTAAGGTGTAAAATACAGGAAGATGCAGTCAGGGGTTTTTGGCAGGCGCTGTGTATTCTCACCGAAGCCCACAGCTCTTTCCCACGCCAAAAATAAACTAGAGGAAGTTCAATTGTATTGGGTATAAGAATGAAAAAGGTGTTCTGAAGTTCATAACAAAGGAATGAATAGGCGTGAAAATTGTCTGAATGGATGAACAATTAATAGGAGACAAGGAAGAAAATGTGCGGTGACCGAAATGTGCTAAATACAAAAATTTGTTTTTTGTGTAATTACGCAAAAAGAGAAAAAAAAAATAAAGGGAAGTGTGCAGTTACATGTGTAGGCAGAGCTCCCTCCTGTGGTTATATATGTTGCACTTACCTACAGGTAGATTTCCATAAGGTGAATGCCAGGCTTCAATTATTAATGAAAATGACCCCTAAAGAGAAAACACATGGTTAATAAATAGAATAAGGACTGCAAACTGTAAAATTTGGATCTACATTTTTGTGAGAGTAACATGCATGTTCCCCTATTTCGATTTACAGGGCTACTAATTCTTGCAAAGAGATGCTTGAGTAATTATGAGTTAGCCGGAGCGTGCATGTCCCTCTGGATTTTAAAGTGAACGACATTGCAGCGGTCCAATCTGTGTGCCGGCGAAGCATTACCTAATGATATGGATTAGACAAGCCGACCAATAAACATTGCACTCCCAAAATGCAAAGCAACTCCACGCAAAACATAATATCAGTGTATGCAACAAGGCTGAATAAAGTGGATGTGGTGCCCCACGCCCTTACCGGCCATCCATACTTGAAGGGGATTCGAATCGGTCCAGGTAATGTCCCGCTGTCCTTTGCGCTGAAAGAGTTTGTCCCCACAACTGGTGTCATTGTACTTCCAAAAATGCAGTCTCCTGGAGAGACCACAGCCTGGTAGTTCTTCAAACAAATTGTAAAATAAGTCCTGCAGTTGGGCTTGCACGCGTTTCCGTTTGCCAGCAAACCTTTGTGGTTTTTAAAGTCGTGGAGCTCCAGCTCAAAAAATCCCGATCCAAATACCTAAAAGAGAAGGAAATATTATTTAAGATAGCCTTGCATAGCTCATTTTGTGGGAAAAATAGATAAAAAAAATGAAAAGAAGCGACTCTCCATCTGTTTCCTGAGGTCTCAGGACAACCATGGAGATGTACAGTATCCTCCTTCATACCTGTGATATCAACGTGGTGCTGAATGCGATGGTAAAGGTGAACCAGGCTGCCATCCTTCTCGTTTCTCCAGGGCAGCCGCTTCACCAGCCAATAAAACAGCAAAGACTTCTTATTCCGATGTATTTATGAATTTACACCGAAGGAAACAAATGGGGAGAAAAAAATCCAAAAAACAAACAAACAAAAAAACCACAAACATAAATCCTGCACTCCAAGGTAGTTCTCTGTAGCTCCTTGGTCGAAAGCGTCCAGAAAAAGCGTTTCCAATCTTCCAAGTTATCCTAAGGTGAAGAAAGACCAATATCCAGAGCTGCTTCTTTCTGTCAGTGGGCGTCCTTCTCTTGCATGGCACTGTACTCCACAATGTGTCACTCCGCTGAGTGTGTGAGGCTCAGAGCTTGTTTTGGTGCTAAACTCGGTGCGTCAGTGCGCCACGGCTGTTCATCACTCTTCTTATTACTAGTGAATGAACCTTAGCGTGTCTCCTCCCAGATATATAGACTTGCACTGCGCTGCTCATTACATAAACTGCCACTCACCCAACTGACACCGCCCCCTGTACATATTCAGCCTCCTTCGCTTCCACCCCAACAACAATTATCCAGATTTAACACCCACTGGAATTGAGATGACTGACCACCGCAGATACTGCGCGATTATTAACAAGCCCTATAACATCTGTTGGTTTATTTTTAGCGCACAATACGCAGAACGCACATTTCCATGTTTACGCACAATAAGAGACGAAAACTTCGGGAATTGAGAGCATAAGTTCAGTCACTGCCTCACTCCACACACTCACCCCTTTTGCCCTTGGTTCCACTCAGTTGCACACCTAATTAATCCTCACTGCAGCGTTGGTGCCCATCCTCACACTGCTTACCTCTCAGTGGGGTCACATGTGGGTCTCCTTCAGGGTAGGTATCCAATAATAACAGCAAAAAAGAAGAAGAAAAACCTTTAACTGTTTAAAGTGCAGTTTGGTTAAATTGAAACTATTTTAATAGTTCATTTAAAAGCAAATCAGACTACAACAGATATCTTAATTTCCTCTGGGCTTAATCTGGAAACGGGCTCACGTCCACTTTTACGCACGAACAGGCAGGCCGATAATGAATCAAATCTGAGGTTTTATTTTTAACGTTTTATCCAGCACTGTTTAATCTAGTTGGTGGCGTGTGCCTCGTCATGCCCACCCATGAATTTTACGGTTAATGGCAGCGTGCCTCCTATTGTTGCGGCGCGTGTCCCTCTCTCGCCCTCATGCGGGTGTAATGTGCGGGGCGGCAGATAGGTCGAACTATTCAGCTGTATGCAAATGAGCTCTCCTTTCCTCTCAGTCTCACACGCGTGGCATTTTAAAAACATTTGGGCCCTATAGGTCCTCCGGCTTCTAAATAGATTGAAGTAAAAACAGTTTATTGGAAACAGTTATGCCCCTATCTGTGAAACCGTTTGGGTCATCTCGCTTTTAAACAAGGTTAATAACTTTTTATTTATTTATTTTTATCAAAGAAAGAAGTCATGAGAGCGACAAAATCCTACATTTCCTCTAATTATAATAATTCCATATTGCTCGTAAAGACAGGATGAAATCAACAGGATAAAAGTAAAATTATACACATTTTGGCACAATTTATTGTTAGAATACCTATTTCGCTATGAACACATCCACCTCATTGTGTCCTACACTTTTATTATTTTATTATAATCTGATTGTATTTGTTACTCGATCGCCCGTGTCTCTCTCATTTACCATCTGGTGGGCGACTGGCAGCCCGACGCACAGTTTTCTATCGTCTGTTCATGGAGGGGACAAGCCAGTTTTCGACAACCTGTTCATCTTAACGCTGTTTGGCATCGCTTGTGCGTTTGTGAAAAGGAAGGACAGCAATCATGTAATAGAAATTATTTCTCATTCGGGGAAAGCTAAAACACGTTTGAAGCTGTGCAGCAACACAATTTAACCACATGAGGAATAATTGCAGGATAAAATATAAACGTTGTCACTTTTGCATTACCTAAAAGATGCATGCAGTGTCCCAATTGGTCATTTTTTAGTTCTGATTGATCTGATTGAGTGGAATAAATTACAAACAAAAATCATGACTTTTCTCAGACACTCAATGTCTTTCCTCTTCTTTCCTAAGAATCAAATCACGCAGAGTATTTCTGTGAAATGAGGTTTCCTTCAGGTGACCCTGCTCCTCTCCTGGTGATCTATTTCCCTTGAACTCTTTGATCTCCACCTGTTTACATTTCATTTGTCATTTTCCATACAGTAACTATGCTCTGCTGAGAGTGAAAATGGAGAGCATCTATATTTATTCACTGTCCATAGGAGGCAGACACGGTGGATTGGTTGAAAGCTTGTCCTATTGACACACCTGTTGTGTCTGCAATGGGTCCACAGAGACACAATGGCATTGCTGGCGAGCCACACGCCGACCAGCTCTTCTGTATGTCCACATGCCCTCTGCTGCTCATTCTACTTGTTGACATAAAATGCTTGATGACTCTTTGTGATTGTGATTTGCTCCACCAAAGAGCGAATCTGTTTCTGTTTGTGTGCCTCGCAGGAGCGTTATTAGTTTGCACTTTGTGTAACTGTATTTTGTTCGTGCTGCAGTTTCAGCTCTGTGCTCATTATTGCCTCAAATGTTCTACCATAATGGTTTTCAATCATGAATATTACCTTGCTTATCTCCCTTTATAGCCATATTTCTCCAGCATGGATAAAATAAAACAACCATAAAACGTGTGACAATTGCAGTTTATGGTCGGTTTAACAGGTGAACACTGCTGATAACACAATACTTTCCTTGCTACACACAGAGGAAGATAACATGTGTGCCCATATGTTCTTTTTCACATAGCTTAAACAAATCTTAATCATAACGCTGTCAGTCTCAGATGGGCCCTTGCTTTTATTGCAGTGCTTGCACTAAACACACACTGATATACCTGCAAATGACCTTTGCTTTGTTAGTGAACAATGCATGATGGCAGAAGAAAAATGAAAGGCTTTATAGGGAAGTCATTTAAAATAAATAAAGCTCAGTTTATATTTAATAACATGCTGCTTGATGTCTATGCTCACAAACCTCTACAACAGAGGTGCTAAGGCAATGCTAAACGGCTCTCACCCTGTTTTTGGGGGATGTATTTATAACATGCCTCGGTGAAAAAGCATTGTATCCTTACACTCTTATGCAATGCATGCCAGCAACTTGAGCCTGCAGGAAAACGACTGCTTCGGCGATGCTTAGACCCAAACTATTTGGACCCGTTTTCCTAACCACAAGCTGGGATCCTGCATTTTATTAAGATGTTTCATCAAAGCTTTGCTTTCCAGTAACTAAGTAAAGGTGTGACTAACCAGACTTTAATTTTTCTTACACTCATGCTTTGATGTTTGCATGTGTGGTGTGTGTCATGGCAGTTGAACAAAGCACATAAGCTTGTGTCCCCTATACACCCCCCACTCCCTTCTCGTGTCCCTTTGCTCTTCATTTCTTCGGTGAGAGAAATTTTGGGTTCGCCGTTCCGCCTTGGATTGTTCCCTCTGCTGCTCCTTTCCCCAGTTGTTTGTAGATTTGAGTGCAGAAAGCCAACATTCCCATTCTCACCATCCTGGCCAGTTCTCATGAATAAACCATAATCTGACAAGGAAGTATAAACAGGTTGATCGACCAGAGAGCGGACACGAGAAAATCTATTGTTGTCGGTGGAATGTGAGGAATGCTGTATTAAAAATGTGGCAAGACTGCTGCCATGTCTTTCTCATGCTTTTTATAAGACATCTGTGAAAGAGTTAAAGCATATCTATTCTACATATAAATTCCCCTGTGATGTATGGAGAATTTAACAGCAAAGTTTCTGAAGTGTGCTGCCTCTTTGTCTGAATCAAACAACTTCATCAGGAGAGCACATTGAGGATTGACAGCACTCCTGCTGCACAATCCCTGGATTATGACATAGAAACACTAAGAGGAGGTTTAACCACAGCAGCTATAAAACAAGTGGAAACCACTTGGAATTGTTCCCCAGAAATGGGACTTAAGGAAGCCAGTAGCAGCTTAATGTTTAAGGTCTGAAACTTATATTCACATAAATTGTGTAGAGTAAAAAATGGACTCTAATAGGTCTGAGGAATCAGTGGGGAACAATCTTCTGACATATTTTGGCTTCAATATAATTAATGTTGCTTCAAAATAAATCAGATTACAAGTGCAAAATGGCCTTGACTGGTTAAAATCCAGGAGCTGTCAAAAAGATTTCTGTATTCACTGAGACTATGCTTTCTTGAATTACTACTCTTTGTAATGCAAAATTAAATTTGCAAAACATATCTGACTCCTCTTTAATGGGTCCCGTAAGTGAAAATATGTTTGGTTTTGCTGCTTTGGGCTGAACAGACTGTAATGATATAAGATATCCCGTTCATTTATTCAAAGCTTTGACAGTTTTGATTTTCTGCATGTTAGAGAAAGTAACAGTACCAGCAGACATCACATTATCGGTTTATAAGCGCAGACTGAGATGGTCTATGCCTTCCATGTGTAAACGTTTGCTCGTATTCATCTGATCCTGTTAAGCTGGTTGATGGGCCAGCTGTTTTATTGATCCGGAGGCCATGGCCGTATTTGCCGTCCTCGGTGCAGCTTATGTTTGAAGTCCAGCTGGGCTTTATCGTAAATGTGTTATAAATCTTGATTTAAGTGAAAGGAGGCCAATATGTTGCGGCAGATTGACAGTGACATCTGCAGTAAGACGGGAGGAGGGAAGTAGATTTATGACCTGTTCTTCAGACGCATAGGTTCAGACCCTGGCTGGATGGTAGATCTCCCTGAGCCACTCCTGAAAAAATCACGTTTAAGGCAGTAGATGGTGACCCATATAAAGTAAATCTGAGAAAGCCAGTTATTAGATGAGTCTCTCTGGATTTCTCATATTCTCCAACTGCTGGTGGAGGAAATGACCTGCAGAACAAAGGTGGGTCTACTAAATTTTTGATAGGGGGGCCAGGCAGGGGCACAGACTGGAAAAAGGATGGCACACGTAAATGAGACCTGTAATATAAAAAAAAAGAAATATCGAGTTTTGGAAAATAATGAACTAATTATAACAAATAAATCAATAACTATTTATTCTAAAACAAAAGTGAGAAAAAGCCAAATACAATTGTATATTTTTTCATGAAAATGATAAACTTAAGGTGACCCTGCATCTTGTTGCTTTAATCTGTTGTACAAACACTTAAGCTTAGTTGATAACGAGAGAAACATTTAGCCAAAACACGAGTTTTATTGGTGTTTCCTCAGCCTTCTTGACTTGTACGGTTTTCACATCTTGATGTTAGATGATGTAAATATTCCCTTCATGAAACGTTAAGAGGTGGGACTGACTAATATTATCACACGTATAGACAGTTAACAAAATGATGTATAAATACCAATTGACAAAAAAACAACAACAAAAAAGTGTTGTTGGTAGTGTTGTTGTCCATTACATAACACTATCAGTTGCACATGAGCATGTGAGTTTTACCCAGGGAAAGGTCGGTTTACAATAGATATTTGTGGGAATTTGTTTGTTAATACGTGTGGGGGCATTTTGGTGACCTGTAAGATTCTAGAGGTGGACAACACCTTCCTTAGGCCAGCTCTTTTTCCTCACCAGCAGAGGTCCAGAGGTTAAATGTAAACCATATGAAAGTGATACTTTAAGAAACCTTTAAAATATTTGTAGATATTAACAAAAACTTAATTTGCACATTGTATTCGAACATGTCCTGCAGATACATGACGTTCATATAACTGAGCAGAATCCTCAGTGAGGAATCGTTCACAAGTTTCTGGTTGGACTTCAGAGGCATCATTTTTCATAAAGCTCATCTGTCCACTTCAACAATATGCTCCCTCATCTTCTGTTATGGAACTTTCTTTACCTTAACTTTCTGGTGTTTACTACAAACAGCGCTGTACCAGCACTGACCTGGCCTTTTGACAGGTACAATGGCAACGTGAACCGACTGGCTTGTTCACCTCTGTTGAAAAGATATACAGGAAAAGTTTAGTCAGAGTCCTCAAAATGCACTTTTTCTAAGAACATTGTGATCTAAAGGAAGGACAGAGTCAAAATTAGAGTTACCTAATTCACTACTGAAGCAATTTAGTGCTAATAAAACTGAATGTTTTTATTATTGGATGATTTTGTGTGTAATATTTGGAGTTCAAGGATTTTTAACAGTATTGTGGAAAAAATCCTGAAAATGAAAAGAGCAATAGCTGTTATGATGAAAGCTGCTCATGTAAAATAATGATTTGGGAAGCTTTTAAGGATTGGATGCAGGGAGCATTTATTATGAGACGATGATGACATAGTTCTTTAGTCTGACACATTCTGACATGATTGTGCAATAGATCATATATGTTTGTCGTCTTTGCCAAATTTTTTCTAATGTCGTCATGGAAACACAGACTGTAGGCTAAATATAGTGACAGCAGCTCCTAAAGTTGATAAAAACAGTAGATTTTATTAACTATGAACAGACAGCAGGTGTTAATCATACTTTTGATTGTAAAGACACATTGCACTGACAATTAATAGATGAGCAAGTGGTCCAGTCTTGCAGTAAAATAAACGTAAAGTAAAACATTACCAACTGTAACTTATCCTAGTTCTTTACATGTTTGCAAATGGAGAAAATATATCTATCAGGACCAGTCAAATGTGTTAAAGCTAGTATTTCAGTGTTAATTTGTCTGCTGTTGTAAAATCCAATCAAACCACCCGTGAGATGAGCAATGAGCGAGAGAATCAACTACACAAATCCCTCCTCGGGCATGAACGTCCCAGCGGATTGGTGCCACAAATGCTAGTGTTTGGGAGTGAGAGTGAAGTGGGTGTACACACAGTCTCTCCAAAGCCTTAACCACAATGAGATTAGTGTCAGTCTGCAGCATTAATCCCAATAGTCTCTCAGCAGCAGCATCAAGCTGGCCCACCTTCAGCTGAGGAAAACACCAGGGGGAGACTGAAAGGAGTGGGCTATAGCGACTTAGCCAAATAATGGATTAATCAGATCCAACGAAGGGAGGGGGATGTCTTACTGCATAATACCTAGGGACAGGATATTGTAGTGGTCCAATGGAACATGCATATATATATATATATATATTTATATATTTATATGTATATTTATGTGTGTGTGTGTGTGTGTGTGTAT
>JBAMIG010000024.1:7083774-7094115 GCA_037177335.1 Kiunga ballochi | reverse complement strand
AAAAGTTGACTATATTAACAGCAGAAAGAAAAGGTCAAAAGCAGAAGAAAATGGATGAGTTTGTGTGTGTGTGTGTGTGTGTGTGTGTGTGAACAGCTCAGTGTTGACATAAACACAAAGGGACACTGCAGCCTCTGTTTATTGCACAACAATCAACTTTAAGTACTGTCATATTGGTTTTTTCCTGGCAGTTTACTTTTACGCTCGAAGATCAAACTGAGCCATTAAATGTGAAGAATACACACAAACACACATAGTGTGTCAAGCACCATGTCAGGCTGACTTCATGAGGGAAGTCTCCCCTCTTTTTCTCTTACTCTTCAGTGTTTTATTGCAACGTGATCCGATTTATAGTGTCACCAAAGTCCCCAGCACTTCAAAAGAAGTAGATTTCCCTGAAAACTAGTGAGGTAAATGTTGTGACGTGTTTCCTCACTTCTGCTTTTACTATCATCAGGCAATTATGTTCAGGGAAGGGCATGAATTTGTAAATCCACCTTTTTCTTTTATCTTTCCTAAGTATCTAACACAGCAGACCTAGCATCACGCGTTTTGTCTGCATCCTTTCAGGGACTTTCAGGGATGTTTGGATTGGCTGTTCAGATATTTGAACTCTGTCATTCTGGTTATATCTAAGATAAGTGCTGTAGCATTTTCTGGGGCTTGCTCTTTCTTCAAGCAGGCAACAGCTCCCTTTTTCAAAGTAAATGCTCCTATCCTCTTTCTCCATCAGGCAGTTGGAATTTCCAGCTGAAAGCAAAGTGATAGGGGTAGTGTTATCTATGTTTAGACTATAAATGTTTATGAGGGATTCATTTTGGAGTGTAGCAAAAAACAGACTTTGGTGCAAGTGTGCTGGGAATGCAAGAGTTTGGTTAGGAATGGATGAACAGGCGGCTCATCACTGCTGGGGTTTGTTTTACAGGGATAGAAGGAATTTGTGTTTTCCTGGACTCATACATCAATATGGCAGATGTTTCCTAAAGGATGGATCACAAGGCCTTTCAAACAGATTCACAAACTACCTTAATTGCTGTTTGTTTTGTCTCCCTCCGACCTCCCTGCTCCCAGTCCTTGCGTCAAACATCTGAGGAGCATTTTCTAGAACAAAAAGAAACTAATGTTGCCGCTGTGAATTTGGCTCTCGGACACACAGGGAACTGGGTATTGTTCCCAAGCTTTCATCCATTCACATTTGATCTCTGCTCCCATCCATAGTCCAAAATGTGTTCATTCTGCTCAGGCAAACTGAATTATGAACCCACTCATGATGTTTTTCCATGCCTGAGATGGGTATTGGGTGCTGATAGGATATCAAGCACACCTAAGTGCTTCCCTTTCCTCTCTCTCTTTATTTTCTTTCCTTTTCTCATCGGCCTCTGACTCTCTATCAGGCCCCCCACACATGCTCTGTGTCACGTCCTGTAGCGAACAACAGCTCTACCTTCCCTGGGAGACATGATCATCGTCACCATAGATCAGTCTGCTGCGTGTGCTCAGAACTACTGAAAGCTGGAAGAAAGATTTACTATTTTTGAAGACTGACCCATTGGGTCATGTTTTATTCCTCCATCTTTTATCTTCTCTTGCTTGCAGCCATCCTCTTTCCCATTTATATCTGTAAAACGTACCAAAGCATCCTGTTTCTTTGTAACTTTTTTCCGGTAATCTAAACTGAAAGCAATAAAAAAAAACTTGAAGCTGATCCGTTTTTATTCTTAAGCCCATTCTATGTGTTTATTGACCAGCAGCCATCTTTCAGCTCTCATCATCATCACGTAGGTCTGTGTTTGTGGATGTTGTCTTAGTAACAACAAGGGTTGCCAAGAGTAATCTGGCCACTGGTGAAAGGAATTTAAACTTAAAGTGTTGTGCTTTAAGATTGAAGATCACATTGCACTTCATTTAAGCTCCTAAATTTAAATCTTTATGGTTATCTCCACAGACACCAGTACCTGTCACAATAAAATGAATATTATATGGCAGCAGTTAAAAAAAAAACAGATGATGATCATTGATTATTAGTACTTTTTT
Organism: Kiunga ballochi; assembly: GCA_037177335.1. Taxonomy (NCBI): domain Eukaryota; kingdom Metazoa; phylum Chordata; class Actinopteri; order Atheriniformes; family Pseudomugilidae; genus Kiunga; species Kiunga ballochi. The sequence goes on along the minus strand of JBAMIG010000024.1, from coordinate 7,092,081 downwards.
TTTTGTATGAAGAAGAAGAAAAGAACCTGTACTGTTTGGTGTTAGCTGAAGAAGCCCCTCACTATTCAAATCTATATATAATTGCATGATCCCAAAATTCCCAGTCAATCTAATTTACAGTGTCTTGCATCTAATTTAAGTACAATTCTCATCTTACAGCATTTCTGTTGCTACAGCGGCATATGAGAAAATCCTGTAAATTAAACCCAAACTTTGGAGTTCTTCCAGTTAAGGAACTTTTAGGTGGGGGGAGAATAAAAGAAACTGATTAAATTTTCAGATCTGTGTGATCACAGTGTCAGCACTCAAGCACCATCTCGGTGAATGCTGTTTTCACTTTGAGACACATCTACAGTGGCTTGCCAAGGACATATGAACAGAACAAGCTCCATCCTGACTGATATCTCTGTTTCTCATCTAACAGGGAAAGGGAGGAATGACCTCACGTCGAAGTGACTCAACAGTTGTCTTAAGTTATAGTCTGAGTATCAGAATATGAGACAATGAAATAATATCCCCAATGATGCAATGATGCATGGGACTAGCTTGTGTTGCTTTAGATGGTCTTAAAATAAAGAAATAAACTCACAGTAGAGTGACAAGTACACACACACACATATGCAAAAGACTTTGTTATTAAGGATTGTAGTTTATAGTTGCCTGCAGTCCCTCGCCCTCTCCATGGCAGTAGTGATTCATGTGATTGAGAAGAGTGTGGGAGGGGAAGTGGGGTGGAAGGAGAGGAAGAGAGCCAGGAAATAGGGGGGGAAAGCTGGTTTATCAACAAGGCCTGATAATGGAGACCCACAGGAAACTGCTGAGGAGGATTTTCCACGATGTCGCTCAGGAACCCTGGCACTAAAGCCCAGTAGTACACACAACACTACCTATAAACCCACACAAACAGGGCCACCCACACCTACTCGAGTTTGGTGTAAATCAGCTATGTTCCCTCAGCAAAAAAATCTAACTTCACATCAAATGTCTCAATCAGTGTTTTTAAGCTGATCGTCAGACCTGTCAGCACATTCTCCTTATCTGCTTTCCTAGCTGCACCTGCTCCAGTAAGGCACTGTGCCAGCTCTCTTCCCAGTCCAGCCATTGGCTGGTAGCTCTCAGGCCCAAAGGGCATGTTGGCTAGTAAACATAATGAAAAGCAAGTGCATGCAGAGGTAGACGTGGTCGTCATCTTCACCTGAAACTTTAAGCTGATGATGCAGGTTTCGCTGTAGCGTCTGCTCTAAGAAGCTCATCGAGGTGTCTGAACAAAACTTGGCTCTCTTCTACATCAGTTTATAAGGATGTGTGTTAATGCGTGTGTGTGTTGACCATGTTTGTCCCATACTCGGACAGGGAGGGGTCCTTGTTTTCCTTCTGCTCTTCCCTTTAGTTACACTGTTGTTTCCCAGGCCCCCCCATGTATACAACACATCCCATTAGGAAGGCTGCTGCTGAGATCTTCCTTCACACACACACACACACACACGCACACACACATGCACACACGCAGACAGACTCAAGAGGAAAATCAGTGCTAAGAGGACCTTGCTTCTTTTCCTATGGTGCAGTCGTTGGGGAAACAGAGGCAGGTCCATCAGTGGATTCCTGCTGTTATCAACATCTTCAGGCTTTCTGACATCAGAGCCGCTGCCACTGATTTTCTAACTGCTTGCCACAGTCAGATCATCATCTGTTCCACATTTTCTCTTTATATGCCAAAACAGATTACTTTTAAAATTCCCTTGTTGTCAATTCATTCATATTTATCACTCTTTTGATGGATGGGACATTATTCCTTTCAGTTCCTCCTCAGCTGTTGTGTTTGCATTTAGCTGTGGGGGATTGTATTTGCACTGATATGATGGTGGATTTGTTCACTCTTTGGGAGTTTTGCCATTTTTAGGACGTCCTGCGGAGTAGCTCCCTCCCCTCTTCTGTGAAAAAAGAAAGCAAAAAGAAACACACACTCACACAGATGTAAACAGACACTAACATGTACACACATACCTCATTTGAGCCCCCTTCTCCCCATCACACAGGTCTTGTTCCTTATCTTATGTGTCCAGGCAGCTGTGTGCTTGTGTGTGAAAATGGGAGAGACCGACAAGTGTGTGTGTGTGTGTGTCAGACAGCAGAGAAATAGGTGTGAAGTGCAGCCACCGATGTTGCCTTTCAAGTTCTCTTACCCTGTGTAACTGTGGTCTGTAGGAGATGGACGTGAACAGGGTTAATATCTGCACAGACCTGGTGAGTCTGTCGGTCACATAAGTAGGAAGGGCAAAACATTGCCCTGGACAAATGTCTGCTCTGCTGAGCAGTGTCATACGCAGAGATCACCCAAGGACTAGTTGTAGTTGTAATCATGCTTTAAGATTAAGGCTGCTGGATTTAAAGATTAATGCTTAGCACTGTTCTACAGGTGGCCAATTAGTCACACAGTAAAATGATTGGTCTTCATTACTTGTACCTGCAGGAAGGAGAGAGAGTTTTATGAACTGTGAATCAATCTCAAGGATGAATCAAATCTAGGAGAAATTGTGTGGAGATGTTTTTCCGAAGGTTGCCACCTTTAACAGCTTTAGAAACTCCATTCAGTTCAACCATCTTTTCCTTTTCTGTGTATTTGCAGTACCTTTCAACACTGGCTCCATCTGTTAAAAGTCCAGGCGGGAGGTTTAAAGTGGATTTATGCAGTTCTCACACAGATCTGGTGGCTAAAAGGAGGCTTTACACAAGCAGTCCTCATCTACACACGAAAAAGGAAACGTGAAGGTCAGCTTCAATATAAGTGTGAGACGCTGATTTATTACAAGGCTAGCATAAAATATGTGCTAGCTAATAGTTGATTCAGCATTATCTTTTATACTATTCTTATACTAGTTTGTATCATCTGCATGCATTGTTGCTACATGTCCGTTTTTCTGTTTTGCGGCTTGTTTGGATAAAAGGCCTTTGATTTAGTCAATAATTACACGTGATGTTCTCTGTTGTAGCTGTGAGACACAGGCTGTTTATGTTTCCCTGCCGTGTTGCTTTCGGGGTTGTAAGTTTGTGTTGAGTTTTGGGGTTGCTTGTCTGTGCTATCTGTCACGTTGTCTTGTGGTGTTTTGGGATTGTTTGTCTGTGTTTTTGCCATGATTATTATGGGATACAGCTTGCTGCTGAGACGCTTCCTGTTTATTGGCCTTATCCTGGCCCCGGGATCATCACTGACATCACAAGGTTGTTTACGAATTGGGGTCCAAGGTAAGCTAAATTTACCAGGAGCGTGAAGCCATCTCCCAACCTTTTACTTTTTATAAAAGTCAAACTGGAGGATTTTTTTTTCTATTAAGGGTTAGTTGTGGGAGAAGGGAAACATGTTTTAGCTGAGTGAATGCTGTATGTTGTTACAAGTGCACCCCACATCCCTACGTGCAGCATAACAATGGATCTAAATAGTTGTCTGAGTCTTTTATCATGGGTCACAAAATGTTTACTAAAAAAGTTATTCTCTTCCATACATTGCTAAAATCAACTCAATTTAAATGATGAAGCACTTTACTTGCCCAAAGTGTTTTAAGAAATAAAACAGTTTGAAAAGATTATATTTTTTAAGTCTTTACTTATCAAAGTTAATTACCCATTTAAAAACATAAACCTCATTATTTACCTTTTCATACACAATCACACAAATGGACACACACCTATATATACACACACTTCCAGGGCCAGAGTAGAACCTGTTTTTTAGGCTTGGAGTTTTATATTTAAGGCACTCCACTGTTTTTGATGTGGAAAAAACACTTATCTTAAACAGATTGTTCACTACTTACAATCCTGCCATTTTTATTAGGAAGAATTAAAATCCTGATTTCATCTGTTAAGAGACCAGCTTACAAAAACTGTAAAAAAAAAGTTGATCATTACTTCTTTTTATGAAAAGACCTGCAGCAGGTGCAACAGATAAAGACACAGTGCCACAGAGACTGTTTTCACTCAATTGTCTAAAGATCAAAATGACAGAAATGACAAAAAAGACAGAAATATTCTCATTGAAACACTTTCCTCTCTCTCATGTCCTCTCCTGTCCAATGTCCTCAGTCTGCCCTGTACTCAAAGATTTTTATGGTAATACATTATGCCAAGCCCAATGCATGTAATAATTCATTGTAACATTTTCTTCTTTTATTTCTAATTTTATATTCATTATTTATTTTTAATATTTAAACCAAACATGAAGCCTCAGTTCTTAGCCTGCAGGGAACGTCTGTTATTCAAACATTAACACAACATAAACCAGCTAACAGACAGGAATCCATCTAATTTCCAGTGACATTGTTACACATATCCCCCAGCTCCCCGTGATATCTGCCTGGACTTTACCTGAATGTTACTCCTTAAGAATCAGAGTAACGTCTGTCTCCGCCCTGCAGCACCTGTCCTCCTAATATCTCCTCCTCTTAACCTCATTACCTCTACTTTTTTACATTTTAATTTATACTTTGATGTTTAAGGAGGTTTGTGACATTCACACATCCTGTGCATCTTTGCTGTTTGAGGAGGTGAAATATCTTCATCATCCCTGCATATCAGACTGGATAAACTGTGTCCTGCTGCAACACGATTCTGCAATGTTTCCCCCATGTCTATGGCAGGCCGTAGAAAAAATAGTCCATACCAAACCTAAGACTTCAATTATATGACGGTATAAGAGGAATAAATATTTCAGTGTTGATCTACACATTACTAATAATTATTTTTAAAAAAATATTATTGGTACATCAATATTATTGTCCAGTTGACATTAAATGTGATATCAAAAGTATCAGTATTGGTTTTCACTTTTTAAAAAATATATTTTGTTATGGCAAAATACATGATATGTCATCTATTTTTTTTTCAATTGTTTGTTTGTTTGTCTGTTTGTTTGCTTGTTTGGCTCAACTTGCAATAAATATTGTTGCTGTGGCCTCATCACAACACATCTTCGTTTGCAGGATTAGGAGGTTTAAGTGGCCTTGTTTGAATGTTTCGGTATTATCTCAGTGTCTATCAAATCTTCTGCAAAGCGGGAGATATATCTTATTTACTGTACCTGAAATTACTTTGTTTTGGAGGAAGGGAAGTAAAATATGTTGACTGAGTGATTGATTGTTATCAGTATCAGAAATTAGGAGTTGGACAAAATCAGTAAAAAAAAAAAAGCCAATATCGTACATCTCTTGTTAAAATGAATACTTTGTAGCAATAAAGAGCTGGATTTAATAACGCTTCTAAAGTCCTTACATGCAATGTCTGATGGTGTTATGGATCGAATTGTTAAAATCTGTATTTAATAAAATTTAGTTGTTTCATAAAAATCTGCGGTTGGTTTTATTGTCTGCAATGAGATTAAAAAAGTGAACAGTTCTTGCCTGTTTCACTGTTTGATGTTAAGTTGCTCTTGAAAAATGTATAAATTATATATTTTACCTCTCTGCTTTCCTGCAATTACTTTCAAGGTCCATGTTTATTTTCTCTTCTTTTTTTCATGGTTGTGTGGATTTGATTGTTTCCCCTAATTTTAGGTGGAGCTGCTGCATTGATGGCTGACTTAAGCTTGTTAAAATGATCAACATGGGCTTTGTCCGTAAAAAAAACTTGCCAAACCTTCTCTGATAATGCCAAACAACTCATTCTGCTACTGAATCTTTTGGTGTCTTTTACCAAAATGGATGCTTGAATTTTGAAGAAAACAATCTCCATCCCCACTCCCAGCCTGTGTGGATATAACTTTACCACTGGTAGGAAACAATTTTAATGTGTCCCTTTGACGTCCACCTCACAACCTATTTTTTTTTATCTGCTGTTATGTAGAGCATGCTTGAAATTGGCTATTAGATTAATAATTTAGGGATGTTACAATGGCTCACTGAAATTATGTTACAACCTAGTTTTAAGGTACAACAGCTTGGACTTGCCCAATGCAGAGACTATGTCCAGATGAGATACTATAGCCAGCCGCCAACCGGCCGCTGTTGCAGAGTCCATGTTCATAGGTGCAGCCAATCAGGAGCCGGATTGTTACATACTTGATTCTTCTGCTTGCAGACATTTTCTTTAGCAAATGTTTCACCATTTAAGAGAAATATAAACACACTTTACAAGTGAATAAGAGTCTTTGTCACAGAACATGGGGTTAATTTAGGTGAACATAATGTATTGGACTTAAAACTTAAATTATTGTTAAAAGAAAATAAACAAATAAAAGTTAGAATACCACTTTTATTAATATTAAATAAAATAAATACCAAAAAACACTGAAGTATCATCTTTTAAAAGAAATAAAGCCTCAGTGTGAGGTATGTATTGAAGCTCTCTTTGTGGCAGCTGTTAGTGTGTGGGCATAACGCTGTCCTGGTTTCTGCTAAAACAGAATAAGAATGGGGTGCAGGCAGACTGCTTTCCCCCAGTCCCTCCTTAAGTGTTCTGCTTTTATTCCACACCCAATTTCCGCAAAGGTTGCTGCCAGTTTCCTTTTTCATGTCTTGCCTCCCTCTGATCTCATCACTCACTACCGTCCACCATGACGTATTTAATGCACCAGGAAACGAAGAATCCTGATTTCCCAGGCTCATTGTTTTGGTTTTCGGTTTTTGTTTGTCAGGAATCATTATTTTCATGCAGTGATAGAGCCATTTCAGCAGAAAACTTCACAGGACTCAAAAGCAAAATTATTATTTTTTTATAAACCAAAATACCAAGTTACCCGCATACTTAACTGTTCCACCCTTATTACCTGTATTATTGTCCCAATGAGCATGTTTCGTTGTCTGTCTCTGAAGCATAGCTCTCAAGTGAAGGGCGCCAAGGTTGTTTTTTTGGTCACTTTTACCATGGAAATATAAATACAGACATGGTTTTTGATTTAGTCAAACTGCAGTCGAATAACCTATTAGCTTATTTCTTCCACCTCTACCACGTGTGATTTAAAAACACCTCATTCAACTTAAGTCAATGTAAATATCATGCTATCACAATTTCAACCTCTGTCTCTAATGCATGTTAAGATGCCAAATCATCCCAGTGCGACCAATAAACACACACTGCCACATTTTCTCTACATGCTTTATGATCTTTGTACAAGAACAGCAGTGATTTTACTGGCCTTTTATGCACACACTCTCAGTTCACAAGGACATATAAAATGGTTATTATGTGAGGCAAGCACACAAGGGATATATTGTTACTGGCAAGGCTATTAAAGCTGCATGAGTACATAGTTGTGTGACTGCTCCATATTAATTATTTTCTAAGGCTTTTTGCCATTTCTTTAATTTGTTGCAATATGATTTTAATAAAAGTTGACACATAGGGATGTATTATATCAATACTATGTAAAGACAAAATCACTTATGAAACAAAAGATTGTTAAGAGGTACCCTCAAGGCATATTCTAAAGTATATAATCCCTAATGAGCTGCACTGGCAGAACAAGATGAGGTAGTTTACACTGACTGAAAATGGTTGATCTCATCTCCAAACTGGAAAAGCACTGGAAAAGTGCAGACCCCGCCAAGCAGCATTTTTCCAATGTGAAGAATCCTTTAGAAAAAATCCTGTTCTGCAATTTCTCCCAGATCACCCCCAAAATTTAATAAGATCTGAGTTGGACCAAAAGACAAGTTACTAATTACCAGATAGATAAATGTGGGCTAAAAAAACATTACCTCCTTGTTGGAGGGGATTACTGCAACAAAATGCCTTCCTAATAGAAACCCTTTCTGTAAAATGCAACATATAATGTACTTTTCTGCAACGTTCAGGTTGTCCAATATGTGTCTATATATGGAAAATTCACGTGACTCTAAACGTGCTTTTCCACCAGTACCTACTCTACCCGACCTTACACGGCTATACACGGAAACAACATTTTCATTAAGATTTGTTGAACCGTGCAGTTACTTTTGCCGTACCTTCTTCGTTGAGGTTCCAAGGGTGTTGAGTCTTGCGAGTGGTGTGACGTCCACAGGCTAGAGTCCATTGATTGGCCTGATGCAATCCAGGGTGTTTTGTCTTGCCCTCCGATGACCTACCATGATTTGTTCCATGGATCTAATTCCCACAAAAAAACATAATCTGAGTCCCAGGTAAAATGTTACTGTGATGTCTTCTATCTACGTGTTGATCTTCTTTTGTGGTGTTCTGCAGACGCTGTGCAAATTGTCTCGAGAGTTGAATTGCGCGTGGGGACCCCTCCTTTTGTAAAGAGGGTGACTGTGAGGACCCGGAAATTCAACCACACACAGGAGTAGTGGAACAGAGAATTAGTTTATTTAAACTGAA
>JBAMIG010000024.1:7053195-7076925 GCA_037177335.1 Kiunga ballochi | reverse complement strand
GATGTTGTCTTTTTGCTTCTGTAGTGTTACAAGCTATTTCTCTTTTACAGTATTTACTTTGAAAAGACAAAATCCTGTCCTGTACTTTATCTGTCCTCTATCATGTCTTTGTGGTGTGTTTTCTTTCTGTTGTTATTTACAATTTACCCAACGTTCCAACTTTGTTGAAATTGTGGTTGTAATAAAACACATTAGTGTAAAAAAATGCGATGAGTCATTTTTTTTTTTTTTTTTACAAATTTCTTTTGTTAAGATTGTTCCACATTTGATCTGCAGAATTGTTTTTTAAATAATGGAGTAAGATGGACTCAGGAGGGCACCCAAGAACATACAGAAGAGATGATCTCATTTGGCTTGGGAGTACCGCTTGTTATTCCAGGTTGGCCTGGGAGTCATTGCTGGATAGAGGTCATCTACATTACTTTAATAAACCTTATGTTAACATGATTTCGGACAGCACCTAGAAATGAGATGATAAAATGAGATGGTGTGGAAATACTACTCATATTATGAAGATTTTCTAAACGTGGCATAGACAGCTTTGTCTATGCAGATACTGCATGACTACTTTACCAACCTACTTTGAGTACTTTCATACCAACTAACAAATAAAAACATCATCTCACTTTTTAAAAGAATGAGACTGAGATTTTAAACTGTTTTCGTCAACCAGCAGGAGTTTTTTTTCCCTTCAAAGGCAGTCCAGAGATTACTCTGATGCAAGTCCAGGATGAGACCAGCTGGGTTGTTACACACTTCACTTATATTAACCCCCACCTTTGAGACACAGCCATGTGCATGCAGGATTGTATTTCCTACAGAAAAAAAGCATGATGATGCTCCTCAATAATGTGATATTAGTAATTATACTTTCCTGGCCTTCAAATACTCTATAGAAAATGACTCTTAAATCAATTCCCATGAAGGTTCAGTTGTGAGTTTACTTTAAAAAATTCTCTGAGGACTTTGTAGAAATTTCATTTATATTGCATACACATTTGCTTCACAGAGTCTGTCCAAATGCTGATGTATGGCAACTAATTAGCTTAAAGCTGTCATCGCGTTTACATCAAGATCAATCGGGACAGCAGATGTGAGACGATCTGTGGTATATGTCATTTTGTTCAGAAAGACTTTTATTTTTACTGTTATTGCCTGAATCAGGAGAAATCAACGGATATACATACTAGCATTAAAAAAATGTACCTAAACTCTTTATTCTGTCCATAACTGTTTTAAATCCTGCATTACTAGACTGTACCTTATGTCATTTTGTTGAGAGGTGCTGAACTGTCCTTCTAACCTAATAAATGGACCCCCAGGACAGCTAACGGAGGTGTGTTTTATGAGTGTAAGCAATCAAACAGTGGGTTAAAAGAAGTGATTCAATTACTTTAGAGGTGACACAGCTTGTTCTCTTTTTTTTCCATTAGTCTAATAGTATAGTGCTAGCAAAGAAATTTGTGCAAGGAGAACATTGTCATTACACTTAGTGTTTTATAGTGTACGGCTTTCTGTTTGGGATGTGTTTGGTAGTTTTGTTCTCAACGATGCAACAGAATTAACATTTTAGCTTTTTTTTTCTTTTACAAAAGATTAAAAACTAACATGCATTCAAAGAAACATCCCAAGCTGCAGATGTGCTTTGTTGTGAAAATGAAAAATGCTTAAAACAAGTTATACATTTTTAAATTAAGAGTAAATCTATGTAGACGTTTATCACTTTAAGATGCATTTCTTTAAAAGGGAACTCTTCTTATTTTGATTCTTAAACATCAACATGGCACCAAAATATTGGTACATATTGCTATTACATAATTTATCATCACAAGAAAGTAGCTTGAATGTAAAATCAAATTTTTTTATTTTTATAATCAAACCTTGTTTTGTATACTTCTGCAGAAAAGCCCTTCATCCACCTGAATGATACAAATGTATTATTAGCAAATACACAAAAATCTAAATGACCATTTACTAACATTTGGTCATGCCGATGGATTACAGTGTTTTATTAAAAGTTGTTCTTTGGTGAAAACACATGGTCAAGGTGTATTATGGTTTTATGTATCTGTTTTTTAAATGTTATACTTTACAGGAAACCACTTATACTTTTACATGATTGGCTCAAATGCAGACTTGTTATCATAGATGACTACAGTTCCCTTTGATTTAGTTTTTAATGGCTAAAATGACATATTGACTTTTGCTTCAGCAATGATGGAACAAAAGAAGATTTCTCTTTGTTGAATATTTTACAAAAGAACAAAAATCTCCACATTTAAAACCAGTTGAGGAGTGGGGCTGCTGAACACCAAGCTGGTAGTGAAATTCTCCACCTTCACTAAATGTATCTTTATCAAACATAAAATACATTTATACTAAAACCTTTATCCACAGAAAAAAAAGATACCTTTTCTGCACAAACCATATTGAGAAACAAACTAAACAAAGAAAGGCACCACTCTTCGTGTTTTTAAGGGAAATGTATTTTGTTAATAGAGATTGAAAAGGTGATTTCCGATACTGAGATCTTCCAATTCAATATAGTTTGATCCCACAAGGGAAAAAAAAAACATTCTTTCAGATAAATAAAATGCATCGTCTGCTTTCCAACAAACTAAATGTCTGTAGATACTTTAAACTAATTCAAAAACATTTGGACAAGTCCACTTTATTTATTGCAAGTTGTGCCAAACATATCTAGAAAAATATACATGACATCTCTTATTTTTTTGTCATTTGAGTTAGTAGAGCTTGTTGCTCAAGAGTTTGATACATAACATGTACATACTGTGTAAAAGTTGTCAAAGAAAAAGTAAAAACCAATACCAATATTTTCAGATATCATATTTTAATGCTGATACCAGTGTGCTGAAAATATCTGACATATTTACTTCTATTTCTTCTTTTCTTTTCTACTCCTGGAATAATATCTCTTGGGGCGTGAAACATGTTTACAGATAGAACAGAGTTGAGAAAGTCTGCAGTTCTAAAAATATGGCATAAATCTAACAAAGTGTTTTATTTTGGTTCTTTTTAAAGAAGCACAACTAAAGACTTTTACACACTGGGTCCGAATAAATGACACAAAAATGAAAGTAATCCATGGGCAAAACGCTGACGTCTTTACGTACACACCAAGTGCGACGTAAAATTGCAAATAAATTACATAAATTGTAGAACAAACTCGCACTGTGAGAAAAAAAAGACTTTACATCAAGCGATGGCGTTGTGCTGTTGTTGGCAAAAGCAAAGAAAAAAAGATAAGAACTATTTAGTCAAGAGCGGTAGCTCTACTGCTTCAGGACCTACTTAAGGATGTTCGTGGGGCAATTACATTTAGACTTGAATAAGAAGAAAAGCAATTTCAGAGCATCTGTTCAACCAGAGCAAGACGCTCAGACATGGTTGCCATGGTGATACAAAGTTTGAATGAGGTAGCAGCAACAAAGAAGCTGTTGCACAACTCACAATTGCTGTTTTGTTGGATTAGGTATCTGTTGAATGGAGTCATTAAGAAAAATCGACCTCATATAAAAAAAGAATGAACCTCTCAAAACTAAGTACGCAGAGCCGTCATTCACTTGACACTGATCTCAAAAAGGATTTTTGTGTGAATTATTTAGATCAAATGTTTGGCGTAGGATGGACTGGCATCCCGTCCAGGGTGTACTCCGCCTCTCGCCCGTTGACTGCTGGGATAGGCTCCAGCCCCCCCCCCCCGTGACCCCGTTAGGGACAAAGCGGTAGATAATGTTTGGTTTGGCGTAGGTGTGTAAAAATCTTAGAAACAGAGAAATCTGAAGTAAGCTGAAGCATCAAAGGCAAAATTTACTTTAAAAAGCTGAAATTAGCATCTTTACAACTAATTTAACCACCAAAGCAGCTGAAACAAACATCTGTATTTGATATTTGAGGTAAAAGAACAGGCTGGCAGTGCAATGTTTCTTTGACGGTTTTCTCTTGTTAGATTCTGAATGGAAATATTTTACTTTTCTATAAAAGGTTTCAGATAAGAGACAGAAGTTACAGAATCGTGCTTTGAACGGAGAAGATTCACATCACGTCTAGATGTGCTCGTGTTGTTGTTGCCGTGCGTTTTGCGACAAAGACTTACAAATCTATCATCACGAGCACCAAAGCCTGTCGCTTGGTCAACATGTTTTCTTTCTAATCTACATCAACAGGAAGAGACAGTGCTCCCTTCTCGTAAACTGGTCGTTTTACTGGCACTGTAGCTACATCATGCAGACTTCTGTCCGTGTTATCAAGCAGGTGTTTCAACCCCCACTAAGTTCATCTTTTCTGACCTCAACCGTAAAAGCTTGTTTAATTCCTGATGCCCCCCCCCCCCCCCCCTCCATTCAGGCAATAATGGAGAAAAAAAATAATGAGGCTAATTGACTCAGGGGTAATTTTTGTGCAATTTCCTTTTTAATGGGCATTAGTTGATGCCATTTGTTTGGTAAATGGCATGCATGCTTAATGGTCCTCTTTAAAAAAAAAAAAAAAAACTCCCTTTTTCTCTCAAGTCCCAAGTGATCTTTTGATCTTAAGAGCCCCCTAAGTTAGAAAAGTCTAATTTAGGGCTCTAAACCCAAGTGGGATATAGACAACAAATGCTGCAGAGACTGCAAATTATGCATGCGTGTTTGTAGAGCAGGCTTTCAATCAGGTTTAAATGCACACTGACTGAGAGTCAAGGTGGAGAACTCTGTATCTGATGCTTTATAATCTTGACTGAAGGAAGACATGCCTCTAAATATGTATTTATTAGCTGTTTCATGTTGCTTTGATTGAAATGTTTGGCGATTTATTTGTATGTGTGAGTTTGGTTTTGCAGCTTTTTCTCAAATGGAGCTATGTTCCCAGGGATTTTACCCCCCTGAGGCAGAGTAGTGACATTGGCCAGAGTGTGATTTTTGTGGGAGAAACACAGCTCCTACATCATACAGTGGAACACATGGCCTTTCATACACAGAAAATCACACACACATAAGGCCATCTGGGTGAAGCAGATGTCAATTACATCCAATTCACCTTGTGTCACTCAAGAAATGAAGCCAGAGCATCAATAAAAGAATGCTGGATGCTGTGGTGGAGACAAATGGGCAATAAATTTCCTTACAGCCTATGTGCAAAGGTTTAAAGAGGCCTCCTTTCAAACCAATAAACAAAAACAGGAAAATGAAATTGTGTCACTCAGATGAATGATATGCCAGCATTTGGCCTTGCTTCTGTAAAAATATTGCATTTACTGATGTATTGGCTCAATTACCTTGAAATAATCCAGAAACAAATATTTAATCAGTTTCGTGATGTCAGAATTATATATGCAGATGTTACGGTGCTCTGGGAAATGTACCTCTTGAGGAGCTAGACCTTTTAGATTGTACAACAAACCATTTTCATTGGCAAATTGCTGACATAAATTAATTGAATGGTGTCAGCAGTGATCAAACAAACTTGTATGACGAGGCCCTGTGGAGGGAATGCAGCTAAATGGAAATAATAAAGGACTGAACTGAAGTCTTCCACTGTATGCTGATTTTAATCTTTGCCGTTGCTAATTATAGTCTGTTTGTTTGTTTTTTTTTAAATCCTTTTTTAATTAAAAAATATAAAAATGTGTGTAAACCATCAACTATTTCAAGCAGGGTCAATCATAATATTTTCCTTATTATAATATAATATATTATAATATAATATTAATAATATAATATACATTTTGTATAAGACCTGGCAATGAGAATATGGTGGACCCCTGAGCTAGGACCTAATGCCCTATCTGCTCTCAGACACCCCACTGCTATCAGAGAAATCTAAATATGGGTAAAATGCACACCCCTAAGCTGAATTAGCTTAAAATTGCATAGCATTTATAAAATATCTCTGCAATCACAAAACAATTTTGTTACTTTTATGCCATATTAAATTAAAAAAAGAATGTTATAATTAACTAAATTTGTAAAGCACAGTAGGCTTCACATGTTTGGGGGCCTTAAGTGCTCTAAGAGTAAGAGTATGATAGATAGATAGATAGATAGATAGATAGATAGATAGATAGATAGATAGATCTGCACTGCAAAATTGAATTACATTACACTTATAAAAACAAAGTAGAAAAAACTCTAAAATTGACAAAACAAAATTAAGTTACTAACAGTGATTTCTGAAAATCAATGTAATGTGAGTCGCTTGTAATTTTGGAATGGAGAGATGCAATACATTTTAAATAATCATGAATGGATGTTTGTACATGATCTAAGATGTGGTTTTTAAAGTCCCATTACTGTCATGTTTAAGGCTTAAAATTAGTTTCACCATTAGACCCATATTTGCCTTAAAGTTAAGAAGAAGTCATATTGTTAGTATTTTAAATGAACAAATGTTGATGTGCGCTTGATTAGATAGAAAAAGCTCTACAGATGAGGAAAAACATGCTCCAGTTGTATCATGAAGGTTTTAATGCTTCTCACTAAAGCTGCACTTATGCAGAGATAATATAGCATTTTACAGATGTAATAATGTAAAATAAAAAGTAAGGTATACTAAGCACTTTTTTTTATGTAATTACATTGTAAAACTCTTCTCTATATTTGAACTTGATTTGAATCTCTTAAGTTTTTCTTGTACACAAACAATTCATAAATGTGTATGTACCTATTGGACATAATGCTGTTGGGTAAGGTATCTGCAGAAAACTAAAAAGAAAACATCTGAACTACTAAATGTTCATAATTAATGTCACTTGTATTTTAACAGATCTATTAATCTGACTGTTCATCTTTGACAAGTCACAGAGACATTAACATTTTATATACTGCTGATAAAATTTCAATAAAATATTGGAGATGAAATATTTCTATGTTATGATGTTTTATGTGTCATAAAATATCAGTTAGGCCTGAAACTTTTGCATTTTACATAATATATATAACTCAAAAATTAAATAAAATACGCAGTATTTAGTTTTACAACACCTATGGTTTCAGGGAAACATGCAGTTTTGAATATCCAGTTCCAAGCATAGACAGGATGAAACTTTAGCATCAACTCCATCTCTTTTTTTGTTTCTTTTTTCCTTTCAGCTACAGTTTCGCCATCACAGCTTCCATCCTGCACTGACTTGTACAGCGTCCCTCAGAGGACTCATGTTAGCATTGTTTCTGGGGTATGTTACTGATCACAGATCTGTGTCAGGGTACTTTTCCTTTTCTCTCACAGAACTGTAAGGACGTTTTTATTATCTTTTGTCCTGCTTGTGTGATCTTGCAGTTTAGCGCTCTTATCTCTGCCTTCGGTGTTCTGCACAGATCTACAGCAAGCACATAGTTTGGGGGAAGTTTGGAAGTTTTACGCAGAAAAATCCAGTTATGAGCATAGATGATACACAGACTGACTTTATCCTATTACTGTAGTATTGTCTTTGAAGGAGGCAGGTGTGAAAGGAAGCTAAATAATTTGCCACCAAAACACACTTTAACTTTGCCAATTAGCACACAAAAATACATATCAAGAACCTATTTACAACAAACTAAACAATCTGAACAAGTATCTATCAGTCGGGTTACTATGATTTATTCACGGTATTTACTTGGCACTGATATGTGATGTGTGTTTGAGGCTTATATGAAAAGCGGTACATCACAGCATTTTTTTTAAGTGTAAATGGACTGTGTAGGGCAGCAGACCCTGGTCACAGGTCCCCCAGAGCCGTATCTGGCCTTAATCAACTAAAGTCAAAATGATAAGTCTCCTTCCTGTCTCCCAACACGCTTTTTCTTTCAGGATTCAACATCATGAACAAAACGTCTTCTTATTAACCTGAATGATTTCAATCCATTTCAACTCGATGGCAGAATGTCCCTAAAAAAAGATGCTTTGACCAATTTATATCCCGTCCCTCTCGTTCTATTGCTTTTTACGTGTGAAATGAGGAGGAGATTTTCAGACATTCCAGAGGCTGGAAAAATGACAGCTCGTCTGGTGATCGTCTGGATCTGGGTTTTTAATGGAATGGAGAGAAAAACATAGCAGGCCAAAGAGCAACAAGGGAGAGAACCTTCAAAATGTACATTTCTGATTAGATGGTGGGAAAAGAGAAATAAAAATACTTTTTTAAAGGCAACACGATTTATATGAATAATTTGAATGTAGTTAGTGGACAGAAATGTTAAACATTAGCTGTTTAGGTTTGAAATTTTAAATAATTAGTGAAAATTTTATTTATTTCAACATTTCTTTATTAAAAGGCTGTTATAGTAAGATAACATTTTACAGCATATATTCATTTTTATTCATTTTAGACACTCTTTTAGCTTAAATCTAATTATCATTTGCCAAAATATTTTTATATGCCTAAAGGAATTTCTTTGTGGGAAGAAGCAGCTGCTCAATGTTCTCCGGTCTGATTAATATTAATAGTTTTAGAGGTTATTTTGTGCATATTTTGTGCCACAAAACATTCTGAAACAGAACTTCAACATATCCGATTTTTACTTGATCGCTGGTTTCCTCTGGGTGATGAAAATAAATGCAAAGGAAAATGAAAGGGAAAAAATGTCTTGCCTTTGTTGCAAATGTTGCTGCTTTGCAATCTCAGCACAGCTGCTGTTAGCTGAAACTGCTGCAGGGAAGCTTGTTTATTAAGACTTGTCCAAATAGTTTACAATGTCCCTTATCAAAATACGGCATGCACATTTCAGAAAGGCTCTCATAAACTGTTCTCTGCCACTTGCTTTCCTTCATGAATTGTTGTTCTTATCTTCCTGACACCATGCCCCTGGAAAACACACACTATGGCACAATGAGAATTAGGAAAAAACAAAATCTGAATGTGGGCTTTAGGTGCCCTTGAAAATGGTTTTGCCATGCCCAAGTCATCTTTGCTAGATACTGCTTTTGTGAAGCATACATCAGGGTGTGTGCACGTGTATGTTTACGTGCATACTGTACATACACCAACTCCTGCAAAACGGGAGCAAAACAGCTCGGTATGTTGACACTTATGACAGCGTGACAGGCCATGCCAAATAGACTTTTCCAATATTTTGTTGTAAGTAGTGCTCGAGGCAGCAAAGAACGGGTGACGCTTATGTTTAGAAAGCGAAAACACAGGGAGGCACCTGGAAGCATGAAGTGTAAAAGGTTCTGCTCCATCAAACAGCTGTGAGGCAGATCTTCAGTTGATAGTTTGTTGTTTTTGGCAAACACTTGGCAGCAGCGCTAATGATTGAGTTTCAGCTTTTGGGGCAGTAATCTCATGTGGTGGATTAAAACTTAACAGCATGCTCACATCAGAAACATTTTCCCTTTAACACCTTTTATAGGCTTTCTCCTCTTGTCACAGAGTACCAATATAAAACTGGGCCAATTCACTCCCAGTTTCAGACTCTTTACTGGAAGCACAATGCAGCAGCAGATCTGAAACACCTTCTTTACTCCTGGTGGCTTTCTCTCTGTTTAAATCATTAGGGCTACAAATCTAGTGGAGCACACCGAAGCATAGGGACTCCATTAATGTCTGGATATGCCGACATACGCAGACAATAATGGAGTAAACTTATATAGCACTTTTCCAGTGCCTTGAAGCTTTTACACTGGAACTTAGATATGGAAAGCTCAGCACTGAGCGGTTCAGGTGGCTTATGGAGCTGGTCTTACAGAGTTGTTTGATCCTGAAAAGCTTACCGCTGATGTCTGGGAATAATAAACCTTTTAAAACAGTTACAGCAAAGGTTAATGTTGTGCAACAGAAAGCGCCATGAAATAAGTGATTTCTTTTTTGGGAAAAAGTAGGAAATGGATGCTTTTATAGGTTCAATGGTCATACTGTGGGGAAAGTCTGCTTCTTGTCTTTGAGTCTTTCATATGAAATCAACTGACTTGACTAAAGCAATATGTGAGGTGTTACCTGTGCCTGACCTGACTGACCTACTCACCTGTAATATGATGAAAGAGCCACTTGTAATTGCTTGGTGAGCAAGCTGGATAGAAAAGAGACGCTGCAAGTCAGGCATCTAAAGCAGTCTTAAATAACAAGCTATGCCAAGAAAATGGTTTGCATGTAAAAATAAAAAAGCCTCTTGAGGTCAATCAGTCATAGATGAGGCGAAGGAAAACTGGGACAAAGACTTGTGAGGTGTTTGTTTTTGGACAGAATTGAATTTTTCATATCTGATGCAGAGCCGAAACATACTACACGTTGATTCTAATGCAACCTCAAGTGTGTCTAATGTTTTCTTCCCTGAAATTTTGCAAGCAGACAAAATGCCAACAAACTGAGAAAACATTTTCAATTCTGCTTGTTTGACAAATTTACTAACTGATGAAAGCACATGTAAACAATCCCGCTTCAAGTTCCTATAATGTATCCTGAGAAAAGGGGGAAGGAGGTGCAACTAGCTTATGATGTAAACTGATGTGTGTATATATATATATATATATATAAGGCTCACTTTGATGAATCACTGCTGCTTCAGTGTTTCTTTCCCTAATAACTCTTGCTTTCCTAACATGCATTTATTAGAAGGCACTGGGAAACAATAAAGGCAATAAGGGGTGACCCCATACTGTCTGAAAGTTTCAACCCTTTTCTAATAATCACAATAATTTTGCTCAATAGATCTTGTCTTAAATCTAAAAAGGAAAAGTAAGTCGGAAGTGAAACTCCTGTTTTGAACTTTTATAAGGGATGCTTACACTGCTCTCCAGTGCTTTCCATTGGTCATGATCCTGGTGAACTGATAAAATTATGAGCATTTTCCTAAACTTGTGTGATTAACAAACACTCACTTTCTGAGAACTGTTGCATAATCTGATTCGCTGTCAGGCACTTTCCTTACCCACCATCAAGCACTTAAATAGAAAGCAGACGCTGGCTCACACACTGGAAGCATTTTAAAGGTTTGGATGTAATTATTTGTGACACGCCGTGTCGATGTAATGATCCAGACAGGCTGGGTATGGGCTTTTTTTTAGGGTAAAGATACAGGATGTTGCTGATGACACTGCATGGTTTTTCACCTGTATCCAATCAAAGGTTAAAGATGTTCTTGAGAGCATTCTGCTGCAAACAATCTGTGGAAAAAAAACCAAAACAGACTGCTGAGCATGTTCGGTTCGTTTTGGGTGGGATACTGAGTGTGCATGTTGCACGAGTGCGTGTGATGACTAATTCTGCTTATATATGAAACTCTGCAAAATGTGAATTTAACTTTATGTCAGTTTTTCTTGGGTGTTCTACGTCTGCCACTGAGAGCGGCGCTATCATCAAATGGAAATACACATTGTTCTCATTTAGCTTCGCATGGGAGAGAACAGGCTTGGCGAAAAGCAGCAGAGGCCCCTTCTGTTGATACAGAAAGGTCATTTAATATAATACAAGTGACGTTTAACTGGAAACACTTGACAAAAGGCTTTCTGTGCATGTTAGTGATGAGTCAAACTTTATAATGACAATATTTAGTAAAACAACTTAATTTTGCCTTGGTGTGCAATCTACTGGAGCTAAGTCGACTTTTAGTCTCTAACCCTTTATCTAATCTCAAAGATGATTAGATTGCAAATAAATCAGTGTTTGATTTGTGGGTGATGGAAAACATTTGTGCCCCAGACCCTTTTTTTTCTGTGACAGCAGCCATATGTTCTCTGTTACCGAATATAAATTCATTTCCACTTAAATAAGAAAATATTAAAAGATGGATGAAGATACAGCTTAGCAATTATCACTGTCAAACAGAAATGCATGATTAATGTATTGTCTTATGTAAATAGAGACTTCAAAGGAATTAGCTGTTGGTCTGAAATGGAGATTAATAACAGTTTGTCTCAATATGGTGGTTTTTGGTCAATGATCCATTTGAAATCATCTGTTAAGACAAAATTAAACAAATAAAATGAGGAATAAAAAAACAGATGATACCTACTTGATTTTAATTTGAGATGTTAACCAGTGAATAATGTGAATAATGCTTTCACTGCATAAAAAAGATAATTGTTTCCAGTTTTGTACAGTATGACAAAAGGAAACTCTGAGGCGCTATCATCAAAACCATAATGGTTCTAAAGATTACAAGTCAATCACCAGAGGTTTGAAAATGCCCACCTCAGTCATTTATAATGAGTAATAGTTTACTAATCGTAAAACTGTTGGATTGTGGCAACTCAAAGGACTGGGATATGACTCAACATGTGAAGAGCAGTGTGTTGATGTGGAGCAACCTCTGAGCCTGCAGTTTAACTAAGCCGTGCAGTCTAACATGAAAAAAGCAACGCTGCTCATGGCTCAGGTACTGCAGCGGAACAAAGTGGTGGCCAAACAAGTTGAAAATAGTTAACAACATTAAGTATTGTCAACCTGTTCACAGACATAACACTTACTTAGACCTGACACAGTTAGCTCAACATAATGTTTTTCTTAACCGCATTTTGAGTGAGAGGCAGGGTACACCCTGGACAGGTTTCCAGTTTATTGTAGGTCCAACACACACAGACAGACAACCATTCATGCTCGGATTCATTCCTATGAACAATTAAGAATACCCAATTAACAAATATGCATGTTTTGGACAGTGGGAGGAAGCCGGATTACCTGAAGAGAACCAATGCAAACATGGGAAGAACATGCAAACTCCACGCAGAAAGTTTGGAGCTCCCCCAGCCGAGGCTCAAACCAGCAACCTTCTCACTGTGAGTACCACCGTGCAGCCCGTTTTCAAACTGCTAAATTCCTTTTTTGCTTTTCTTCTTTTCATTTAGTTACTTTTAAATTAGTTTGCTTCTGCATTTTTTCTGCCATCATTCATGACTTAAAATACTTGTCCTGAAATAAAGGCATTGTCATTAACTAAATGATTGATAGAAAAACTGGGACACTTTTAATTCCAGGAAAAGCTTTGCACATATTCTCACTACTGGAAAACAAATGGATAGAAAAAATGGGGCAAGCAACATCCCATTCACCCCACTCACTGCTTCTTGTGAGCAGATGAGTCGGTCCAAACCAAACCAAACCAAACCAAAATGAACAAAATGACCTCCACATCATGACAGAGCCCCTGCTATTCAGGTTAGTCATGTTTACGTCAGATCACATTACATGGAACATTACTCTTGTTAAGAAGCAGGTCAGTGAAAGGGAACAGGTAAAGGACCTGTCTCAGAGAATTGAGCTGCTTCCAGCCTGAAAATGATTATTTGTAGGGCTCTGTGCCAGATCTGATGTGTTCATGGCACTAAGGTGAAATAACCTTTTTGGCCAATGATGACTGTGTTTTAATACTTGTCTTTTAACTTCTGGTATTTGAGCATTCCTTTGATTCCTGGGTTCAAGAATTACCCAAACATCTGCTTCTCTGTGGCACTGGCTTTCTAGAGGTAGTACTTTTTTTTTTTAGTTTTTCTTCACATTTCAACCCAGTTAAGTTCTTTATGTCAGAGCAATGCAGGGAAAATCTTCATAGCTACACCGCCCTAATGGATTCTGTATGTGGGACTTCTTATTCACATGTTGCATTATTTAAGAAAACTTAATCTTAATGTGTGACCAACTTGAACTCTTCTTTCATAAATAAACAAGGCTGTTCTTACCGAAAGCAAGGGAGCATTGCAAGAGCCACCCTGGGTGAAAATATGCATCTGTAGTGTTGTGAAGACAGATTCTGCAGCCTAGAACAGAACGAGCCAGCGATCCCATTCCACAAGGAACTTGTCATGGCTGAATCGTTTAAAAAAGGCCTCTTTTTGGCAGATGGATCAGCATCCTAGCTGGAGCTCACTGAACGGTCAAAGGATGTCTGACTTTGAAGTGTTTTGAGTGAGGGAACCACAGAGTTTTGGAAAACCGTGCCCACAAAAAAACATCTCAACAGGCTGCACTCAATGTCATTTCTGCATCAGCTAATGTGAATCAGTTTGGACTTTGCTGAAACAAGAGAAGTCAAAACATCGCTCAATTTCTACAGATACACACGTGAGTTGCTGCAAATGGCCGTGACTGGATATCATTAACATTTTAGGTTCTTTGGGTTTTCAGCCATTAGGTGTGGGATCCTGTTATGGTTTGATGTTCAACACATTTACTGGACCTCAAGCGTACCCAAATAAAACTAGGCTTGTAGTCATTATCATTAATCATTAATATATTATTAGTTTTGTCTAAAGCTGCCTGTCTTCTTTGTATGAGTCACATGAGAATAGCTCTGATTCGGAGTTCATTCACCCATTCACATATGTTTGGAGGCTGAGAATACAAACCAGCATGTGAATGTGAGACCGTGGCTAAAGTCTTTTGCAGCACCAGAACAGTCAGCAGACGACTGGCACACAGTTTCTTCTCTGACTCACTGAAAGGGATGTCCTAAACACCATGCATTTCATATCCATTTAGTGTGGATGTTTTTGAATGTTTGCAATTTGACAGTCTCCTAGATTCCCTACATACAAATGATGAGCTGCTTCTGGCCAGAACTAAAATTTGATCGTTTGCCAGTACGATGAGAAGCGCTCCATGAAACTGGTTGTTGATAGAAGCAGGCACTAAAGGGCCACTGAGTTTTACTGAGAGCAAAAAGCTGCTTCATGCAATGTAATATTTGCTGGAGAGAGAACAGCAGCAGTTTAGGACTCACATGGGGCTTATATTTTTATGGTTTGTATTGTCTCACAGGAGCACCTGTTTCAGCAATGGGAAACAGCTACAGCAAAGGTTTTTCAAAAAAACTGATAGATATAGGCTACTGTGTTTCTGGTGTGCTTGAACTTACTGTTGAGGCAGTAAGGCACTAATATAATGCACTTTATATATATATATATATATATATATATATATATATATATATATACAACTTAGACAATACCTTTTGATATATATGATTAATCATTTTCTGTTTTTAAAGACACAATAAAAATGCATTATTAAGGTTCTACACAAAAAGTTGTCATAGTAATAGTAGTTAGTAGTTTAGAAATTTACTGGTTTTATTTAAATATTTAAAATTTGCATAATTACAATGTCCTTCTTCACAATAGTCACTGAGAAAAAAATAAGAACAGAAAAGCAAAGACAACATTGGTTTGTGTCTCCAGGAACATCACTGACCTGTGCTGGATAATTTATTCTGGCTGTCATTGATCACAACCAAAATAAAATCAACGTTATGCCATTCATCCATCCAACCATTTTCTACTGCTCATCCGGAGTCGGGTCGTGGGGGCAGATGCCTAAGGAGGTAAGTATGGACTTCCCTCTCCCCAGCCACATTTGCCAGCTCATCGGGAGGATACCTGAGGTGTTCCCAGGCCAGCCAAGACACATCATCTCTCCATCTCGGGACGTGCCCTGAACAGCTCACCATAGATGCGTCCAGGAGGCATCCTTACCAGATGCCCGAGCCACCTCCTCTGGCTCCTCTCGATGCGATTCCTGAGCTTCTCACTCTATCTTTGAGGTGAGACACTGGCCACCCTGCGGAGGAAATACATTTTGGTTGCCTGTCTTTGCAATCTCATTCTAGTGGTCACTACACACAACTTGTGACCACAGATGAGGTTAGGAAATTAAAACTACACGTAAACTGAGAGCTTTTCCTTCCCCTCAGTCAGTTGTAATTTTATTGATAAAATATTTTTTCTCATAGTCTTCTTCATCAACACATTTTCTCATCGAATTTTAAGTAACTAACTAAAAAATAATGTACAGGAACAAAAAAACTATAATAAAATTGGTGTTAACCAATAAAAACTGAACAAAATTACACAATAGCAATAACATTTTACTTTGTATTTTTTCAACTAAATCTATTGTAATTTAGTCAACAATATTTTGATATCTATTAGACTATAACCAGACTTAAACTAATGGAATTGAGATGATTATGAATAAAACTTAACATTTTAGTCATAGGACTATAACAGAAACTAAATTAAAACTGGCCGTCAAAATTAACACTGCCCTCAACACCTAGAAAGTTTGTCCATAGAAATATGAACAGAATTGGTGATAGAGGGCAGCCATGGCGGGGTCCAACTCTCACTGGAAACAAGTCTGACCCCCCCCCCCCCCCGAAAAAAGCCTGATAGGACTCCTCATTCAGCTTGACGGCATCCCTTACCGCTGGTGTCCACCAGTGGGTTCTGGGATTACCGCCACCACAGGCAACGAGGATCTTACGGCCACAGCTCTGGCTGGCTGCCTCAACAATAGAAGCATAGAACATGCCAAGACTCAATATTCCCTGCCTTGCTCTGGAAAAGGTTGAAGCTCTTCTGGAGGTGGGAGTTGATGCTTTCTCTGACAGAGCGCTCTGTCAGATGTTCACAGCAGATCCCGATGACATATTGAGTCTTATAGACCTGAATGGCATCTTCCTCCACCATCTGAGTCCACTCACCACCACCTTTTAGCCATTCTTGGTCTTCCATTTGTGTGACGAAACAGCTGGTTCGCCACACCCACAGAAGCTGCACAAAATTAAATAAGGTGTACAATACATCTCTTCAGGGTTACAGCACATCTAAGAGTCAAGTAGATGGGCATTAAGCATCATACGATGCTTGCATTACAAAGTCAATGTTCCAAAATGGTATTGCACAAACTAAAAGGTTTGGCATCAATCTTTTGAATACAATCAATAATCCTCATGACAAAGCGGTGACATGTGGCTTGACTTAGACACTCTCTATTGACTAATATTCAACTTCCCCCCCCCCACAGTAATGGAAACATGACCTTCTGTGCTTTTGGTACCATAAAGTATTTTCTAATGACTCTCCCACAGCTTAACGCTAATCTTTGCTTTGCAACCAGGAGACATTTGGCATTTTACATCCACAATAGCACAATTTATTAAATTTCAATACCACCAATGAGAGGTCAGGATGAGGGCTCATGAGGCCACAAAACACACTGCTTTCTCACTTATCATCTTTGTAATACACCCACCATTTTCTGGTAAAGTGTGATTTAAAGCCATTGTGTGGGAATGAGCATTTTACTGGTTGTAATAATGTCAATAAGATGGTTTGCTGCTCATGTGTGATTATGCCGTATTCCCCCATTTCTGTGATGTGGAACTGTTGTGCTTGTATTCACAGGGGAGCTGTTTACCGCGGCACCACTCATTCTAGCCATTGTTTTCGCCACTCTTAATGACAGACTCAACCACAATGGAAATCGAAATGGAGAACTGTGCCAATGTGATATGCATGCATGCTACGAGTTCATGGGAGCAGAGGTGATGAATGGATTTATTCAATAGGTCATAAAAGCTAAGCTACTGAGTTAACCAATTCACAACACATCTGATGCATGCATGCTTGTAATATAAGTCACTTGATAGTTTTTCACTGTTTTGTGTCAACCGGCTTGTACCTCCCTCTACTGAGTAATAATTATATTTAGCCAGAGCATCAATGTCTGGATTGTCCGTGAAATCTGCTCTGTTTGGACTCTGGGATATTTCTGCAGTTTTATAAGTGAATCAGTCAGCACATCTGTAAATCAATGAGGCATGCTATGCACAATTTCATGGTTTCCTCACAGACGCAGACAATCAAGAGTGATTCCTAATGAATATTTGTCATGGATGATGAGAGAAGGCGCTGCTTTGCAACAAAAAAAGCAGGCATATTTGTGCATTGCCTCAAAATATGAGGCAGGTTGTCAAATTTGGAGAGTGCCTCTGTATTATTATGTTTAACAGCCAAGCTGCTGCAGTGACAACTAACGTCTCACTCCAGTTTACACACTGTCATCTCACTTGTGGAGTAATAACTACATTTGAATCAGTCTTTTTTTTCTGTCATGCCAAGGCTAAGTAAAGTGCTCAATGTGTGACGTTGTGTGTGGGGGGGCTCCTTTATACTCTATTAAAAACACTGGTCTGACAGGCGGGTTTCCCCTCTAGGGCTTGTCAGTTACTGAGTCCAATCATACACTCCAGCTGCTGATGGGGCACCGAGACCTACAGAAAACAAGAGGTGATTTTGTAAGCCAGGTTTCACTGACCCGCATTCCCGTGTTTCCTGTTAATTAGGACTCGGTTTTCATGCTGAGTTTAAGACTTGAAGAGTGGAGGGAGGAGTTGTAGAGTTGTTACTGCCAGCCAACTAGATAAAGGCTTGTGCCAAGGCCTGAACAAATAAACAAGGGGAGGATTATTTCAGCACACACGACTCGTTCAATTCTGAGTGAATTAAGAGTGCCCCAGCTCGCAGTGTCGATAAGGCCGACCTCTGTCGTTCTCGGACTTTGCCTCTGTTTTCTTAACTAATGCCCTCCTCGCTCTCTCCCTGGGTCTACTTAATCAGTTTGAGATCTGTTTTGGATCTGCTCACTATTCAGGAACGAAAATGTCAAAACAAATTATCCGAACGAGCCAATTCACACATCTCGTGTGCTTTTGATTGGATATGTGCAATGGACTCCAACACATTTACTGTCTTCTTTTTACTTGTGCTCATCTGCAGTGCTGTCATTTCATTTGCAACATTAGCCAACACCACCTAATTTTCCTTTCCCCAACCACCCACAGTATGATGTTTTTTTGGACTTCCTGCCAGATTTAAGTTTAAGTAAAACTTTACTGGCTGACAAAAGTGAGGTTACACTCAATACATTTTTCTGGCATGCAGGATAAGGGTTTACTTTACAGAATGGTACTTTACTGTCATGCCTTTCTTTCACAATATAAATCATATGTCTCATAATGACTATGGAAAACAACTACTCCTTGCAATAATCCAATTAGGCCTTCTCGTATTGGCATGCTCCTCTCATTCTGAGTCTCATTCCTAGAGGATGGTTTGCAGATGTTTCCTTGCAGAAACTCATCAGTAAACTCCACAGGATGTGAAGCATGCTTTTTGGTTTTTGTCACTGTAAGATGAAACTAAAGGTACATAAAGGTAGATAAAAGGAGTGTTATTCTGTGATTGGAGCTGGAGCAGCTCCCACTCCAACCCTTTTCAGTTCCACCTCCTGCCAGATCCGTCATCGGTCGTCTGGTCTCTCTGTCCAGCATCACGTAGACCGCAGGCCTCTGGTCCCAATTAGTCCCCCCCTGCTTTCCCCCCTTACAGTATCAGTGAGGCTGATGGTTAAAAAGCTAAAAAGCCCAGAAGGGTTCCGTTATGCATTAGCTTTGGCCTGGAATGTGACTTTAGCAGTATTTTTGGAGCACTTCATTACAACTGAGTGGCACCAAGTTTCAAGTGCTTTGATGCCTGGTAGCCAAATGATAACTGTTGATATTTATAACTGACCATGTTTTCTATACAAATTGAGGTTGTTGTAGTGTGTTTGTACTGTATGAGCTGACATTAACAGGTAAATTTGTGTTTATTCCTGTGTTTTTCTCCTATGACCCAAGAAAATAAGTCAGAGAAAGGGCAGCTTGAAGGAAATCAGTGTATACGTTGGATCCAATTCCTGTTGTCAGTGTCGTCACTATGACTACAGGTAAATTTATTTCCACTGTGTTTGAGGTGGAATGGGATTCCTTTTTTAGATATTGTATGGTGTAAAACACATTGCAGACATATTCTGCTATATTTTGGAATGGTTCTGAAGAAAAAGCAGCCATTAACCTGTTGGAAGATGGTGCTTTAATCTCGCCTTTCTTGATCATGACACTAAACCTTGCTGTGGTGACTTTCCTGTGTTGCCACTGTAGCGACATGGCTGGGTTCAGTCTATTTGTATGACACGCTGTCAGTTTCCATTTATTGCACATATGTGGCTTTACACTGGTTCATTCTGGTTATGCACAGCTTAACGTGTGTATATATATATATATATATATATATATACAATGCTCTGTGATCTATGGGTCAAGATATAAACTATGTATATTAACCGTCGTGTGGTCAACAAAAACTACAGCTACCCAGCCCTCCTCTCTAGCCAAAAATACAGTGACTGACTGACAGCGCCTTTTAACCATTCTTAGTGGTGTTAACATGCATGTGACCCACATAAACCTGCCAAATCAGCCGTCCAGTGACAATTATTCCCAAACCCATTTATGGCTCGCGTTTCCTCGAATTCGGTCATCAGTGTTTAAATGTGTGTGATAGTTAGCACTTTAAATGACTTCTTAGAGTTTTGCATGAATATGTAGTGGGAATACATGAATGTGGCTCATCATATAAAAACACTTTTTTGTGAAGCAGACAAAAAAAAACTTACTATATATGGACAGTACAGTTATTAGTTTTGGTAGTGGAGAAATAAAGCGAGCTCTTGCATGATCCAAGTCTCCATTGAAACTTCCTGTTGCTGTGTGCAGTTTCTATTATAAAAGGAGGAGAGTACTGTCATTGTTTTCTGAATTCATACCAGAGGGGAAATTATTCAGACTCCAGAGATTGTTGTGATAAATAGCTTTATAAGTCCACGCTGAAATCAATTTGTTATATTGCTGTGTAATGGGACAGCAATTGCAAGTAATTGCTGACAAACTATTTGGATAACATCACCTTTCTTCCAGCTACTATATTTTGATTTATGTTTTCTTTTGTTTTCAGCAACTATATTTTCTTTTACTTTCTTCTAGGTTTTGCTTTTTGTCTGTCTGCATCTAAATTAGACAGTTTGTTGACAGTAACAAAGCTATTTTATAAGTTGTCTGAAAGGTTTTCTTGTTCAATTGTGTAGTAAAAAGTCAAATCACAATCGGTTTTTATAACAATTTCTAATTAAATTGGAATCTCTATGTTCTGAATCTTGTACATGCACAGTTACACATTATGTAGAAAATGTGTGTTTTGGCTCAATCATCCAGTTTGGCAAATGATCAAGTTCAAGGCTTCATGTCTGCAGGCTGTGGAACAATAACACAGCCTTGAATGTAGAGATATTTTTCATTAAGTTTCCATTTGTCACGGATGTTTGGTCCTGATGCCATAATTGGTTTAACTTCTCTGATCCAAAGATAAAGACAGCTGATGGTTTGTATCAAAGCAGATTCAGCCTGTTTTCTTTTTGAGCCTCTGTTTTCTTAAGGCAAACGCCTGCAACTCTGAACATGGAAACAACAAAAAACATGTCTGGAAACTTTAAATGTTAAGATGCTGAGATGTAAAATTGTGTTTTTGCTATCTTAACAATGTATATATATGTACAAAAAATTCTTGGCAGAGGACAGGGGTTTAGTTGTGACAGGTATCTTATCATCATAAGCCTCTGACATGCATATCTGATTGTTGTTCAAGCAGAAAACCTGTGTGTGTGTGGCTTTAAAGTGCTGCTGATGCTTCAGTTTTTGCACATCTCTGTCTCCGCACGCAAACCTTTTTCTTTTCATATCTTACACTTTTATTATAGCACTGAAGTTTAAGTCTTTTCAGACACAACACATACATTCTTCTTTGGTTTATCCTCCTCATTTGAAACAATTACGCTGCTGGAAATTAATTTACCTTAAAACAACGAAGAAAAAAAGACACATTATTCTGTCTTGGATTCTTTTATAAAGATTAATGAGGCCTTTATCCTTTTACTTATACTGTACTTTCACTGTTCATACGAGGGAGCACATGGTATGAATTCATGGTTTATCTAATATTTAAATCATAGAGAGATATTACAATTTGTCTCCAACTACTTTTCCTGACATGCTTCCAACAGAACAAGCAGGACCAGCCAATATCCACAAATGTGCATATTCTAATTGTTCAATTACATAACAACAGTGTCTGTGATTGTTGTGAGTATTGGCTATGTCTCTGTTGGTCAAAATAACACAGCAACCAATCACAGAGCTATCTGTATCTTGCTCCATTCTTGGAAATCTGCTGAGTGACAGTGGCCATGGCAACAGCCTGGCTCTCCGCAGCTCCCTCGCACCCCTGCTGTGCAGCGTTTGATGGCAGTTAAATGTGTTGCAAAGTAATTGGGTTGAGGACCGGATGAGATATGTCCCCCCAAGGTGTGACAGAATGTGAGAAATGGAGCAGGTGGTGGAAGCCCAGAGGCTCTCCCACCAACTCCACATTCAGCCAATAGTTCTTTGCTTACCAGGTGTAAAACACTCCGCTCTGTCATCCTGTCAGTGTGACAGCATGGACTGCTAACATGGTCTGGAAAACAAATTAATGTTGTTCAACTAGATTTGCAAAG
Source organism: Kiunga ballochi (assembly GCA_037177335.1). NCBI lineage: Eukaryota > Metazoa > Chordata > Actinopteri > Atheriniformes > Pseudomugilidae > Kiunga > Kiunga ballochi. The sequence continues at coordinate 7,054,802 of JBAMIG010000024.1, read as the reverse complement.
GAAATAATACTGCAGCATAATGCAAAATATTAACAGCTCATATGAGTTGAGAAGCAACTTGAAGGGTGTTTTTCTCAACAACCGTCCTCTATTTCTTATTTTAGGATATTAAAATGTTATTTTTCAATATTTCATATTACAGTAAAACGTACAGAAATTCAGATGTGTCAGAAGTGTGTGCACAAACTATAAAACACATTCCTACTAAGGAATGCATTAATCTGGAACGTATAGCCGCAGGGCCAGTTTTGCCACTAAGGAGACTAAGCGATCTTTGTAGTGAGGGGTTTATGGGCTTTATGTTAAGATCCAGTAAAAAGTAATTGTCTGTCTGGGCAGATAAAATTAACGGTGATGGTTCTTCCAACTTGTGTTTCTCCTGAGTCCATTGTCAGAGAAATATACACACTCACACCCACCCGCTGCTGGGGCCAATCCCAGTTGACATCAGACGACAGTACACAGGTCACCAGTCCATCATGGGGGCAGTACACATGTTCTGTTCTGTCCAGTTCTGAATTTATTCAGTTTATTTTAAAGTTCATTGTTGCTCACTTCACACAAACAGGTCTACTTTAGTACCTGGTGCTACTGCCATCATACAGTACAGTAGTACATTTTGCACTATTTCTGTCTCTTTCTGTTAAGTGTAATCATATTTTTATTTTCTATGTTCCCAGGGTGTTTTGAATAAACTAATACATTTTATATTCTGATTTAGAGAAGGGATTAGGAACCTTGGCCGTGGCCCTAAAAGGTTTTGGATGTCTATCATTCCCAACATCACATCTAAGATCTTGATCCATTTGACATGGATCAGATAAGCTTGACCAAGGATACTTTAAAAACCTGCAGATTTCTGGCTCTCAAAGCTCAAAGCTTAGAATAGATGTGCGGTTCCTGCGCTCTGGCAAGTTAGGATCACAGTACTCAGTTACAGAAATCCTATCATTGGTAAAGAGACATCAGATGCATGCCATGTGAAAGGAACAAGTTGTCACATTACACTTGTACTAACATTCATGAACAGCACAGAGGCCATGCCAAATGTGATCAGGTGTCTCAGCTGCAGCGGAAGGTGGCCAGGTGCCTGACATATACCTCTATCATAGCCCAGCAGGGAGATACCAGCCTGGCACAACAAGGAGGCAGCCATTACAAAGGAGGAACTAACACCATATTTTTTCTCTATTCATTTTAATGATAATGAAAGATTTTCATTAATTTTATTTCGTAAAACTTTCAGCTCTGCCCTTATCTAATTGGTGAATGTCAAGTATTTCATGTGAAGAATATTTACAATCATATACACCACTAGTTCTACAGTATGTATGTAGGTGTATATAAAAGTTCAGTGTAACTTTAACACTCTTCATAAGAACAAATTGGCCCAATATTTTCCATAAGCACTGTAAAAGTCCAAAAGGCCAAAATAAAATAATTAATCTATTTCAGACAAAAGTAAAATATACCTGTGCGTCTGTTGAAGACCTGTCTTTGTTGCATCTGGAGGGGGGAGCTGTCAGTGTTTTAATATATCCCCATGACATAGAAGAACACTAACTGCACCTCTACATCATGGTTTAATGTGTATATATATATGTATA
>JBAMIG010000024.1:7035779-7053148 GCA_037177335.1 Kiunga ballochi | reverse complement strand
ATCTTATATGTAAAATTTTGTTTTTACCCTGTAAGGGATCTTTTGAGTATTTTTGACACGGAAAATAAAATGACAAATTTAACAACAGTATGGCTGCTTTTCATCACAATTAAGCAATACTATGCTGTTTATAGTTTAAAAATACATTTTAGGTTCCACTGCACCTTTTAATGACACCTGTTTTATTAGGTCATTCTGGGGCCATAAAGAGTGACAGGACAGAAGCTAAACATCTCGTCTTCTATACACCACATAATACATGTGTAGACTCTGGCCATATAAAAACTTAACTTAAGCCTTTGGAGCCATGACCCCTAAGCGATAAACAGCCCAGTTCCTGTTCTTGGTAGCATAAATCTAGAGAGTCCGGAGCATGAAGGAAGTGTGTTTAAATCATTGGTTAAGTGCTGTTGGTCCTTCATATGGAAATTGTATTTCCACAATACAGTGAAGGATAAACATAACTCTTGGATTTAGTGCAATACAATGGTGTGAAATTGTACCCTTGTGCAGGACATCTAGCAGGCATAGCAACAACACGACACAGTGTGCCAGTCGGAGGGATTAAGTTGTTTTGAAGCCACATTTGATTATACAGCAGATAGCGAGAGGGAGGGAGGTGGCCCGTACGGGCAGATAATGTGAGCAAGATAGCCTCCCACAAAGCTGCATAGCCAAGGGCTTGACTGGAGTGTGTTTGTATTTGTGTGTGTTTATGTGTGTACGTTACGCAGCCTATGTGAGGGTACGTGTGCTTATGTACACGCCTCCATCTGTTTATATACACACTGTAATCTGAATCAACTGCGAAACGTGAGCAGGCTCGCCCGCCACGTGGTTAATAATTCAAGGTGCTTTGGCTGAAAACTCACCTGGATGATACATTCTGCAGCCACACGCGCTGCTGCTTGCCGGGGAGGAGGGACACGGAATAGAAAAGGAGACAACTGGAAAGGAAAGAGAAAACCACATTTGCTCCATGCGGTATGTTCTACTAAACAGTCTGAATTAATTATCCAAAGTTGGAGTATAATGCTATCTAAGGAGCCGTTTGTAAATATTCAAACATACTGGCCCACAGTGAAATTTCAGGAGGGCGTCACATGACATCTTTTTAAATGACTTGTTCTCCTTTAAATTTTATTCCCATAAATCTCTATGTCCTCCGTGGTTTGAATCAAAACAAGTCATCTTCCAGTGTGCACCTAATCCTCTACAGTTCTCCAGCTGCTGCCTTGATGTCACCCAACCTAATTTGCAAGGGGAAGCAAATTGTGGGCTTTTGACCATCTGGTCGTACTCCAATCTACCAAAATAGAGCCTTTTCCTGTCCAGTCAGAGGTCCCAATTTTATTAACAGCATCGGGCAAAGGAGACCTGGAAATTAACCCTCTCCTAAGTATACCATGGGGGCAAAAGCCATGACAGTAGGGGAAGTCAAGCCATGAAAATGGTGATTTGTGGGTGCAGTAGCGTTGAAAGACATCTTCCCAGGGAGTACTGTTGTTCTATAAGCCTCCAACTGGCAGAGAATTACTTGGTTCAGCAGAGCGGGATGCTGGGGCTGTTCAACATCCCTTGTGCCATCCAGGCCCAGCAGGATCATGAAGCCTTCTGGGGGCCAAAAGACCCAGAGCTACTTATGCTAGTGTGTGCCTGCTGAGCCAACTCACCACCATGGTTTTGATTAAAACTGGGTGTTGATTTTTTTTCAGGACTTATACTAAGTGTGTACATTCGCTCTGCTCTTTTCATCACAATATGGGCTATCCCTGGCAGTTTGGTGGTTTCTTTCTCATTATTCACAGACAACATCCCAACATTGTGTAAAAACACATTGTCTTTTGGACCAGTATCTATGGTGTTGTGTTCTTATATAATAATTGATTTAAATTGTGTGTGTAAAACAGTGATGATGTACTAATATCATACATGTATTTAAACATATTTGAATCTAACTGGCCCGACTGGCCCCTCAGCCCCCTGAGGCAACAACACAAACATTGATGATCACACAATTATCTGGGCAGCTTAATAAATATCCACTATGCAGACTCACTTTGGAGCAAAGATTGCAGCTGGGACTTAATTCTCACCTTATGATCTTTGGTGGAACGATAAGGTGGCAATTAAATCTTATTCCTTATGCCAGGACCTGACAAGAAAAAGGTTAAACATTTAGTTTAAAAAATAAGCTAATATAAGTAATTGCCCAGCAAAAGTCTCCCAGAAAGGCTGGCTCTGACATTTGAATGAAGTAGGGTTTAAAAACAGAAATTATATTTTAAGTGATTACACCTAAAGTAGCCTGTTATTGACTTTCACTTGAACCAATCAGGGACTGATTTTTGGTCTGTTCAATGTAAGAGCAAAATGATGTGAAAATATTTGACATTTCATTGTGTTTTCTTACTATGCAACACTTACATAAAAATAAAACAGACACACAGCAGTAATTAATCTAAATTAGTGTTTTTATAGAAAGTATTGCAGCTTTTGTCTTTGTCTGCCAATTTCTTATTGTTACAAAATTATCTTGTTTCATAAATCTTCATATTGCATTTTTTAACTATACAATAATGCAGAAATTAAAGTGTGCAGATAATTTCATAAAAATAGATTAAACCATCCCCCATATTTTGATGCTGATATAATTTTATGTTAGTGCATTTATCCCTCATTAAAGCTCAGGCTTCTACCTGGAAAAACAACTGATCCAGAAGATAAATAGTTCTAATGATAAAGGGTGGTAATAAAACCTTGCTGCTATCACTTAAATACCAAGTAGTGATGCAAACATAATGAAACACCTGCCATCCTTCTTGATAGGATGATATAAAACAGCACAATCAAAACATCTTTTTCTTTTTTTTTTGTTGCAAAAACAAGTAATAAAACGTCTATTTGTTACAACCCCTGCAGCTCATAATGCCATGCAAACATGCTCAGTCAGATTACTTTGTGCAAATGTTTCTTTGGACAATAAAATGCTGCTTTTTCTTTGTGCCTGTTCTTTGTAATTATGTTTTTATAGTGAGTGTTTAGCTGGACTCTGTAATATATGACATGTAGTTAACTAATAGAACATTTGCAGGCTTTTAGGGCAAAACATTAAGGGACAAATCGGCCAGGCCAGATCCAGTGAGTAGTTTTTATTCTTGCTTTTGGAAGTCATGTTTTTACTCCACTAATGAATCATGAATCAGAAAAAAACAAAGGAAATGCTTGTTGACAAAGTTGAATTGTCTGTGATTTATAATATCAGGCTGAATATACCAGCACATAAGTAAAAACACTAAAGACTGCATAACCCTGTGTCCTGAGCTGTGTTGGACCACAGTTTGATGATCTAGATTTTCTGTGATAGTTCGACTTGTTTATTATTTTTTAATCAGACCTTGGACACGAGTACCACACAATGGCACAGAAGGCTGTCTGACAGCTGTTTTAATGATGCTAAAATTGACCTTCTGTTTTGGTCCAGTATCTGTCTGTTCCACAGCCTAAGTTTTAGAGACATCATGTTTCACAAAAAGGAAAAAAAAGAAAGAAAAAAGGAAGCTATGCTCATTCTTGTAGTCCCTAATGTGCAGTCTTTAGTGCTCTTTAAAAAAAAGCAGATTAATTCATGCATGTTCAGGAGCTGCACTGTTACATTGATTTCTCTTGAGGACTTTGAACTCTTTCCAAACTTGGGGTGATGAGTTTCCGTGGCAAAAAAAGAGTTTTTTACTAGCAGTATAAACTGATGAAGCTGTCCAAAATCAAGATAGTGAGTGAAATAAAACACCAAAATCCCAAAGTGTTGAAGAGGAAGTGAAGAGGAGGAAGGGCAGGAGGGAGGCAGAGAGAAAAATGGTGGGAATTCAAACCATTTCTTCCAACTATTCTGATGGATAACATGAGATAACAAAATAGACAAGGTTTCAAAACCTACACAAAAAAAACAGTCTTATGTGCCTCACAGATTTATTGCTGCATAAACTCATCCTGGACACTTACAAATCTGTGCAAAACTTCAAGACTGTGCATGCAGATGCAAAAAAGATTGTTTATCACTTAATACAGATATTAAGTGGCTGTATCAGTAAGTGAAACGCCATTGTTGGAAAAGCCTCAAGCTTCTAATTAGACCAGATGATGAAGAACTTTAGTTGTTAATTTCACAACAAAGTTCGGCATCAGCAATTCCCTCACTCTCCCATTTCAGTCAAATACACTACAAACCCTCCTACACCTTATCTCTTATCGCTGTCTAATTTCCCTCCACATCAGAACAAACTAAGACCTCCTCTGTCTCCACCTCTGGCCTGTCAGTCTCCTGTAGTCAGATGAAGAAACAACTAAAACTGAATTGAAATAAGGCTGCAGGTTCAGATGTCAACCACAGGGTTCTGAAAATCTACTCAGAACAACTATGTTAGACTCTTTAGCACCTTTTGAACACCAGCCACAGTCAGAAAATTCCCCATGAGGTGTGGAAAACATCCTGACTTTTTTTCAGTGTCTATAAAAATCCCAACCATCTGAAGGAAATAACTACAGACCACTTAATGGGACATCTAACATCATGAAAGTCCTTGAGACATTGTAATCAATATCTTTCAGGAACCATTACAGTTTGCTTATCGCAATGGATTTGAGATCTTCTACCCGCTTCAGAAAGCCCACTCCCATCTTGACCATTCAGGCAGCACTATATTATGTGCTTTAATTTTTTTTCAAGCACATACAATTTAGCTATTATGTGAAAAACTCTACAAATTTTAGATGGGTACCTCCACAACCACATAGATTTAACACAGCATCCCAAGGGACCATACTCACAATTTCTCTTGACACTGTACACCAACTTCCAATCAACTGTGAGTCCTTTAAATTGCAGAAATACTCTGAAGACTCTTCAGCTGTGGGGTATATCAGTGGTGGACACAAAACTGAGCTCAGAGAACAAACAGGTCAGCCAATTTGTGATATGGTGTGCTGGAATAAATCAATACATCATCTTGATCACAACAAAGAGATTTTGTTCACTTCATGAGCAACAAGAGTAAACATAACACTTTGTATCCTGAGAGGACGAGGTGAGGGAGGACTACTATACCCCAAACTTCAGCAAGACAACAATCTGCTGTTATGCAACATAAAAACATTAACAAGAAGGGAAAAAATGGACACTGCTAAAGAAAGCTGAAATCACCCAATCTGCACCAACATGTTGTATAGCTATATAAGTTATTATGGAAAATACAGACAGTTTTTCAGCCAGGGTTCCAAAGAGACTAAATAAATGGATAAAAAAGGCTGGTTTAATTGTGCGGGTAACTCTTGACCTGCTGAAACTAATAATTAAAACACTAAAAAATCTCCTTACATCCTCTACAAAACTCAGTGAAGAAACACAATGTGTTCAGTGAGGCTTTATACAGAAAACCAGTGGTCATTCCTGCTAGCAGCCATTATCCTCTGGAACAAACACAGTCTTCTTCTGATTAATGACTATTATGTTTTTATTAAAAGAAATAAAAACACTATAACAACATTGTATTCTCCATCTTGACTAAATAAAGTATTTCTCATTTTGTGTTCCTAACAGCATCAAACCAAATCAGAGCAGGTATAAAACCTTCATCTAATTGGTATTAAAGAGCTTTTCTGATCAGGGCTTTAGTCTGAAAAGTATTACAGCTGAAACCGTTTGATTTAAGAGAACATATTTTAGCTTCTCCACTGCTTTTTGGGAGGCAATCTGCTTGTGTTGATCAGCTTGTGGTGATGGCCTTTTCTTTGGATTAGAAGCATTGCCTTGTATCAGTTTTCCTCTCAGAACTCTGGTTTCCTCCTACAACCCACTGACATGCAGGAAGATGCTGAAACCTAAATATAAGTTAGAATTAGTCCTCAAAACAAATGGTGAAAATTTCAAGCTGGACTGTACATCTAGCCTATTAAAGACACTTGTGTGTGCAGAAATCACACATGTTAACAGAAGTGGTTCCATTGGTTTTGAATTAAATATCAAATTCAGTTTGAAAATTTGGGATTGAACTTCCTGCTATTGCTGTCATACCTTTCTGTTTACCTATCTGTTTCTCCCGTTTCCCTTCATCATTTGGTGATGCAATTTTCTGCCACAGTGCCAAACAAAGCAGTAAATATCCCTTTTTTCTTTGATCTCTGAAAAGAGGAAGAGGCTTTGATCACTCTTCCTGGAACTCACAGTATACCCAGTCACACACTGTTTTTTCCCCACTTGCAGGGAATTGACTATATAAAGGCATGCATGAGGGCAATTATGTAAAAAAAAAGAGAAAAAAAATGATGTATACCACATGTCATGTCTGAATTATATCTCATAAAATTAAAAAGATTGAAAATGGCAAATGCTTAACTGTGTTTATTTTGCAGCTGAACTGAAATTCACATGATGGTTTACTTCCTAGACCACTGCAAGGGGTAAAAAAAACTGTTGGAATAAACAGTTCACCGGGTCCAACGGTATTGCTTATGATGAACAGCCCTAAGGATGCTTTTGTAAAAATCCTATCCAATTACACTGCATACATACACTATTGTAATGCAACACAAACACATGCATGCTCACGCACTCGCAGATAAACAAGACCGGATCCCAGAGGGGCAGTAGAGGATCAGAGAGCAGAGAAAAGAGGATTTCCATTAGGAAGTGTCTGTAATTGGTGAATGGTGAGGGGCAAAGCCTCACGCAGAGCAACAATGCTGAAAACACACGTTTTAAAACTAAATGAGAACTTCCTTGCCATGCATTTGAGGTGGCCTTTTAAAATGTTTCCCATACCTCCAGATCCTGTGTAAAACCCAAACACTCATCTCTCTGGATGCCTCTCATAAATCTGTACATTCCACCGTAAAAACTGGAGGTTCCCCAGATGTTACCTTTTTTTTATGTCTCCACACAACTGGGGTTCATCTGTGATGAAGAGAGACAGGAGAAAGTGGCGAAATGTAAACGGACTCATTTTGAGTCGTCATCAAAGTTTGCTATTTAAACTTCTTGCATGGCTGCTGCTCCGCCAGGATTTCATATGATGTAGAATTCTAGTTACAGCTATTATCCTTTATACCTATGAAGATTTCTAATGTTATTTCTGCCAAATTATGGGAAGATGTTTCCAAAGAAGTACAGATTGGACTTTTTCGTTTTATTTGCCTTTTTCCACCTCTTCCTATCTTTTTACATTGCTCTTTCAGCAGCCATTATGTTTTTCCATTCTCTCTATCACCTCCCTGTCTTCTCATTCATCCATCCATCCCCCCTGCTGTTTGACAGGGCGTGTGTGTTGTTTTTATCCAAGTGACATCGGGTCTCTTCCCAGGGCACGTCCCGGGAACAGCAAGTTCAGCCTGATGGCTCCCCTGGGTCCTGCCCCTTCATGAGCCTCTGTGTTCCCTCTGTAAATTACAACCTGTCCAGTGTGCACACATCACTCATGGGCAGACACACACCACCCATCCAAACACACACTGACTTACACCCCACGTTGTGGATTTTGTCGTGCACACAAGTAGCAGCAGAACCTTGTACTTTATTGCCACACATGCACATTCACATACAAAAACTCACCTACACACACATGCATGAGGGGAGGTTTTGAAGCAGTGTGTGGGCTGTGGACATGCACGGGCACACACTTTCAAGCTTCACACTTAGTGCATGTTTATTCAGGTATATCCTTCCTGACTTTGCCAGTAAACCCATAGTCATGTGGTTATCTGCCGAGCTTTGTTATAAGGAAAGAAAGGAATTAATAGAGAGAGAAAAAATTTAAAAGGAAAAAGTAAAAAAAATTACATTGAGAACAAAAATCTAAAAACAGAAAGTCAGGGAAACAAAGTGAAATAAAAAAAACTGGAGTAAGAAAGAGAAAAAATCAAAGGGAGAAAAGAAAAAGTCTGAGTGGCTGATAAAGAGATTGACACAGTCTTCGAGACATCGATTCTCTCATTTAAATGTTTGAGGAGCAGGCGGAGCTTTTAGTGTGATCACAAGTCCATCATTACAAATAAACACAGACACTTTGTGGTGAAAGGAACCTTATCTAAAAGAGAAGCATCACCATGGACAAACTATATTTACAGTTCATGCAGAAATCCCTGCAGATAGATAAGCTGTAATAAAGTGACACATCAACGGATCTGTAGTTTATCTTTGGTGCTTCCAGATTGTTGATCCTCTGTACTTTGACCTGTGGCAGCTTTACTACTGTTTACTAAATACACACATGATCTAGCATCACAGAACCAACATATATTCTTCTCCTTTTGTTTTATTTATAATATAAAACTTTCAAGGTGCTCACAAAACCCCAAATATGTCTGTTTTTAAATCGACTTGATCTTTTCTCTGTTTCTACTTGTATTTCTGATGATCATCTATGAGGGATTTCTTTAGCCACCTCCTCCTTCACCATCATATACGCCTCCTTTTTAATATTTACAGTTAGAATAAAATGAAATGAAAAAAAACCTGCACAGGAGAATTATAATTTTTTTTTATACATTTCTCACTTTTTTCAGAATTATATATAGAAGTATTCAGTCAAAACAAGCTCCAAATCTTTAGAAATATGAACCGGCCACATGTTTCAATTTTGTTTTTCTATTAAGTGACAAAACTCAGAAGGAGGCAGGAAGGGTGGTGGTGGATTTAACCATGCGACTGTTGTTAAGGACATTCGTGATTTAGCTCCATATGACCACAATAGATTTTTCAACCCATGGATTTTGTGCTGTGTATAAAGCTAGATGTAAATAAAGAGAAATAGAGATTTTTTATTGTATCAGTATCAGGTGAAGAGACATTGTCAGTATTATTATTTCCTTCCAGTGACAACCCTGTGAACTTAACAACAAGCAATAGTATCCTGCTTTATGATCCTAGCACACCTTCTGATCTGCATGTATTCCTGGAAAGTTGCTCCTGTATTTGACCTGGATATCAGTATCAAGAATACATTACAAAGGCTGCAGGATTGTGTCTCATAACCATAGGCCTTCTAGAGCCTTCTTGTGAAATGATTTTTGTTGGTGTTTAAAGTAAGGTTTGGACCTGCACTTTCTCTTGTGCTTAGAAGCGCAGCATACGCAACCAAAATAAAAAAATTGTTTGGTAAATTGTGGTTTCATTTACAGTAAAAATAAGCAGGATAGATGACCCTGCTTTTGGGTGGATTCACCAGTTAAATAAGAATGCAGTAGTTTAGTAGATTTATGTCAGATCTACTGCTTTGTTCTTGTCTTCACACGAGATAACAACAAATAAAAGATGCTGCAAGAAGCTCCTGTGAAGCTCTATAAATCAGGTGATGTTACCATGGTAGCTAGATCCAGTTTTCTTTAACATCTGATGCAACGTTACATTTTATATCATTATATCATGCCCATAGCTATAGTTTCCAGCATTTTAATTCCTTTGTATCTCATTAATTATATCTTTTTTTTATTTTTACATCTGTAAAGTCCTATGTCACCCTTTTTGTGAAGTGTTGGATGCACTAACCTAAATCTGTTGCTTTGGTTGTCATGTTTCTGTTCACATCGCTTCCTTTGACTCAACTAAAATATGTTCAGAAACATTTTTCAAAATCAAAAAGGAGTATTTATTCTGTCTCCGGTGTTTGAACGGTAAAAGCTCAACTTCTCATTCTCTTCATAGGTTTTTCTCCTTTGACTTGTGCTTTTCCTCTCCTAACACACAAAGAAACACACCTTAATGCTGGTGCACAATCGGAGCTTATGAGAGTCTGAACTGCCTTGCAGATCATGAAGGTGAATGGCCGCGGACTCACAATAGAAATAATTGCATCATGTGTTGGATTCAAGCTAGAAAGGGGGGATCTGATAGAGTGATGTGGGGGATGAAGGAGGGAAATGATACTGCAGTAATTTGCCTCTGCTTTCACCTCCCGCCTTTATTTTCTTTCCACTCTTTTCTTCCCCGGCTTCTTTTATGCATCTCCCGCTCCATGCCACACATACAGGTGTCCATTTCTTTCCGTTACTTCCTCCACCCTGTTTCTTTCTTGTATTAATGTTTGCGGCCTTTCAGACCCCTTCTGAGCACTAATTGGGGATTGATGTTATTTCAGATGCAGTGAAAACATAATATCACAACAACAACAGCGGTACCTGCTGTGCCACTTTCTATCGCAGTTGTCATTTCAATCCCTTGCAAACAATGCATCACTCTGTTTTTTAGAAAGAGAACAATAACTGTTCAGTTTGGATTGGAAAGTGTTTTTAGACATGCGTTTATATCTGAAAGGTGAAGTTTAATCTGGCTTGATTCTGTTTTCACATTTGTGAGTTTATACTTTGGTCATATGATGCATCTTTTCTTCATAGCATCTTTGTAGTTCTTGTGAGATTCATCTTACCCATAATACTGATGTCAAAGCATATTTTTGACATATCTCTGTGTTTCCATAGTAACCGGGTAGTGGTGCTCGAGCATAGTCGTGTTAAAAAATCATACGACTGCATACTAGTGCAGCCACTGTTTAATCTCTCTTATCTGTGATATGCATTTGCAGCTTTCACTTTACTCTGTGTTTAATCTATTTATATGTATCTGAAAGGTTAAGATCCTTCATCATCTGCAAACACACACTTATCAGTGCTTTTAAAGAAGACAGTCTGATTGTCATTGACCCCTGCTGGAAACCTGCAGAACAACATCCCATAATCTTTAGATTATGCAATATTAATAAGAAAACTATCATGACAAAAATGACTAAATACAAAATGCCTTAAAACAATTTGTGGGCAATGATGCAAACTAATACTTATTCATAAATTGTATTTTAAGTGTTTGTCTTTAAATTTTACTTGTATGGATGAGCAGAAAACAGTTTTCTCCTCTGGCCGGTCCTTTGTCCAGATATGTTTCCATCTCCATCCCTCTCTCTCTTCCTTTCTCCTCTTCTCTCCTCTCTCCAGCCCACTCAAACTCCTACGTACCGCTTATCTACCTCTCACCTACATCCTCTTCTCTTCTTTTGCCTCTCTTTCTAACTCTCTGTTAATACACTCCTCTGAACCCCCCTCACCAGCCAGTCCTTGATGCCTCAATGCCAACATCTAAAAAACAGCTTCTTTTACAAACGTAATATTTGGAAGATTGATTTTATTACAGACCAACTTGAAATAAAGACATAAATTGTGTCAAATAATGTGAATATCTTCCATAACCCTTTTCTCCTTGCATTTAGCATGGCCTTGTTTGACTGCACAATATGTAAAAATGGTTTTAGCTCGGGAAAAGTGAACATTTCTGGCTAATTTCAGCATAAAGATAAATGTTATCATTAGTCAAAGAGATGTTTGAAATGTCCTCTAAAGATCCCACCCCCCTTCCACTAGAGATAATAGCTGTATGCATAAATTCATATGGTTTGCCTGCAGATGCACTCACACAATCCAAGGGTAAAGCGGCAGAGTAGCTCCCATTTACACACGCCTGTAAATTACCCCACACTACTCAATCAATTATTCATAATCCGTAATTAATTATGAAACAATCAGTAATCCAACACCAGTCCACTCTGCTTATGGTTGCCTAGTAACCGTGACCCATATTAAATGCCACCATTGTTGCCCGTAACCAGAGTACCATTTCACCCCCCCCTTCCTTTCCAATAGGGCTTTAGACCTGCTGTGCATTATAGCTTAGAGTAAATAATGTGTGTGCGTGCATTTATGCAAAATGAACAAATTAATGCCAGGATTCATGCGTGGGGCCATATCATACTGGTTGCTTTGAAGGTTGATCTCACGCACAGTAAACAAGCGAGGCTGGTTAATAATGCAGTACTTGGTCTTGTGCTGGGAATGAGTTGTGGCCTGCTAGAGACCACTAATGGGACCTGCCACGGGGAGCAGGAGCAAAGAGCGCAGCACTCCCAGCCAGACAATGGTGCTATGACACGTCTACTGGGACACATAACTGAGTACTGCACTACTATTGACGGCACTTGTTCTGGAACTGCATCAGCAACTTCCCATATGGTGCTCTGGAGGCCTGAGTGAATGATTTATAAGAGTTTTGGGGTGTTGAGTGGCCATTTTTCAGAGGAGTGCACAGAGAAGATCACTTTCCCTGCACCCTAATAACAGAACTCTGTGAATTGACTACATGGACCCGTTCTCTCGCTTCCCTCTAATGACCCTCTTATGATCGCACAAGAGCTGCCTTTTTAAAAACAACTTCCATATCCTACTTCCACTACAGGAGATAAACACAGGCAGTAAATTTAGAACTAGTGTTTTTCGCTCCTCAAACCATTTCAGTGACATGTGAAAATATCCTTCAATGTAGGGGACATCCTGCCACCAGTGGGAAAACATGACTTGTTTGTGTGTATTTGTGAGACGTCTTGTTCAAAAGGTAGCTCTCTTCCCTTTCTACTTCTCCGGTGTGGGAGCCAACGGGAGCCAAAGGTGAGAGGAGTGAGGAAAAAGGTAAAACGACATAGGGTTGCAGGGGAACGAGTGAGAAGCTGAATGAAAGAGAAGTGTTAAGAATGGAGGGAGTGTGGGCGGGTGGGGTGGGTTGAGGTAGGAGGCAGTGAGCACCGTGTGACCAGACTTCAGTTACTTCCTCACCAGCCTGAGAGCCAGGAAGTGGAACTGCTTGTTCCTGCATTATTGGGACTAACAGGAAATGCAGAGGTCTTCAGAAGGGGTGAAGTGTGTGTATGTGTGTGTTACATGGTAGCTTGATATTCTTTAAAAAAAAGTCACTAGTATTGAAGGATATCAGTTAAAACAGGAGTGAAATTTCTATTCATACAATCAGGAAGAATGATTTTTTATCTCAGTTTTACTGTTTTAGCTCACCGTGATGCTCGACATGTAACAGTTCAAGTAGTTTCATGGATCTCACCCAGAACGTTGTTGAGGTAAATAAACTACATTATCTACCCTGCAGCAGCTGATTAACAATACTTTCAGGTAACTAAAACATTGATGTTTAGCAGATCCAGAGTCAGATTTACCCCTTCGCTCTGAATTACGCACTTTTTTTATTTCTCAGTTTAAAGACATTGCTACTCTAAGATTACTGGAAAATTATGTTAAAATCCCACATTTAGTCAGACTTTGTCAACTTTGACACATTTATTTTCATAAATTAGATTTGAAAGCAGTAGTAGTAAAAAGACTTGGTCACATAAAGGTATATATATATATATATATATATATATATATATATATATACGAACTTGATGTAAATGTATGAATAGTATGAAAAGTATTAAACTCAACTGCCCTGCGTATCTCTCCCTCTCAACCCTTCTGTGTCTCAAATATCTTGCTTGAATTATTTTTTTCAAGAGTCTGTACCATACCTTTAAATTTATTAGTTAGCTGAGGAAGAATCATGGTGAATTTTAAAGGCACATATCTTTAGTCTATTTAATAAATTATAGTAATTTTCTCATTTTTCATTTTCTAAAACCAAATTTTTTTATTTTAGTAAAAGCATTGGCCTGTATAAAAAAATCTTAGTTTTGTTTTGTTTAGTATTTTGTAGGTTTGCTCAAATCTTGTTTCACATTTGATAAAAAAGCATTTCTTTCAACCATTAAAAAAAGATGGTTTTAGCAATACACAGCACACAATTTGAATCTACCATAACCTTAAAATAATGCATCCAAGTCAGTCAGCTGAGGAATGTTTAAATTTCTTTAAGTTTCTTTTCTGTATATATTAGCTCTGATATTTCATCATTTGATACTTTGGCCTTGTTTTACACTCCACTGTCAGTGCATTAAAATATTCCTACATTCACTGAACTTGATTGACTTCCCACTGGGGACCCCTACTTTAAAGGTAGAAATTAGGTTGCAGCTTTCCACTGAAGATCCATAGCTTAGGGCTGCCTTTAGCAAGTTGCAACTGTCATTCTCCATGTGGATTCAAGGTCAGCTCTGATTATTTCTCCACTCCTGGGCCGACTCTTTGTGTCTCTACATATGTGGCATATCCTCAGCACATTTCCAGCTGAATAAATGGATGGCATCCAGAAAGGGGTGTTGGATCAGTGAAAATAGCCTGGGCTTCTAGCAAGCCAAGAGATCAGCAAAATAATCACTGTTGCCTGTGCAAACAGTATGCAGGTGCTTAGGCACAACACATGATGAGACAGGGCCCCCCACGCCAGCTCGGAAGGGCCAGGGAGCAGCAGGTTACCTTGGGAACCCTTGGCTCCCTCTTTCTTGTCATTACTCTTGTGCATACCCCCCACTCCCTCTTTTTAATCTGCACTATGCTTCCATTGAGAGCCCTCAACCCTCTTGAAATAAACGCAAACTACATGCATGTGCACACAGAAGGCCTGACATAAAAGTAGGAAAACAGAAAAGTGGGTACATAAATTCAATTAGAAAAATGCATACCGAGCCTGTTAATATAACCTTGTATCTAGTCATTCATTAACCCTTATTATGGCAGGAAAACCTCAGAAAAGAGGAAAATAATCACAAAAAATTGGTTAATTTCTTTCATGTATTAAACATATTTAGAAAACAATTGTTTTGTTGGTCTTACTCTTAATTTCGGTCTTCATTATGTTAGAATCAAAGACTCATATAGCAACCCCTGAGCTTTGAATAACTCCCTCTACTTGTGTGAAAGCTCATTGTTACACATATACAAGTCACCCAGCTGAGGATGTGAACTGTGTTAGTCCAAAACTGACTCACACTACCCATTAAAGAGCAAAGGGAGTGGGGTAAAAGGATGTTGGCAATCTTAAAGGCTTTCTGGCTCATCACCAAGTGAGAAAATGTGCTCTGAAACTGATCACATAATAAATCTTTGGGAAATAAGAAAAGCAACCTGACATTTTTCCAGGGCTATAAGTCAAAGCATGCATGTAAGATGTGAATGAATTGTGTGTGTTTAAAGAACTGCTCATTTTATGTTGTGTGAATACAAGCTTGCAGGATTTTTTCTGTAGCCTTTGGTAAGATACATTCCCATTTTGGTAAATGTGGAGCTGGATAGTTGCATATATATATAATGCATTAAAAACATTTCACATGGATTGGACCGACTTGACTCAAAGTAGACAGAACTTCAGGCTGCATGGGTGTGGGGCTCAATAATGGAACAACACTGCCTCTTGGTGGACAGAGGCGGATTTAAGAAACTTATTTCACATTTGGAACCGGGGAGAGATTTGACTAAATACATTGTTTTTACTTAGAATGGATCTGGAACCTTCTTAAACTCAGTGGTTATTCTGACACAATTTCAGTTTGATCATCCTTCATGGTTTTCCTTTTTTGCAAGAGATTGCTGCATTTCTTTGATATGGGAGAATAAGAACTCTCAAAAGCGAGGCAGTTCATCACAAGGTGGCCTCCAAATAATTTCAGAGGAGGTGCAGTAAATGGTGGTGATGATATATTTTATTAGTCATAACACAAGGTCTCACTAAAATATTTTTAATGTGTTTAAGGTGTTTTTGCCTTTTGTGTTCTTTTTTCTTTACCAGACTGACAATTAAATTATGTGATGTATCGATTCATGTCGATGGTTTGTTTCAGAGACTTATGGGCTCTGACACTATCGGCGTGAAGACATTAGATCAAAACACTTCTTTTATCCAAATAGGTGATTGTTGTTGGTTTTTCCTCTCTCCAGAAGTTGCATCTAAATGAGATTATTAAAAAATTCAAATCATATTCACACAAAAATTGCCAATAAGGTTTAGAAACAAGTGTGTGCAAAGCTACATCTAAGGGCATCACCTGAAGTCTAAACCTAAGCAGGGAGTCACCGAGGTCAACATACAACACTCTTTGTTATCCGGCTGACACTGAACACATGCCCATATATGCATACACATACACATTTGCTCACATCCAGTCATTTTAGGTCATGGGAACGCGACGGTGAGCTCACACTGTGTTTATTCTGCAAGGCTTCCTATTTGAATGTGTCCTTCTCACGGGAGTCTTAATGGCTTCCCCTTTCCCAGAGGCAGGGGCAGAGTGATCGGACCTTATCCAGGTCATACCAGGAGGGCAGGAGGTACCAGTAAGAGAGAAAAGTCTTGGATCCTGAACTTCTGGAAAGGATTTTCTTTCAGAAAGTTTTTTTTTACTAGTAGCTGAAAGAGCAAACCTGTCCTAGCTTGTTGTACTTGGCATTATAATGTGCACTCATACATAATAACTGAGTTTAGCTGAGATGCCTTGGCATGCAGCTGAAAGTGAAATACCCGATAGCGTACATGGGTGCAGGGCAGGATTAAATCTATTGATTTTGTAAATAAAATTACTACAAGCATCCTTTATTTACAGTCCTTTCAGGGCTGGCCCATCTCTGACATAAATGATTGCTTAGCTTTGGTGCTGTTTACACGTGAGTATATGCTGTTCCATGAAACGTCTCGCCTGAGGGCATAAAGGATGTATCTAAGCAGGGAGTTGCAGGGGAATGGGCTGTCCACAGGAATGCAAATGTGACATTTGGTTTTGAATAATCTTTAGTTATCTGGACAAATGTTGACGTTTTGTAAAAGTGGTCCATCTTCAGAGACAGACAGAATTCTGTAATCATGGTTGGGTGGGTAGGGGTGGGGGTCTTGTTCTGTTTTCTATGCACTGGAAAGTGCATACATACCATAATGCATTATTTAACTATTCTATTATAATCACACTGTGTACATAGATTCTAGGAAAACTGTAGGCTTAGCAGCTTTTTACCACATGAGGGCGCTGTTGTTAGATAATTGCCATCAACCCAAATAAGCCCTGAAATCAAACAATTTCAAATGACCTCATGATCTTTAAATCAGCGCTGCGGCAGATGAAAACCGAAAATGAAACAACGGAGTACTTAAATAGAGCACATGGCTCACTGATCCTTTCACATAAGTCTCAGAGGAAAGTTCAGTATTGCTGCAGAAAGGACTGATGAAAACCTAAGACTATAGAGACCTCAAACAGGTTTCATGGGAGCCAGTAAATGAACTGAAAAATGTAACTTTAAAAAGTGCTCTTTGAGTGCAGATGTGCTGAAGATTGGAACGGAAGTAAAAAAGATGGTGGACTTTTACCACTTGCAATGTTTAAAATAGACAGTATCAAAGTTTTGTATTGATTACAACAGTGCTGCATATGAATCCAGATTGATTCATTGCTCCCTGCATGATGCTGAGAATAATTCCTGCACACATAGATGTTTTTTTTCAAAAAAGGCACAAGATTTACCTTTATAGTCCAAGATTATTGTTTTTACTTCTTTTTATTTATTTTTTTATATTTTATTTTAAAGTTATTTGGATATTTTTAAATACCACTTACTTTAGTAGTTTTGTT
>JBAMIG010000024.1:6994358-7004504 GCA_037177335.1 Kiunga ballochi | reverse complement strand
TGAGATGAAGTAAAAATTTAAAGAGCAAAGAGAAGGCCTTCATATTAAAATAGGAAATGACCACATTGCAAACATTAAAACCTTCTTTATAAAATGACTAGAGTGGTCCTAATTTACAGAAAGAAGTCCCCTTTGAAAAGAAAAACTTTTAAATTCAAGATATAATTGATTTTAGAGCTTCTGAGGAAAGATTACATTTCCTGTCTTTCAAAGATGTTACCACATTTTTGTATTTAATAACTATGTATTCAGCAGCATTCAATTGTAAGAGCTTGAGGCCAACCAAAGCCACAATCTAAGATTAATATTTTATCAGACTTGCCTAACCACCAGACCTCTAGACACAATATATAAAGCAGTTTAGACTGTGGATGTGACTGACGTGATGCAAGGCATAGTCTCATATCTGAATGTGTAGCAAAGACATCAGTTAGCAATGTAGAGCTGGCTATTTTGCAATTAAGTAGAGCCAACAAGAAATGGAAAATGGTTAATATGTACAAGTGATACTTGATCATTGAGGCATCTGCTGAAAGCCTAAAATGAACACTGACATGCAAGTCAAGTTAATTTAGTCCAGTTTATGAATATTCTCTGGCACGTGTGTCAAACTCCATTCCTCTAGGGCCAGCTTTGCTGTCTCCCTGCAATAACACACCTGATGCCAATCAAATGGATCCAACAGGTTCTTGTCAACATCTATCCATCCATCCATCCATCCATCCATCCATTTTCTACTACTTATTCCCAAACAGGAACCAGGAACGAAGGGACGGGGGGGGGGGGCAAGCAAGCTGCCAACGGGCAACAGGCAGTGTACACCCTGGACAGGTCGCCTGTCATCACAGGGCTAACAGACATAGACAAACAACCATACACACTCACTCCTATGGGCAATTTAGTCTCCAATCAGCCTATCCCCAAGGTGCATGTCTTTGGACTGTGGGAGGAAGCCAAAGTACCAGGAGAGAACCCACGCTAACATAAGAAGAACGTTGTTCTTGTCAACATGTTCATTAAATGAAGTCAGCTGTGTTGGATGATGGACACAACCTAAGCCTGCTGGATAGCGGCCCTCAAGGACTGGAGTTTGACACCCCTATTCTATGGTTATTAAATTGAGGGGATGATGTAAATACTTTAAAGTTAATTAAACACAACACTTTACTTAAAGTTGCTTAGTAAAAATGAATCCGGATTTCACAGGTATTTCTGCAAATGTAGGCCATCACAAGAAAATATTAGTTGGCAACAAAATGTAACATTTTTCCTGATTGCTTTGGCCTTTTCACTGAGTCGAGAAAAGATTCCTGAAAGTCAGTGGTGGAGCTTGATTAGCTCCTGGAGGCGCAGCTGTTTTCTGTCCATCTGCTTGAGGGGTTTATTTCTTAAGGACCCACAGGAGTTTCAGACACAGCCACATTGTCCTACTCTGTTGGGTTTATTTGGCCTCCTACTGCACACTATGCCTAGAAAGTCCTAATCTGAATTTGCCTGTATTCCCCTGCAGTGACCTCCTACCAGCCTCAGATTAAAATCTGTTGGTCTCCTTGCTCATCCCACAAATGGATTTGAATCTCCACCCACAGCTTTGACATTTTTCCCGCTGGAATTACCACTAACCTCCCCCTCTCATCCCAGATGTTCCATTAACACCAGATACATCTATCCTGCTTTAATCTTTTTTTTAAATAAACTTTGTATTGTCCTCCAGTATATCCTGCATCTGAGTGCTTTAACCAGACAGCTAGGCCTGGTTGTAACTACATTCTGCATTCCTCATAAAAATGTGTATTATTCTTGTGCTTTCATAGAACTGCAACTAGAAATGTGATATTTCAGAACTATAATATATTATGAAATGCTTATAAGGAGGTATGGGGTAGAAAATTACACTCCAGGTTGACAAACCAAATTTATGCCCTACTGCCATATTTATAATAATGTTTATTTACTCTGTCAAAGTTGTGTACAGCAAGAGAGGTGAAGCTAAAATGTTTAGGCTAATATATAGATAACATATTTTTCTAAAATATTTTTAAAAGGTGAAAAGGTGGCGCAAATTAAATGCCTTAAAATAGCATCTTTAGCATTTTCTGTATTTAGGTGCCGCTAACTACAGGTTACAATAAAGAGCAATCTATTTATCACTTTTATTTGTCAAGATGGCATTGGTTATTTCTGATTTAATGGGTGCTAGTTCTTATAATACTGCTTTTGTTTCATGAATGGAAATCTTTCACCAAATCACTCTTGATATCTTTACCATGCTGTTAGGGATAACAAAGTAAGTTTATTCAGCAAAATAACATTAATAGTTTATTTTAACTTTAACACAATAAGAAAATCAGAAAACAAATTATCATGTGAAACTTGTAGTACTTGTAAAACATGTAAAATATTCTTTTGCCACTTTCAAAGTAAGAAGTTGGCTCCATGGAAATCCCTTCTTCATACTCTTACCCCAGGGGGAAAGCCGAATGTTAACAAACACAACACACAAGCAAACACACTTACCATAAATTCTGACTGACAGCAGAGAGGTTATGAACCGAGATACTGAATGAAGCTTGCTTATTTTTAGTCCTGGGGGGCAGAAAAGGGAATAATGGAAGGAATGTGTTGTACTTGTGGGAGGTCAATATCGACACAGCTTCAACTCAGAAAATGACTGGCCTGAGGAGCAGTGGAGAAGCCAGATTGAGTACATGGCAACACTGTAATGGTGCTATTGAAAAGCTCAATACCATCAGTCCCCAAAGGATCCCTGTATGTAATGTAAATGATACTACAATGACTGCTTTTATATTAGAGAAAGATGGAAGCAAATGTTGAAAATCAAAAAGTGAAGTGAAGAAGACTTTATTTATATTATCTGAATTATCTATTGTTATATAAGTTCAGAGGAGGGGAGGAGGACCAAGCCAGGGCCTGGACTTCCCATGCAGTAGTATCTTTTACACAACACAGAATAAAAGGAAAGGATTCCTCCATTGTCACTCATTAAAAAAACAAAAAACAAACAAACAAACTCTCTCTCACACACACACACACACACACACACACACACACACACACAGCAGGACATATAGACAAGTGAGGAAGACTCCAGTGCTCTGATGACTACGTGTACTACTGTTTCTTCTTCACTGCCTTCTCCACTTCTTCCTTGAGGCCTTATATTCTTAATTTTTCATCTGTTCCTTTTTCTTATAATGTTGGATTGGAGTTGGCTATATTGATCACCACGTCTTCCCTCTGCTGTTTTTCCATCTTTGCTATGTCCAGTCGGCCACCATTTTGTTATTTTGTTGGCCTGGATCTGGAAGTCTCACAGAACCAGGCCTTTGAACCTCAATAGCCCTGGTACTCGAGGCTTGCTCCTGTGCTGCCATGATTAGTGCTTGTGGGTTGTCTTAAGCCCAACCTCCTCTAGCCACTGCTAGGACTTGTTCATATCAGCCACTTCAGATATTTATCATTCTTACGTAATTTTTCCTCCCATGATGGTTCTTCCATTTCATTCCAGGTTCCAGTGTCTGAGTCATTTACTAAGTGCTTTATCCTTTGGGGCCACTCACCTGAAAGATTTGGATCTTTCAACTTGGATAGTGTCTGTGATGCTCACCAGTCTGTTAATAGCTTTAATAGCTTCTTTGTTGGTTGTTAGTTATTTCATGCTTTTGAAGCTGCTATGAAGGCGTTTTGTACATTTCTGTGTAAACTAAAAATCAATCTGTAAAACTCCGGGATTTTCAAAAGAAACATCATTCGTCATGGATCCCAAAGCTAAACTGCTGTTTTAATGCATCTTCTATCAATCTCATCTCAGCATGCGAGGAAAGAGATTTTTTATGGTCAATCAAAAACATGACGGGAGGGATTGGTTGTTTTGGGGTTACTCTCAGTGGTATTTTGAGTTAATCCAGGATGATCATCCATCATATGGATTTATATTTTGGGCCACTTTAATGCTTGTATATTAGATCTAGGCTTTTTTTAACTGTAAAGACAGGGTGTAGGTGACACTGTATGTGCTGCTAGTATTTATTCATTTATTGCTGTGTGTGAGATTACACATAAAAGTTAAAATGATAATTTCTTGAGCAAACCTTTGTAATGAGGTTTTGAAACCACAGTACCTGTAGTAAAAATATATATCTAATTCTACTAATATGTCACTCATTACATTGATAATCATGTAAGAAGACTAAGCAGAGAATAAATACTTTTAGCTTTTGTAAAAGCATTAACTGTTCAAAGGGAAAATAGATTTTTCTTTTCTTTTTTTTTATATTAAATATATTATTTACCTAAATGTCAAAGAATGAAGCCAGTTACTATTTATTTCATATTGATCTTTTACCTTAATTTTTTAAAGAAAAAACATATTAAGAAAGTTATATTTATGTATTTATACAAATCAAAACTGAGAAACAAATTAGATCTTCACAGCCTTTTAGCAAGTTGTGTTTTTGGAATAAATGAAAATTTTCTACTGGCAAACTTATATCCACCACAACCATTAAACACACTGACTTAAATTAAAAGGGCAATAGGAAATGTTAGCTTGTGCTCTTCACTGCAGAATAAACTTGTATGCAAACTTAGCAAAACATATTTTCCTGCATTAAGTGAAACATTGATTTGCAATGAGGATTTTTATTGATGCTATTTGTGTTGCTATCACTCATACATGTGTAATAACTGGTAATGTTCCAGTTATTTAGTCCAAAGATGGTTTTGACTAAAGTGCACAGCAGTGTAGCCAAGAGATGCAAATACCACTGTCTGACTGATGAGTTTACATCGTTTGGAAATGTTCTTCCAAGTTTGGCTTTAAAAAATGACTCTGCTCCAAGAGTCGTTTTACAAGGTGCAACAAAATTCCTTCACCCAGTGGTCACAAAGGAATGGTTTATATAACTTATTCAACTAACCAATCCGTTCAACATTATATTTAGGATTAGATCAGACCTGACAGTCAAATGATTCATTGGGGTAATGTGATATGGGATGTATTTTACTAACACACAGGTTGCTTTTTTGTTATGTGATCTTTCAGAAGCCCCAGGATGCCATATTGGAGTATTTTACAGCTACAAAAATAATCTTATAGATACCCAATCATGCTTCAGTCTTTGTGGGCATTTTGATGTGCTCTATCCATTAAAAAGCACTGCATGCTCTCTACTTCCCTTTGCCCCAACCCTACACACATGCACTGACACATGGTAGGCGATGCAGGGGTAGCAGGTCAGCCTTAAAGTGAATGCTGCTGGTTTTTCTCCTCTGCAGCTCTGTCTGAACACATACGCAGATCAGTCAGCTTAGGAAGCAGCTCCTGCTGCTGTTGTGCCAGGTATCCAGCAAACACACAGTCCACTGACAAAATAAATTAAGTAGAAGAGAAATGCATTTACTGCCTTGTCTTAGAAATATCTCAGAGTGGGAATAAGGTGGAAAGAGATGAAACGCTTAGAAGAGGAGGACTGGGTTAATGTGAGCTACACTGTGATTAAAATGTCATCTAATATATCTCCTCTGGGTTGCAATGAGTCCTTCTACAGCTCTTAATGACTATGAAATGATAGCGTGACCTGCTTTCATACATCTGCCTCAGTGTCCTTAACACTGTTTTTATGACTCTAACTGTGGTTTCATCATTTATGATATTGATTGGACTGACAGAGGGAGAGATGGCTACAGCTGAGCTCGATCAGAAATGACTCCATCTGAAAACATTTCTGTAATTGTATAAGAAGAATCATTTTACATATCTGAATGGTGGAAGTGGGAAGCTGCAGCTTTGCAGGATTGTACCAAACATGACTTTACAGGAAACTTTTCCACTCGCACATGAGAAGAGAGCTTTTTGATGGTCTCTCTGCACATGCTGTTCCTTTTTTTCCTGTGTGAGCTGCAGCCTATTATAAATGGAACCGAAAACATTTTCTTTTGCTTCTGATTTTGTGTTAGAAATTAATCAAAATTAAGAAGGGTCTTACTCTAAGGCACCATCCAACTGTCAAAATGATTGCTTGTAAATGCTGACACTAATGTTTAGTTAATTAATTATGTTTATTTTGTATCTTCTGGCTGCCTATTCTGAAGCAATAACTTTACTGAGTTTCTCCAAAGTTATAGTAAACTGATTTCAAGATTATTATATTGTTTCTATCATGTCCAGAACATAATACTCCAGTACTTGCTGCTCATCCAGTGAAATACCTAACATGTAATTACTAATGCTATCCTAATGTCATGTGATGATGATTTAAAGAGACTAAATATCAAAATTTAAATCCCTTTCTCCCAGATTAATAAAACTGTAACCAAATGTCATGGATGTCGGTTTCCCTGATCTAAAAATATTATTCCCTGTTGCACTATCAATGATGTTGGCAGTGTACGAGGCTCTGATCACCAATAGCCCTACCTACAGTATATAGGTTGCCATGGTGAAATATTGAGCTATGAACTGCTGTATCAGTGGGACATCCTTGCAGAGGGCAGAGGACATGACAGATGTTATTTTTAGAAAATGGTGTCAGATCTCAGAAGATGCCAGTGTGATGATGGCCTCACAAGACAAGGATTCACTTTGGTCTTGTATTTATTTCTTCCTGAAGCTTATGGGTAAAGATTCTGTCAGGTTTTGCTTCAAGCACCTTAAATAAACACATTTTGGATGTCCTTTCAAAGGTTTTAGTTTCTTACATGTTTTCAGATCATGTTTATGCATAGAACATATTTTGAATGTTTCTCAAGCTTTGCTTTCAGTATTCTTTAAATACCGAGGTAAAGTATTAGGCCCCTTCAAGTCCTCTGCCATAGACTGCTATTTATTTATATAAAACTTCTGAAGTATCTCTTGGATATATGTGCAGTCCAGGGAAATTTGCTGCTTTTTTGCAAAATCTCAAAACAAATCTGCACACATCCAAGGTAAAGAAGACTGTATGTAAACATTTAACTAGCACACCATTATGAATTAATCCTATAAAAAAAATCTCTTTCTTTGTTCTTCTGAGCAGATGTTTGGGTGTCTACAGTGGAATAGATTTGATACAGCCTTCAACATCATCTCTGCTTTTCTGTCGACATGGATGGGACAAGATTTTGATCTTTGAATATCCTCCCAGCAATCCTATTCTACCACCAGTTTTACAACCTGAAGGATATCTGACTACATGATGGGTGTGTCTTCTCTGTTCTCACTCACTGTTGTCACGGGATTCATCAGTGCAACAGTTTTTCAACTAGTGACCACTCATGGGTTGAGCAGAGCAAGAAAGCTGACATTCTGAACTAGAGTAAGCATGAAGTGTTGGAGTCATTGTAGCTTAGAAAAATGGTCTTTAGCAGGAATTTTATGTGGGGGTTATGCAGGACTCCAGTCATTCTCAATTCTTCCCACCATCCAAAGTTTGAGGGCTCAGCCTTTTTGTTCTTTTGGTTATGTGATTATTTGGTTCTACCTCACGCTGCTAATTGCCGGAATCAGCCTCAGCTTCTTCCCCTATATTGTACATGAAATGTGTTTGTGTAAGTATGAAAAAAGAACATTTTTATTGTGTGAATCTAAGCATATGATGAAGAGTACACATTTAATGCATTTGGTTCAATCACCTGACCTTTTTCTGGGGGTCAGAGTTCAGACACAGCCTCCCATATCACATTTTGTCAGCTGCCGTGATAGCAATCGCTTTGCCTTCAGTGTTTCAAAAGCAAAAAACATGATTAATAATTTTATGAGTAAGTGTGAAATATGGTACAAGGGTTCAGATAATGAATTCATGACAATACCTTGGAGCTGTTTTTAGCTGTGATGGACAGAAAACCTGTCCAGGGTGTACACCGCCTCTCGCCCATTTATTGCTGATAGGCTCCAGCTACCTCGACCCTGAATTGGAATGAGTGGTTCAGGTAATAGATTGATGTTTTGTTTTTTTTTTTCACTTTGAGCTTAGGTCTGATGTCGATATCGAGTTTGTTGTTAAGGGGGACCACCAGATGTTCCATCTGTTGAGGAACAACTGTTGACTGAAAAATCTTTTTATTCCTTCAGCTGTGACACTTCAAATTCTGACTGCAGTCATTTTAAATGATATTTATTTTGTCATCTGTTCCATGTTTGCTGAGCAAACTGATTTATTTGTCACTATCAGTGTTTAGGGTTGCATTTATTTAAGGTTTGTGCAACGTGTGCAATGTCATTGCACATACTAAAAAAAAGTACAAATGGATTTTCTGCAGTGTGCACTGAGGGTTGAGTTTTTGAAACAATATTGCTTATAGAAACTGTCTCTATATTTAACATGGTGCAGTCTAGAAGTGTAATTGTAATTTAAATACCATAGTTTAAATGTTTTTTGGGAGGAATATGGTAACAAAACATGCAGTTTATTCTGCATTGTCATTTTGTAGGTGTTGGAGGGACGTAGGATGGATTTGGAGACTCAAGAAGTCACACAATATCTATGATGACACAAAACTGCCTATAAGTCTGTACATTTTTTACATCTGGGTCATTTCAGCATAGAGTAGTTGTCACAGCAGGGATTCCCAAATCCCAATTTTTTTTTATATGTGCTGTTCAAGTCCTAAATGCCATGTGTCACCGAATCACTAGATTATTAGATTTCCACGCACTCTACAGTAGTCCACTGACACACACACACACACACACACACACACACAAGTTTTTTTTGCATTAACTTAATTTCCCAGAGTAATAGATGCAAATTATTGCATTCATGTGCAGCTTTGCCCCCAGCAGGCTGTGAACATTTCTTGGGTCAGTTCATTGTTATTTCATTTAAAGAAACATTTTGCAACAATGTGATGTTTCTGTGAATACCTGTGACATTACAGCATAGGGATAATGTTAATGCTTGTGCGATTGTGTCTGTTTCATCCACACGCACACACTAAAATAAAACCTAAAGCTGAACCAAAAAAAAACATTTAATTTTTCTTGCATGTTTTTATTTGAAAGTGTATAAAAGAGCAATTACTTTTTCTTTCTTTTTTTTTTGCTTGTCATTATCTGTAATTGAAAAACAAATAAAAGTAATATTACCTTTCATGGTTAACACCAAACTGTAGATTTTCCGGGTTGAAATTACGGTGGAGTTTAACACACCATCCATCTATTTCAGCTGCCTGAGGAGTTTGGACACACAAAGCATAAAGAGGCAATCACTGGCACAGTGTTCTGAGGTAATTTGCAAAAGCTATTTGTCTCGGTGCAACTGCTATAGAGAGTTTGGTGTCTGAGTGTGAGGGCAGGGGAATGGCAACAATCTGAGAACAGCTGGTCCCCAATTCAAAATGGGAAGTTAAAATTGCTCAAAAACAGTATTCCAGACACAGAATAGATTTAAACTGAATCTTTTATGTGAAAGCATTTACCCACCTCTCTGTAATTTACTGTTTATTCACATCTCTTCAGTAGTTTACTCAGGTCAGTTTACTGTCTCACAATTATTTCTGTAAAGGTTGTTTGATTGTGAAATAATAATCATGATTTGAGCTGAAGGCAGTCATCAAAATCAACACGTGTCAGGTAAAGTGAAAAGAAATCAAGCCTTTTCAAAGAAAACATGAAACTTTAACTGGTGCTCAGTCTGAGGTCCAAACAAAAGACAGAAAGATTACAAAGTGACAGAAAATATAATGTAAAGTGGAAAATATAATCACATGGTGTAAAGTCTTGTGTGTTTAAACAGTCTTACATAATTAAATAAATATTTTGCAGTATTTCTATAAGGGGGCGAGGTTCCCAGGCCAACCTGAGAGCTGGGAGATATAAAATCTCCAGCATGTCCTGGGTCTCTCCTATAATATCCACCCACATGGACATGCTAGCAACTAATCAGGGAGGCGTCCAGGAGGCATCCTAGCCAGATGCCCGAGCGCCTCATCTGACGCCTCTTGATGTGGAAGAGCAGCGGCTCTACTCTTAGCCTTTTCCTGATGTCCGAGCTCCTCTCCCTATCTCTAAAGGCTGTTACATACTCCACGAGAAGCGAGAACTTTTTTCTTGTTCTTTGTTCTCACGGAGGTGTTTGAAGACATTTCTCGACACACCTGGCTGGCAGAACTTTTTTCTTGAGGGGCTGCGACAAGTATTCTGTGATT
>JBAMIG010000024.1:6944191-6961076 GCA_037177335.1 Kiunga ballochi | reverse complement strand
ATTTTCATTTGAACTTACCTTTTACTGCCGCTCTTCCAACAGAATCGTTGGCACTGCACGGTTCATCTTCTCGTCCCGGCTGGTCTTGCTGTTAAAAAGTAGTCATCCGCCACTCAACTTTCACGTCATGAATCTGCTCAGGTGCTATTCCTTCTAGTTCATAGCTGAATGAAACTGGGTGGAGTACACGCACTCAGAGGTTACTAAAATCTCATAATTATTGGCTGATTTCCCGATGAGATCAATACATTTCCAGGACTATTTGTACCTCGCATTAGTATTGCAGACACCCAGTTGTGATCAGTTTTTAAAAGATCCGGTTAATATTTAAAAACTTGCATTATTAAGTAATCTTGACACATTAAAATTTACCTTTAATGGAGCTGGCTTATAAACGTGAGTTGCAGTGAACATAATAAGTTCAAACTTAAAAACTCACTACATTAAATGCAAATAAATAATAAAAACAAGTCATAATGACTCATTGAGGGTCTTGCTTTTTACAGTGTAGGGCGGTGTTCCCTGAGGACCAGGGTTGAAAAACACTGGTCTATGCAAAAAAAAAAAAAACTTAAACGCCAAGTGTTACAGTTACTCACTTTACATTTTGTTAAATGGAAGAATTCCATCTTAATTGTTTATTTATTATGGATTCCTTCTATATATTTTTTTAAATCAATAAATAAATTTGCATTAAGAGACTGCAGTTTTGGGTTTATGAAACTCTTATGAAGCTCTTGTCCTCGGGGACCACAGTCCTGCGAGTGTTAGGAATCTCCCTCATGCAACACACCTGACACACATTAGGCTTAATTAGCAGACTTGTGCAGAGCTTTGGGCTACATCAAACTCTTCACAAGTTTGCTAATTACCCATTGATTTGGATCAGGTGTGTTGCAGCAGGGAAATGCCTAACACTTGCAGGACTGCGGCCTTTGAGGACCGGAGTTGCCATCCCTGCTCTGTACCTTTAAAATGTGACTAAACATCTAACAGAAAATAGCATATAAGCATGAACTATTAGCTTTATCCAAAAAAAAGAAAAGCATTCAGAACACCAAATGATGATAGACTAAATATTTTCCCTCTGTCCATTAGAAAATGGATGTGGACCCTGTAACATAAGTAAAATATTAAGCCTGTGGCTCTCATGCAGAATCTATGAGAGCTGAGAAGAGCCTTGTGGGGCTGTTTGGCTGCAGGCCTGTTTGGTTTGAACAGCAACACAACAAGACAAGTGGTGTTGTATTCTGTTGAAATTGTTTAATTGTAGTTATATACAACAGAGATATTTTGTACCCAAAGCTTACAATTAACTTCTCTCCTAAGAAAGTTTTTCAGAATTCCTGCTTGTGATACACAGGGCTTGAAAGGCTTTTACTCTGTTGTGTTTAGCTTGCACAACTGTGTATTTGTTTGGCACTGAAATAAGCCTTTATTTGCTTTTGTAGCGATACACGGTACATGATGCAATTATCCATGCATAATTACCCCTTGCAATATGATGGATTTCACAGCTTGCATTTAACAGTGTGTGGGCTAATGTAAGTCGACAGCAACAATTCCTCTTCATTAGACCGTTTCAGCGTTTTTAGTGACATAATATGCACATGTTCCTATGAACAGAGAAATATACTGAAACAACACTTTTTCCTTATTACTGGCTTTGTTAGCTTTAGGAAGAACGTTCCAGAGTAAAAACCTTCCTCTAACCTGCCTATTGTTCCAAAACTATATACTTTCATCAAAAGAGATATTTTTTTGGCAGGATGCTTCTTTAATCCAATCATAGTGAAGCAAACATTTCATCAGCATTACATGTTGGCATCTACAAAAACAAACTGTGGGCCTACTGCCACACGGATACATCTGTAAAACAGTGGAAACACTGCTTTCTGAAGATAAATGATTGCAACAGTACCTCTGTTTAAGAAAACCACAGGCTCATGGATGTGGTGTGCATGTTTATAGTGGCATTACACGATGGACAAGAAATTAATGCTTCCACATGATCTGATCCAGAATGTTTTTAAATTACAAGTAAAACAAAACAATATCCTGAGCACTGACCATCTGTGACTGAAAAAAGTAATAATGATCAATGTCTTCTGTTGTTTATAACCTGAATTCATGTATTTTATAGGAAAAGTCAGGAAATTAGAAATACTTTATTTTATTTGACTAAGTTGTTAAAAATGCACATTTCTACACATTCAAAACTATGATCTATTTTTTTTAATCAATGGGTCAAATTATCAAAAAAATACACAACTATTTAATGTCTTTATATTATATAAAATGAGCCTTCAGTAACTTCATTAACGGAAATATCTTTATAGACATGTATGGATTGCTCAAAGACATGTATGGATAGCCAGTTTTAATAGACCAGGAATTAAAGACCAGTTTGTTCTTTTGAATATATAAATCATTTTTCAGAGGAGTGGAAGATATTTAATCATTTAGCATCCTTTTTTTCTGAGCTGTATGATATTTGAAATGTACAGAAGGGGAATGCAAACAGTGATTGAGGTTCTTCTCATTTGGTAACTTCACTTCAAACCCCAGTTCAGACAACTCCGGGTGAATGTTTATAACAGGATTGAGCTTTGAGACAGATGCTACAGACTCCTGTAAAAGCATGCAGCGTTTTATGGTGCCATGCAATAATAAGTATTAGGCAGAAAACAAGACAGAAACTTTTCAACATAAATGTTCAGCCTAAGTGTATGTTTGATATGTGGCATATAAGATGAGAAAGATTTCATTGGATCAGTACATCAACTTGAATTGTCTTCCTGAAGTGATGTTGGCTCAGATGTTTCACAGAAGAGTTTTGGAAGTTCAAAGTTGCTTATGAATTTATGTAGAATGTTAACTGCATCATGTACAATGTACAGTGAATAGTTTGTGCCTATAAAAACAGATCATATGGAGCTTTATTCCACTGCATCTCAGTTTGGAAATAGGTCTTATATGTTCATCTTACCCCTCAACACACTCTTTGAGATCCCTAATAGGAGCTTTCAAAAGCTCCAGTATGTTCAAAACAGTGCTGCCAGGGTCCTGGTGAGGGTGCCAAGCATGACCACATCACCATCCTTTGCTCCCCCTTTCACTTTTGTATAGAATACAAAGTCCTCTTGCACACCCATCACTGTGTGCACAGTGCAGCCCCACGTATCTCACTAAACTGATCACAACAAACATCTCAACCTGAACCTAGACCTGGTCAGGCCAACGGCACTGTCTGCTCCCGCCCAGGACACAGCCCAAAACGATGGGAAACCGTGATTTTGAAGTCGCTGTTCCCCACCTACCGCCTTCCTGGACACTATAGGGCTCCTCAGACAGTGTATTCCTTTAAGAAAGGACTAAAATCCTTCATTTTTTTAAAGAGCTTTAAATATCTCATTTTATTTTCATTACATTTTCTTGTTTTTTTTAGTCATTTTTATTTTCTTCCCATTTTCCATTTTGTTGTTTTTCACTTTGAGGTCTGAATTCAAACATGAAGTGAGTTTTAAAGAGTTATTAAAAAGCTGTCAACACAAAGTTGTTATATTTATGCAGGTCTTAATATCCTGAGAATAGGTATCCTACGAGGGAACTGGTTGGGAAGGTTCTGCAAACAATGTGTAATTAATGCTGCAGACATCTAAATTCTTATGTGTCACCCCATTGGAAAATGTTGGGATAATTTGAGTGCAGAATGTGCATGGTAAATGAATTATGGGACTACTCCTTCAGTGAACTGAATTATAAAACAGATCCAAGGGATGCTCTTAATTCCACAGGTAGAGGGAGGAGAATACGCAGATGTTAATGTTCACGTCAGTGATGTGTTACTTATGATGTCATTTAAAAACATAGTTTAATTGAAGTGCTGCATTCAAACTGTTAAATCTTTACTGCTGTTTTGCTCCTTTTGGCACTGCAGAGACAATCAAGGTGCCATGAGGGTGATTGGTTTTTGGATTTGGGGTTTAGAGACAAATCCCCTGTGAGAGTCGCCAACAGATCGGCCATTATCGGCCCTAAGGACTTGGTAGCTGTTTCACTGCTGACATTTCCATTTATATCTGTCACATTTGGAAACAGAGGAGAAGACAGAGAGGAAAGAGGAGTCTGGGATTTTAACCTGGATTTGATTGAAAGCCGTGTGGATCTTCAAATGTGATGCATTTATTTTCTATCCCTCATGCAATTTCATGTCACCCAAGTGTTTCAGAAACGCATACATTTATGTTGCATATTCACATAAGTTTTTATACATATTCAAAACAGTAAATAAGGACATTTATGTTATAACACAGTGTATTTTTTTTATCTTCACCTCGTTTCATAGTTAAAATCCTTTGATTGGTTGATGTCTGTCATGATAAAAGCAGCAATAAAGATCTACAAATGTCATATATGTAGCATTTAGCAGTAGTGATCTTTCCTGTGCCTGATCTCTGTCAGATCCATCGGCTCTGTGCAGTATCTGACTTCCATCCTGTGTGTAAATAGGCAATACTTTTATCATTCACAGCATCACAGATTAGTATGTTTTTTTGTTGTTTTTTTTCTATTTAAGTTGACCAAGAGAAAAGTTAAGTAATCTATAAATCATTGAGATGAACAGGAAGAGGTGCAGGACTGGAATGAGTTAACAAGCTTTGGTCCTTGATAGATGGTAGGTGTGTGTTAAGTCATTGCTGTAAGAACATGTAATTCCATGGAGAAGTTGTCTTTGGCAAAAGATTTTATCTTTATTTTAATCACCCAAATGTACGGGGCTCAGTAGTGCATTTAAATAGAAAAAATGTCCTCATTTGAATGAAACTGCAGGGTTTTCAGACACAAAGGCTTTTTCTCATGTTCAGAAAGAAAAAGCCTCTAGAGGGATTCAAAGTTTAGATAAGATTTATAAAGATTTTGTATTTGGAGTACTGTAAAAGTTTTATTCTTTTTATTTAGTTGTAACTAAATCTAAAACATAATTCAGCCTTTATAAAATACTATGCTAAATGTAGGACAACATAATAGGATTGTTTACAAAATGATGCTGGCAAGGAACACAGCCTTAGCCTCAAAAGGAAAAGATTAATAATGTTTTCTTGAGACATATAGTCAATTCACACGATTCGTGCCTGTTAGAAGTCACTCATTAAATGAATGTATATCATCTGTTTATTTCTTTATCAGGTTCTCAGGAGAATTAATCTAACTTAATATGAGATAATTGTATAGTTAAAGGTAAATAACTATCAGCAGTGTCAGGGTAACAATGACATGAAAGCAGAAATGCAACAGGGGACATAAAGAAATCTAAGGCAGGGAATTAGTGCAGTGTGGGTACAGCAGCAGACTGGTCTCTATGATGTCACATTGATTGTTTATCCTGGCAGGATGGATGACTAAATGTCGTTTAGTCTCATCAAGCAAGGTGCTAGCACTGTTTTCAAGTCAGTTTAGTGCTTGTTTGGTCGGGTCAGACAGCAATAGTTTTTTTTAAAAGTGCACTTGTTGATGCTCAAAAGTTTATGGTTATTTAGGCAATGGAGTGTCACACTTCACTAAGAAATCAGCTGCAGGGTGTGTATCAAATCTACAGTCAAGTATTTTCTCTTTATGTCAAAGGTAAATAAGAAACAAAATGTAAAAAGCATTAACACAGTGTTAAAATTTTATATTTTATAGTTAGGAGTAGCCCTACGATGGACTGGCGTCCCGTCCAGGGTGTACCCCGCCTCTCGCCCGTTGACTGCTGGGATAGGCTCCAGCCCCCCTCCGCAACCCCGTTAGGGACAAAGCGGTAGATAATGGATGGATGGATAGTTAGGAGTTAATGTAACAATTACTGTGAGCAAAGATAGCTTTTTCTGATTATTTTGTTTGTTTACACACCATACCACCAACAAAGAGCTCTGTAAGGGCTGGGATTTACTTGTTGCTAGCGATGCTTTGTACTGTGGTGCCCACAATACAGACACTCTCGGCAAACTTTTAGCATGTGATTGTTGACGTGAGGTAACATGTAACATATTGAATGCTGGAGGCATTCATCCATACATAAAGCATGAACCACACTCAGACCTTGTTCACAGTTACTGGTATTTTTATAAATATTTCTCCCTGATGGTCAGTAACAAACACTAATGCCTAATGTTAGCAACAAATTGGTTAGCAACAAATTGGAAAACGAGAGTAGCGCTAGCACAAATGGACCTTTTTTTCCGGTTCAGAGTCCTAGTGCTATGTACTGCCCACATGTGGCCTCCAGTATTTATTTATTTTAATTTTTTTAACGTGTCTAACTGGCCTCCAGTATTGAATGTTTTGGCTGCAGCAGGTTTGCTGCAAGTACTCAGACATAGCGAAACATTGCAAACATATCCAGCAAGTATATCCCAGGCCTTACCGCTCCTAGTTATTGATGGAAGCAACACATTAAACCCGCCATTCAGGATCAACAACAGTCTGTAAATGAAGTTTCATTGTTGGATTATCAACTGGAACGTCCAAAAGCAAATCAGAAATGTACTTCTTTCTTTTTTTAATGTGTCAGAAAGCTATTTAATGAGGCGGAGCCATTACCAGTACCAGTAGCTATCCTGTTTACTTAGCTACTTCCACTAATGTGCAAGTCAAGTGAACAGTGGTAAAAGATGAAAATTATCTATATTTTCAAAGCAAACAAGAAGCATACACTCAGGCTATCCTTATAGTATAATCTTTATAGTTGCAACCACTGATATTTCTTCTAAAAGAAACACAAATGATGAGAGGGTGCATATTCAAAGCTAAAAACCAAAACACTTGCCATTTATATGTGTCAAACTCCCATGGGTCGTGAACAAGAGAATATTATCTCAAAGTGGAGGCCCCTTGGATCCCTACAGTGGTAGGATGAATGAGGTGTTGTGTCAGACAGCAGGAGAATCAAGGTAATAAATGGTGTACTTGATCTGAGGCCAGCTGTGCGATTGTCTTTGGACAGTCTAATGAAGTGGGGGACCATGAACTGTCCTCACTTTTGTCCTGAAGAGAGGTGATATTTCATGCTGGACACCTTGTGAATAGGAGAGACATGTATTTATCATACTTGCTTGGTGCTATTTCTACAATGTGGAAAAAATAGAACCTAATGAAACTTATTCTCTACCGTTTCTGTTGTCTTCAAAATTTGTTTTCATGATTAAATAAGTTGTTGTATTTTGCAAGTCTGGAATCTTACAAACATGCTCACCTTTTCAAGCTGGACCTGATGAGCCTTTCCTGTTTCTCACAAAGGCATACTCATGATTTTTTTTTCATTTGGTTGGCAAAGACAACACAGACATTAGTGTGAGATGCCCAATCAGTAGATATCTCTAACTTTAATGTCTTGTAGCATTACTGTTTGGTTTGACTGAAATTAATGTGGAGAAATAAAAAAGATTTTCCAGTGTTCTTTCACTATCCGAAACAAAACTCTGTTTTACAGATTCTAAACAACATCATAAAAGATCTGAACTAACAGGTAACATAAATTCAAAGTCCTTTATCTTATAGAGAGAAATAAAAGGCAGAATGACATTGCAGAATAAACACACTGAGAGATCAACAATAAACTAATCAACAGTTGGCTTCTTTGTTCATGTCATTGGAAATAAATTACAAGGAAAGACTACAGCAAGGTGATGAAGAGGAGCTTCACAGCTTTGAGCTTTCAAACAGACATCAAGGGGCTGGACTTGGAAAGGAAACTGCTTAATTTGGACTAGAAGAATTAGTGTGGAAAGAAAGATAAATAGTATAAAAGAAAACCTTGTGTAAGACTAGAACAGATTATTGTTCATAGAGAACAAGGACAATCTCAGGTTTCTCTTCAGCACTAGCCAGGTTGACAAAGAACCATCATTGTATTCCTTTAGCTTCTTCTTAACCAACGTAGTATCTATTACAGAGAAAATTGATGATGTCCTTTTCATTATTAATGATATTTCACCTGGAGCAGCTTTAGAGACGTCTATAGAACCGGATTTTTGTTGGGACATTTCTGTCCTGTACAACTGTTTGCGTTAACCAGAATAATGGCTTCATCTAAACCCTCAACTTGTATTTCAGACCCAATCCCTACCAGATTATGCATAAACATTTCTCTGCTCCTGATCTTCTATGTATAAAAATATTAAAGTATTGACATCTTAACGTATTTCTCTTTTTCTTATTGAATAAAAGTTGCAGTGCATGTTAATCTCTCTTCCCAGTCCTCTCCACCCCAACCAGTTGAGGCAGATGGCTGCCCTTACTGAGCCAGGTCCCTCCCGGGTTAAGGTTTGTCCTTAAAAGGGAATTTTCATTTGAGCTGTTGCCTCATGCATGCCCAGGATGAAAGATTGGATAAAAGTCAAGATTTGATGCAATCTGTTGGTTGTCCTTAGCTACATTATTTATTATGAATTGGCTCATTTTGATGGGTCTGCAAAATGCCCTAAGAGGACATTCTTGTGATGTAAAAATGGTGAATTTAGTTTAAAAATAGGTGTATATATATCCATACACCTCTCATCAATTCTCTCTAGGATATTTTTGTATCAATACATTATAATATAATATTGCTTTTTTTTTATCCCTCATACTACCTGCCTCTTTAGGAGTTTATAGGAATTTTTGCATAATCTTCTGCTGATTGTTCAAACCTTTCAAGTCTTAAAAAATGTTGAGTATCATACTTTAAAGCAGCTCTTTTTCATTGAGTGAAAAAAGCTGTTTGAGTAATTTTAAAGTCCTACATTTCTGTGACAAGTCTGTTACCTAATGGGAAGTGTTTCTACACTATATGCAGTGGCTTACACAAACACTGGATGTAGGATTTCCTTACACTTTTATTAAAGATATTTGGTTTGCATAACCAACGGATGCTCCGAGAAGTTTGATATCACAAAATAAATTATTATGTTCCGGACTATATTCAGCAGTGTAAACAGGATTTTATTACCATATGCACTCTGAACAATGGGCTCAAAATATATGCTAGCTAGCCTTTTTGCACTTTGCACAGTGGTATACAAAAACTAGTTTTTCTTCAGATTTTTTTTTTTTTTTTTTTGCAAAATGCATCAGTGCCTGTAAGAGCTGTGTGTGATGATGTGTGTGAATAGGTTTGAGGTTACAGCTTTAAGGCAAGAAGTTGAGGGGATCAGACCATTCTCTGTTGCTTTATCACCCAACACTTCAACATATCGCTTTAATTTCTTTCAACCAATGAGAAGGACAAGTTCTGCTAGCCCAGATTTCCACCAAAGCAATACAAAATACTCATTATTACAGTGTATATTCATAGTAGTAAGACTAAAAAGGGTAACAAATAGGATGTTTTGATTAAGTTTAACCATGTATTCTTACATTTATTTGGTATATTTAATCTGTAATTAACTATAATGTTTATACTTACGCATAAAGCAGATTTTTCAATATTGTCATATATAATTTTGCCAAAACCACACAGCTCCATTTTGGTGAAGGCTGCTGTCAGGATCTGTTCTTGGAGTACCTGGTAGCATGACTGTGGCTCTGCCAAATTACAACCTGTTCACATGAAGACAAAACATGAAACAGAACTGCTTGATTTGTGTGTCTTATGCCAGATGCATAATGCATCGAGACCATGAATAATTTACATAAACAAGTG
The DNA here is from genome assembly GCA_037177335.1 of Kiunga ballochi. NCBI lineage: Eukaryota > Metazoa > Chordata > Actinopteri > Atheriniformes > Pseudomugilidae > Kiunga > Kiunga ballochi. The sequence continues at coordinate 6,951,415 of JBAMIG010000024.1, read as the reverse complement.
GAGAGAATCTGTTTGGTGCTCTGCCAACCATTTCCTCTCTACTTTCACCTCAAAGAATTATTTTGTCATGAAGAAGAAGAAAAAATTTAGAATAAAAAACAACCTCAATGCTGGAAAGACAGATGGGATAAAGGATGAGTGTCCTGTCCAAAATCACACTGATTTGATGGTTGCCATGGTGATCAGGAAAGAAAACAGTAACTTGGATTTCCAAGAAAGGACTTGGTGGTCTAGTAGAATCATAAAATGTCAGACACATCACATTTCAGTACTTATTTAAAGTTTTAGCAAAAGACTAACCAAATGAAAATGTGGTTATATTTTACAATAATCAGAATAGCAAACATAGCAGTGCATTGTAGTCAACAAATAATATTGTCACTTAAAGTTTGGCATGTCATGGTGAAGAGTTGAAAGTCTAAAATTGTTTATTAGGGTAGAAAACGATCAGGATTAGTTATGGCAAAAATACGTTCTTTCTACGACACCGTAATCAAAATAATGAACCCCATTTTCACATTTCATGTATGATTATCTCATCTTCTCGCATATTAGTTTGACTTTTTTTTGCCTTTGTTTTGGTCTCCTCTAACTCCACATGTTGCAACTTTAAAATAAGATAAATCTGTCTTCAGATCTGCTGGCTCTGTAAAGTCCTCTCAGCCATTTTTACTGCAGACTTTTACTACAGTATTTAAAGAACAAAGTCCTGACAGAGCTGTATTAGTATATAGGCCCAATGTGAAAACTAAGTGTACTTTATATTCTTACTATGTAATAATTTTAAACTTTTTGATGATTGAAAAATGTAACATTAACACAGCGCTAAAGAACTGGAAAACAAAATGCATTTAACTGATTTTCTGTTTTTCATTCCCAAGCTAATTTTAGCTCATCCGTTTCTAAACTTGAAATATATCAGTTTGCACAGTTGCTCACTGGTTAGGTCAGAGTGATGACAGATTTAAAATCATGTGTATTTTTAGAGCTGAAGCATCATGTTACATTTGATTTTGATTAGTTTGCTGTCCTGCAAGTCCTGCCGTCATCAGCCCCCATTATGACAACAACAAAAAAAAAGGAAACAAATGCGGGAGAAGTCTCCAATATGTTCTGTTGCTAGGGAACTGACATTTCATTATGCCATCACTGGCTCAACACTGTACAGTCTATATAAAATGATGATTTATGTTCACACCGCATCTATTTCAATTACATTTGAACTAATTAAATATGGTAATTGTGTAATGTCTGAGAACTGATATGTTTTCATTTTGATTGTATGGTGATTAAATTAATTGTTCAGGAACAATTTGCTCTTAATTGCAAAAGGAACAAGTCAGACTAATTGAGCACCATAAAATTAATTTACCTTGCAAATATTATTATTGTCAAATCACGGTTAATCACAACAAATATTAATGTTGTTGCTCCAGTGTGAATTGTTTGCAGAGTTTAGGATTTGAATGCACCCGTCAGCATCAATTTAAAACACCTCTCTTGGTAAGTGCTGTATCATTTTTGGCTGTGCATGCTTGATATTTTGCTGTATCTTTATTTAGCAAGTATGAACTTAAGTTTCCACCACGTACACAGACGAATCATGTTCAAAGGAAACAGGCTGCCATATGTGTATGTCTATGTGAATAAATGTGTCCAGACATTTTGAATTTGGATGTTTTTATCTGACTGGTGACCTGTCCAGGGTGTACCCCGCCTCTCGCCCAATGTCAGCTGGCATTGGCTCCTGCCCCCCCATTTTCTCTAATGTTTCAATTTACTCATGATTGTCAGTATCAAACATAACCAGAACATTGTATTTCTGACTGTGCCTCTGTTTTCCCAGAGTATTTTCTTATTTCTGAGCAGAAACTGTCATTGTCTGGTGTCTGTGACCGGGCCATAGTGAAGCTCATAGCTTAGGCATGAAATTTAGCATGATGTATTTCCTGAACTATCAGCTACTTAAGAATTGCCTCGAGTTGAAAAAGAGAGATTGTTATCTGACTGCACATTTGAGTCCAGCCAATGGGTTTCCTAGGGCTGTGCTCTGCCAACACAGAAGGCAAAAAAAATAAGACCTATGCAACAATGGTTGAAGCTCAGGGTCATTCTTGTACCTTCCTCCCATCTCTAGTGTCCATCTGGCATCCACTGATGTGAGAGCTGTGGGTGTGGAGGAACCCTGCAGGTACATATCTGAGTACCAGCTTAGACAAACCACAACAGGCAACCATTTACAGCCACTTGCTTGTCAAATGGCTACATGATGGTACAACCCACATGTCCACTTCACCGTTGCTTCCAAACATTTCTTGCTCCAGGCTGCTACATCAGAGTAAATGAACAGCTGACAGAATACTGACACATAGCTTCATGACTCTTATTTGAAAATGCTCACTGATATATGCTTCAGACTCTCATAGGAGGCACTCGCACATCATTCAACCCACATATATTTTTCATCGAATTATCAATCATTGAGTTTCTTCACATTTGTCTGTGTAATTGTATGTTCATAATGAACGATAATGCATGCCGTTATGTATGTCTAAGGCTAATCCTCAGCTGTATGCACTGGAGGAGGATGTACACAGCTCTTATGTAATGGAGGGGAGCAACAGGCAAGACATTTAAAGCCTTGAATTTCTCATAAAATCTAATCAAATATAGACATAAATAAAAAAAAAACTTGATATAAGACTAAAAGTTTACCATATTAGACAAGCTTTTTTTGTCCTTTTGAGGTTTGCATGAACAGTTGTCCAGGCTTTTCAGATACAGTACAGAATGTTTTCAGTAATTCTCCCTTTATCATTTTGACTAATTCGGCATTTATCTTGCATCCAGCCTGCTCTGTAAATTTCCTCAGTATCAGAAAAACAGTTTTCGCCAGTACTGCCCTCCTGTGTTTCTTTGATGAAGCCTTGCTAAGTGTTCAGCCCACCCACTTTGCTGTTTTCTTGTAACATAAAACCTAAAGACGAACCCCTTGACAGCCATCTGTCCAGACATTTGGATCGACTGGACTCAACTGGATCAACAGTTCTGTCTCTTGGCTTTGCCGTTTTAATACTGATGAACCTACTGCTTCAAAGCTAGACACTAAAGAACTGTGGACTGTTTTAGGACATCTGTAGTACTTAATATTTTCACAATAAAGACAGAAAATAAAAATGTATTAATGAAACAAAACTAAACCAACCAAAACAGCATCACTCATTTTGCAGAATCATCAAATCGGTTCTCTTTTCTTGCATTTGATTAGTTTTTTTTATATGACTATTTATTGTTTCTTAATATTAAAAAATGGAAAAGCATAATTTTTCATTTAATTTAAGTTAATCATAACATTACCATGCTGTCATATGTCAAGTAAACTGCACCTTGTGCCAAAGGAAACGAATAGAAAGGTTTGGCACTGAGAAGTGATGAAGATCCTTTGCATATGCAGTGAAATGATTCAGGAAAAGAAACAACAGCTCATCTGCCAGGTCCACTTGTTCTTCCCTCCACACAGAACAATGGACTGTGCTTTTGGGCACATATTCTCCACACGCTCCAGCTCGACTGCACCCAGCTAATGATCGCTAACCAGAATTTGTGCATCTCCCGTTAGCGAGCTCTGAGAAAGAGCCACAGTTTTGCAATCACACTAATTTTTTCAGTGCTGTTATGTGCACTGCTGTCCTCGTGCAGCTGAGGGAGAATTAGAAGAAATAAAAACCTTAATGGATTCTTCCTCAGTGTCTGGTGTGTAGGAATTAAGCATGGAAGTATGAAAGTTTTTCCTTTCCATATAATTTATTTGAATGCAAAACCTTTCCTTTATTTTCAAAACAGAAAAAAACAATTATCCTTGTGTCCTCCATTCATCCATCCAGCCATCCACCATTTAACATTCATTCTCCAGACTTGACAGCATCAATCAAGTAATGAAAATGATTTATATAATTTCCCTTTGTGCAACACTAAAGGTTATAAAGATAATTTGCAGTTGCTTAGCAGCATGAAGGCAGATTTGTTCTGGGTAATTCAGGTACTCATTGCTTTACAGCAGTAAAAACATAAAGTCAGAAAGAAATCAGCAGCAGGTTCCATGTTGTTTAAAATCTAGAAAGCTCTGTTCTTTAAAAGTTCTCTTAATTACATGAGCACAGTTTACTAAAAATATACTAAAGGTTTTAGAAAATCCTGAGGCCATGTGTTATTATCTCTGCAATACATGACATAAAAACCTCTCACAATCAACAAACTTGCTGCTGTTTAAATAAAGGCTGAGATGACACTGTTTATTCTTGCTTACACATCTAGTGGAGGACATATTATCTGTAAGTTTACCCATCATTAAATGCTGTGTGTGTGTGATGCTTTAAAGCTGTTTGGTCATCCAATGGGGTAAAAAAAAATGGATAATTTATTTTCTTTTTACAGAGGAGACATCACTAGAGAGTAAAATGAGCAGGCTCAATTGGGAAGAAATAGAAGAAAAAGAGGGAAGGAATTAGGAGGAGAGCAAGCAGAGCAAGAAGAAATTCCATTATAAATGGAAAAGAGAACAGATAAAGTGAAACACAGAGGAAGTTCATCAGTTCAGTTGCCTCTAAGAATGTTGTTACAGTAATGGGTGAAGGCATCTTGGGGTTAATTAAACTATCTAATCACATTTAGTGGTGGATGTTGTGTAGGGGGCAGACAGTAGTCCTGAATCCACCTTTTACACTCCCAGTCACTCATTCTCATCCGTTACTGTGTCGATAGAGCTGCCACAGTTTTTTCTCACTGTTGTCACGGCTTGTCACTTCTTTTAACTCAACATTAGTGATGCTACAGGAGCAACAACTTCTCATGTTCGTGTAGACTCAATCCCCCAAAGGACTGAACATCTGATTGGCAGATGACCCTAAATACTGTTTGCTGAAACCCTCAACCTCTACCATCCAGGTAAAGATTAGAAACTGAAAAGATGAGTCCACCTGGCCACTCACAATAATGATGTATTAAATAGCTTGATGTTGTTTACAATATGCTCTTCTTTAGTGTGTCTCCCAAAGATAATCATAAATTAGCTAATTCTGCTAAGAAACATTATGCTATTTAAAGAATAGGCTATAGGTAGTAGGAATATGACTTTTATATAGGATAATGAACCTGAACACAAGGGTAATTATACATTGGAGCATCAAAAATTATTCAAGTTAAATGTTTCACAGTTATAATATAATTATATAATATAAAAATAATCTGTAGTCTCAAGGAGGAAGAATGTATGAAAATCCTGAGTAACAGTAAGATGTTACTCAGACATCATCCATCCATCCATCCATCCATCCATACATACATCCATACATCTTCTACTGCTTATTACCAAACGGGGTCACAGGGGGGCTGGAGCCAATCCCAGCTGTCTACTCAGATATCATTAACAGAAATATAAATGAAGGCTAACTACATTCGTCTTGTGCAGTCACTTGATGGCCGTAGGGCAGTGGTCTTACCAGGATGACACATCATAAATTGTCAGTGTGCTACCAAAATAAGTCAGAGGTACAAGGTTTTTAAGGTTGTAAACTTATGTACTCTGGCTTTAAATATACTTTAAATTGTTATTCCATCTAACTAAATAATTTTAAAACTACGTTTGACTTTCGTGTTCTTCATCATGTATGTTAACAAACTTACATTTTCTACTTTTATACTAAATAAAGGCCATGCTAATGATTATATTAGTAAAAACAAGCTCATGTTTTGCATGACATGTATTTTGTATTATAGGTAAAAGGGGGGTGTCACACAAGTTCAAATCACACTGACCTAAAATTGCCAGATTACTTTTCATATTTTTGTTTTTCCATTGGTTACATTCAGGTATTAAACACAACATTAAGTTTTTTTGCATCATGTTGCCATCATGCTTTACCAAAAACAAAGTGAAAGTGAAACAAAATGAAAAACATCAAGATTTTCAGGAAATAAAGTCATGCACGCTGTGGCTTGCTTGTAATTCCCTAAAGAAAGAGACAGAATGAGGGAGTAAAGCAGTGACAGTAGGTGACTATCAGGTTGTCATGAAAAAAACTGGCAAAAAAAGAAAACACAAATTATTACAAAATTAAATGCTGAATGAAAGGTGCAAGATATGGCACAAAGATGAAATGTGAGGATTAAAAAGGTTTTCGGGGTGGCAGGCAGCTGGAAGTGAAAGAGCTTCAGAGGAAGAAAGAAAAAATGAGAAAAAACAAGCATCAACTGTATCTTTATCAAAAGAAAGCTACAAGTTCAGAATCCATGTCAAAACTGACTATGAAAAGAGTAAAGGGAATCAAATTTCCACCATATGCTCAAGAAATTAATCAGTTGTGGAGCTGAACACAATGTTGAGTCTGACGCTTTCACTGGACAAAATTCAATTTGAAAAATCAACATTGTATTTTGAGGCAAAGGGAAAAAACGAGAAAAGATAGGGATGTTTCACAGGATTAGTTTTGGGAGCAACAGAAATTTCTCCTCACGTTTCCAAATAGGTCTAAGCTGTGTATCCTAAATGCTTTCAATCATTACCAGAACATTTTCACTTGTAAAACTGACACAAGCTTTTTCTCCAACTCATAATTTATCACCCACAGCCCAGACACTGCTAACTTAATAAAAGCCTTTGTGATGAAAGGAAAGAAACATAAATTGCTCTGCAATTAAAGAAAAGTCTAATTTCCTGGGGGTGGTACTTTGTCCACAATTGTCATTTCACAAAATTAGGATAGAGTTTGCAAAGAAATAACGACTCACACAAGAACATGATGACAACCAAATGAATTAATAAACAGCTTTTTGATTTACGATATACATGTTGCAGTATTGCATTTTGATGTGATGATGGCTGTGTCTCAATATCGTAATGCACTGGACACTTCTTTTCTTCTTTAACATTTACCAGTAGTGATGTAAAACCAGTTGTATTATTTTGTGTCCACTACGTAGCTAAAAACTGCTAACATTTTTGTATGCAAACTGCACTGGATTAGTGACCACAGTGTCAAACAAAATATTGGATCCATGAGTTATTGTAAGCACAAAATTAGACATGTAGCAAACTGTGGTTTATTAAAACCTTAAGAAAATACCTTCATACTCACATCTATACAAATTAGCGTCCGCCAAAGTATTTGCCGCCAATATTTTGAAAGTCTGGCACTTCCTCTTCTGCTACGTCAGCAAAAAGGTGTC
>JBAMIG010000024.1:6931430-6943541 GCA_037177335.1 Kiunga ballochi | reverse complement strand
CGGGGCTGCTGGTTGGGAAGTGTCAATCAGGTTGTTGAAAGTCACAGTGATATTCAGGCTGCTGATTGGACAATAATGTTAAGACTCAGACCTGTGGCTTAAGGAGGGCGAGGCACTATCACCCACTATGGGCCAGCCTCCCCTGCTTAAATCCCCTTTCTTCTACATTGTGATGCTCACTTATGATTAAAAGCTTAGAGCTGCTGCCATGGGATTGGCTGATTAGTGACTTCTGTCAACAAGCACTTAGACAATCAAATAAAAAGGCTTTCGCATAGACAGTGTCATTATACTTTATGTACCTTTACATTTCAGCTTTACTTTATCATTCTAAACTTCCATACTTTTTAGAAGTGTCAGCTCAGCACCAAAAAAGCAGGAATGAAATGAAGTCATCACATATAAATTATGATATGAAATCCTCACTGAATAAAACTGATGTGTGCCAATGAAAATTGTAGTTGAAAGTTTCCCTCTTAAAGTATTTCTCTGATCCTCAGAGAAAATAAATGTCAGCCAGTTTGTGTGAACTCCATTCTCTCCTCTGAAAGGAAGAGTTCACACCTTCTGCTATTACTGGGGTGTCAGCTAAAATGTGCACAGCAAGACAGCATGAAACGCAGATGAATGAGATGCTTGGCGATGTCTCTGAGCTAAGCGCAAAAACAGTGTGACAAGATGGAGACAGGGAGTAGAAGGCTTCCTTAAAGTTGCTTTGAAGATACACTGTACACTGCAACCCCCATTCAGTGTTAAATCATTTGGTTTGAATAAAGACAGAAGTCTTACTTGTTGAGTCTGTGATTCTTCCATTGCTGTCTGTGTAAATATTACATTCAGAAGGAGAAAAATCCCAGAGGGTGGCATGTCCTCTCCGGGTTGGGAATGAGGTCCTACCCCAGATAAAGGAGTCAAGGTATCCTGTTGAGGGAAGGATGGGAAAGAGAGAGAAACAGGGGGATTGGAGTCTGCAGTAATGTGGACTCTGCACCTGGTCTGTTGTGGTAAAGAAGGAGCTGAGCCAGGAGGTGAACTTCTCGGTTTACCTGTCACTCTATGTTCCTATCCTCACCTATGGTCATGAGTTGTGGATAGTGACCAAAAGAATAAGATTGAAATACAGGCAGCCGAAAAGAGTTTCCTCAGAGTGTTCAGTGTCTTCCTTAGCGAAAAGGTTGAGAAGCTCAGCCATCCGCAAGACACTCAGAGTATAGCTGCAGCTTCTCCACATTTAGAGGAGCCAGAAAAGGCGACTCAGGCATCTGGTTAGGATGCCTCCTGGACATGTCTCTGGAGAGGAGTTCTGGGGACGCCCCTATCAGACGAGACCTGACTGGAGACCCAGGACGTGCAGGGGAGATTGTATCTCTTGAATGGCCTGGGAATACCTTAGACCCCTTCTGATAAGGTGGCAAATGTGGCTGCAGGGCTTTCCTTCATAGGCAACTTCCCTCACAACCCGACCCTGAATAAGTGGCCGAGAATTAATGGATAGATGGCATTAAAGTGATTCCACAAATTCAATTCCATGCTTCCTCCGACTACATGCTGCAGTGTCTTTGAGCAAGACACTGAAATCAAACTAGCCCCCCAATATGGGAATGATCAAGATATGAGTGTGTGTGAATGGGTGAATGTGCTATAGTGTAAAGCACTTTGAGTGGTTGACAAGACTGAAAAAGCGCAAAATAAATATGTCCATTTACCATTTACCAAAGTTCACCTTTAATTAGCTTTACTCATTTTGCACATACAGTACGTAAAGTGGAAGTCTTTTGTCCACCTACATATCCATTTTTTTTACATTATTCTATAATTTGTTTTACCTGAATTTATAAAAACAAATTTATTTAACATATGAACATATAAATTGAAAGTTGTATACTGTTCATTCTGGAGCAGAGTGATATTTTGTAGATGTAGAACAATACTTCTTCATTTGATACATTAATTAGTAGCATTTTCATTCTTCCTGGGTATTATTCCTCATATCTTGCACCTTGCACTTCTAACTAATTTTTTTTTTCATTTTATATAGGTATATTACCAGCTTCTGAGTTGTCACATTTTGAAATCCTCTATGTGTTTATTTTCCAAGGTCAATGACACAAGTTGACAAGCAAAAAGCATTTTGCTGCTGGGCACCACTCATAAGTCGCCCAGATAAAAGCCAGGAACCCCAATGGCTCAATTTCCAGTCGTCTGTGAAAAGGAAAAAAGTCCAAGTCAAAAGGGAAGAATAGCTCCTGAATTGCTGAGGGTTACTGTGCGTATCTTGATTCAAAATGTCACACTGCCCCTGGCTGCCAACATCCCATTTTCTGTCTCTGCGCTGTATGCAGTCGCAAGAGAGGCTTTAGGACCAGTTCAAATAGAGTGAAGACTTTTTAGAGAAGTCAAAGAACTATAAAAATGTGTTATATGTGCATCAGAGCTGGTCCTGGTGCTTTTAAGCCCTTTGATGGGATGTTCAAAGGTTAGATAAAGTGAAGTGGAAATACAACTCAGAACTTAGTGATAGTTTCCACCAGCTTTTTACAGGAAATGATGGATATTGTGTTTATTTTAAGGGTAAATAAACACCTACATTTTTCTCTGTGAACAATTTAATTTACAATCAGTGTAAATAAAGTCCTATGTTGATCAGTTAAAGACTTGATGAAGAGAAACAGAAAACTCCCTCCTTATTCCATCACCTTACTTTAATGGAGAGTTTGAGTGTCCCAAAGATTCTGATAGCTATGTGGTCAGGATTTATGCCCCAAATGGGGTCAACATAGCAGATAGGTCATGCTTTGGCAACTTTCCCAGTAACCTGACCTGAGATAAGGAAAAACTAAATGGATTGATGGACCAAAGCATGTCAGATACATATCATTTCCCAACAACAAAATCTTAGCTAAATTGATGTTAAGTCTGTTGAAACACCTCATTCTGATTGGCTGTTCAGTGCAGCAGGTGATGTCATAGAGTGAGTTAGGTTTGTTTAGTTTCCTGTTTTGTTTTGTTATTGTTCCTGTTTTGGTTCTATGTGCTTCTGTTTAGCTTAATTTCCTTTTTATTGTTTTTATCTGGTTTTATATTGATCATTCGTTCCACTTGTGTCTTGTCGTCTCTGTCTGTGTATTTATACCTCCTGGTTTCTGTTAGTGTTTCTAGTTCATTCTGATATGATGAAGAGTGTAGAACTCTCCTGTGACTCCTTGAGTTCTATGCTCCTTATTGTGACAGGTGAGGCCACAAGAAGAGATTTAGCAGCTGCCAAAAAAAGAAAATATTAATATCATAAACAGTCTGTATAGTTTGCTATCCTTATTTTTCTAAAGCATTTTATTATTAGTGTGGAGAGCAGAACAACAAAATAAATAAACATGACATAAACACTGTAGGAAAATGTTTATGTCATGTTTCTGATCACTGTCACTGAGCTCTAATACACATAAGCTAACCTCTGCTTCACATTCTGCAACTTGTTGAATACTATCTTGGTGTTTTGTATTTAGAAAAACCTAAACTTAAAACAAGTGATGTCATACAAAGACAAAGCATTATTTTTTGTGCCTGATAAGAAGGATTTTTCAGGTTCTGAATCAACTCTTCAGTCTGGATGGACTAGCCAGTTCAAAACTTAGTTTGGGTATCAGCAGCGTTCTGGTGTCTAGTGAGTGTGAAAGCTCTACTTATGACAAGTTACCACTGATTTATTAAGTTATCGTTTTTGTGCCATTCAGGGCCCTGTTTTTGTTTTTTCAGCCACCCTCCTTTAAGCTGTCCTGAGTCATTATTGTCTTTGATTTTTATTTGGAACCTAAACAAATATAACTTATCTGAAAATGGTCTGTCAGGTACAAACATTAGACAAACACAGCTGAAATACCTTCATAATGACATAAAATCTCTTCCTCAAGACTACTTTGTTTTACAAACAAAAAACCTCTAAAGCAGTTGTTTTCTGTGTTTTGTGAGAATAATTGAGAAGCTGCTGGCTTGTTATTTCAGGCCACAGGGGCACAGATGCTGGTCAAACATGGTTGGTTTTTTGGCAGGGAGCTCACATGTATTACACACAGGCATGTTTGTCTCATCATTGGCCAACAACAAATGAAATAACTCATTCATACAAAAAACTGATGTAACTGTACAGAAACACAGGTGCTGGTCAGACATGATTGGCTCTATGAAGGCAGCTAAAATGTCATTAGCCTCTTTAGCATTCGAGTGAGCTAGCTTACATCTCTTAGCTTACAAAAAAGGAAATAAAACCTTCTGATTATAGCAGGCCTTTAGTTACATCACTATCCTGAAATATGGCTTTTAGATAAAAATATCCATGAACACCTGTGAAACATGTGCATAATTTGTGTCAGAGTATTGATACTACAAACAGATACTTCACCTAGAAAGTTCTAATCACCGCATGTACAGCCTAATTTTATTCATCAATAAAAAGATTACTGTGAAGATCCACTTGTTTGGCAGAGATGAGAGGTGGGAGTCACATCCATGAGCCCCGAGTCTGCATGCACTGCCATGGGGTCAGGCAGCAGCCACAGAGTCCATTAGCACATTACACAGTCCTCTCAGCCTGAAAACGAGGAAAAGCCATTGAACATCCCATTCCACCCCACCACACAGATTAGAGTGGCCCTAATGCAACTGCAATAAGGTGTGTTACTCGTGAGGGAGGAGGAGGAGAGGGAGTAAGAGCCCACAGGGTGAGAGTGTAAGGGGGAGAAGAAGGCCAATACAAAAAAGAGAAATGAGGAAGCAAATGAAGTGTGCCCCAGTGATGATCATCCTCATTGATGGTGTATCACTATCACATCTAACAGACTGTGCAATCATTTGAGCCAGAGAACAAAATACATTTTTATATCCGCATTTTTCCTCCACATGCCTGGTTAAAATAGACCCAACATTAAGATTAAATGACCTGATACAACACACTTAGGCTCACTTTAATCTGTACATAAGTGCAATTCTGCGCAAGCTGATTGGTTTTTCTAAAGTTCTTAAAATAACAGGTCCAAGAGGAAAACAAAAACATAAAAGGTGTTGCATTATATGCATGGAAAAATACTTTGTGGAGCTTTTCCCTTAGGGCTGGAGTTACATCCTCTTGATACATTTTGCTACTGTTTGAGGTTTCTGGGGCAGTGGAGGTGTATAGTGTATGTGTCAATGCATTTCTGGTGCATGATAAATGGCTCTGCTTCCTTTGTTCCAGAAACTCGAAGTGAGGATAAAATAAATCTTGTCCACTGGCAGGCGGGGTCTACCACAGTAAGTGACTAACTGTAATGAACACGTGCAAGAATGCATGAAAGGATTATTTGATGGCTTTTTCTGTGGGACAGGTCTTACTATGATAATACAAACTGCTTCAGTGCCAAATTAAACCATGGACCTTCACTGTTTGTAATATGACAGTCATACAACAGGCATTTATCTAAACACAGGTCACAAAAACTTTAAGAGTTAGTGAGGCTGTAAAATAACATCCAGTGTCATTAAAAGCCCATCACTTCATTCAATTGAACATAGTTTTCCTTCCATGTTGAAGGATTTGAATGAAATATTGATTGGATGATAGGTCAAAAAACAGCTGAAGCACGTTAACTTATCTAATTAATTTATTTTCTGAAGAGTTTCAATAAAGGGAAGATTGTTGCAAAAAATAAAAGATGCAGAAGGAAGGGCTGCGAGAGCATAAGTGATTCATTAAAAATTATTTGTAAGCTAAGTCTATCCTACTATCTGTCCTTCCAGACACAAATTACCTCTGGTTATATTACAGTCGCAGCGGGAGGATTTTGTGGATAGATCCATAAATGCACACACAGATAGACAGTGAAGCATTATATACGTGTAATAGCAATGAATATACCACTATCTGTCTGTGGTATTATGAACTACATGCAGAGATATGAGAAAGCCTACCCTGGAGAGCTGTGCAAACATAAACAGCCTCAAATGGTGATTCTTGATTTCTCATAAACAATCACCAAAGGTCATTTTTATTTGTCTTTAAGCATAATGAGTCTAAAGAGATCTCATCATTTAATCGTAAGAAAAAACATGTTTGGCCATCTTGTCATGCCACGAGTTTTATCCAAGGACACTGCAGTCGTCTTTTGTGCTAATGTCCATTAAACTAATTAGTGTGCTGTATTAAGTGCAAACAGCCTGCTATGAAAATAACTCAACATGTTGCCATAGTGACGAGCTTGTCATACATAATTTAATTTAATTTAAATGTAGGAACCTGCAGTACAATTTAAATAATAAGGCTTTGTGATGGATTTTATTTGTTTTACATGTTTAAAGGCTAATACTTCAGCACACCTATTGATCTGTTTTATTGAGAATTTGTGTGCAGATTTACAAAGTTATTAGTATTTTATATTTTCTTTTGGTTTTTTTTTTGCAACGGTCTTTTCTTATGAACAAAATGCTGCGGGAAGAGCAGAACACTGTAAAAACCTTGTTAAATGCTGTGCTTAACATTGTGCTCCCGCTCCACCCTAACCTTTATATCTCAAGTGCATTTCAACACAAGTTGACATTTTCTATTTCTCGAAACATGTCTTTGCACAGAGATACAGAAACACAAGTGGCTCAGCCATCGCTGCAGAAGTCTGTCGTTTTCCTACAATACAGTTCTCATGTGGCTTTGCAGCGGCCAACAGATTACAGAAATACTTCCTTTGTTTTAATTATAGATTTGTCCAAAGGGAAGAATTAAAATGGAACTTTCTTTCTCAAAGGTTTACAGCTGGCTTCAGTGGCTCTTTAAAGGAATAGCATCCTGAGGAGAGAAGAAATATTTTGGTATCTAAGCATATGCAGTGGATCTCTTGTGAAAACTTTGATTGATTATTAGTACGCAGACTAAAAATAACATCTGTTTAGTTGGAAATTAGGAATGTTAATTAAAATTAATGCTGTATCCTGTAGGATGAGAAATTTTACATCCCCATCAACAAGTTTCTTTCCCTTAACAGTAAAATTTGCAGCCTTTATTGCTGCAATTATCTTTGATTTATTTTGGAAATGATTGTTTTTGAAGCACAGCCCTGCCTATTTTACATTCAGCTGTGAAAATTGGTTTTGTGCCAACAAATCCTTTGTGCTAAATACTTTATTTTCAATCCAAAACTATTTTGTAGAAGCCTCGCCCCGGAAAGAGAAGTCTGTGCTTCTTTATATCTTTCTTTGCATATCTTTCTTATCCAGCACTGAAGGACAAGGGGATAAATACCCCATTGTTACAGACAGAAGACAGCTTTTTTGGACGTATCTGTAAGGTCAGACAAAACATTTTAATATAAAAATAAAAGGTTAGAGAAAGCAATGTAAATGTCTATTTTTAATCATTCCTTTAGGAAAATATAGAATTCTGTCCATATTTCTGTCAAGAATATTGTCTCAGTATCTAAAACTAAAGCTCTGCCTGAAGAACCACTTCCCGGCCATTGCATGGATCATTTCCTGGTGTATTCTTGCCTCTCTGCTTGCCTGATTCAGTGCATGTCTACCTGAGAGGCTCTGAATGACCCTGCCCTTTTAAGCTCAGCTGACGTGGGATGAATCCACGATAGCTGATCCGTTGTGTCAGTCGAGGTTCCGGCCTCAGCTAGCATTGGCCTGCTTAATGCTACATCACTGGCAAATAAAACAGAGCTGAGCAAGTGTAAAACAAACTACAGGTGTCCTTTCAAATGTTTAAAGACTGCTTGTGAAACAACCAAGGCACACTTAAGAGAGGCCAAAAGAAGAGCAGTTCTGAAACATCTTTTTATCTCATATTTTTTTTAATGCTCCACAGATTGCTGGTTTAGATGTCACTACTGGATTGTGTGATAATTTTATGTGTTTTTTTTAATTAATAAGGTTGCCATAATCCTGACTGATCCTCCTTTGTGTTCTCTACTTTGTTGTGTTAAACCAGTTTGAGCCAGTAACTCCGTCCCTTTTAGACAATATGGTTAATTATATTAAGCCTACTGGCTTACAGTTGTATATTTTGGTATTAGAATAGACAAACATTTTAAACAGAACTTTCATCTTATAAGTAAACTAGTAAAGGTAAAATCTTAACTTTTATATGACCTTTATAACCACAATGTGCAATTATATATATATTATATAAATATATATATTAATATATATTTAATATGTATTTATTTTGTCGTAGAAGCAGCATAATGTCCTTTGATGTGTCCATTTAAAGTACTGTAATTAATAGACTTCATAGAAGCAACCACACCTCTGTGTTGTCCAATGATTTCTCATTATGCACACCTTGTTTGACATTATTTCTTATGTAAGTATTTTGATATAAAGTGTTCACTGCATAATCTGCTGGTAGCACTGGTTCCCAGTCCTCTCGTCTCACAGCTGCAATCCATTTGTCTCACAACACCGAGAATCTGTAGAACGACGGGCCGTTCATTTGGTCCTGCCTGTTAAGCTGCTACACCCGAATGCAGATAATGAAATCACCATTATGATCAGGAAGAATACTCAACACACTACAATCTGGTCTATTTTAAATGGTCTGAGACTGGACTACTTGCCATCCAAAATAGCTGAAAACAAAAGTCAGGTGACTCAGTGACTTCAGCTGCAAGTCCTTTATAGAAGTCCTAACTCTCTTACTAAAAGGCTCTGGCTGTGCAGACAAGGTGGAGTGACGGTAGGGACAGTCAATCATATTAGAAACGTCCACTGTTCCAGTAGAATCTTATATCTATCAACACCCCTCCAATTTCTAGACACTGAGTGTATTTATTATTTACCTTACAGTATAAGAATGCAAACATAACATAGAATATCACAGATTATTAACTATGAAAACAGGCAAATTCAAAAAGATGTGGCACTGTTAGGTGAAAGAGTATTGAGTTACTTGCATCAGTAGCAGTCCCTGGGAGAAATGTCTGCAGTGAAAAACATCTCTGGAGTAAAAAAAAAAATGTTTGGCTCTGCAAAGACACAAAGACCCAGATGGGAGGAAGAGACAAGAAAACAAAACAAATCAAATGCCAAAAACATTGTCTTTCAAGTTGTATTTTTTCATACTAGACCCTAACAGACGCTGTCAATCTCCATCTGTTTCCTAGAAAAGACAGCTTTCTGTGGCTTTTGTGTGTGTGTGTGTGTGTGTGTGTGTGAGAGAGAGACGAACAACCGCATCATTTAAGGTAGAGGCAACATCCTCATATCCCCATGACATTTGCTGCCTCCATAAACAGTGGTGAAATGTAGAGTGAGGAGACAACAAGATGATTTAAACAGTCAATTTGCTTCACAATGTTCTGCTGTTTTAAAAATAGCCGTGCTTGTAAAGCCATTTAAATGGCTTGGCTTGTTCTGGGTTTGCACATTTAGCCTGTTCAGCTTGCTGCAGCATAATGGGCCGAAAATTACCTCTTCAAGCTCAGGGATAAGGATTTTGTAAGGCAGGAGGAGAGTGGGACATGGTGACATTATTTCTAAGTATTAGTATAATGTTGGTTTATGAGAAAAAAAAAAGTATGCATTTTTTTAATAATAAAATTTAACAGGGATTTAACAAAGACCGCAAGTCATTTTCCAAATTTCCATAAGATGATATGTTGTAGCAGATAATATAAAGTGTTGTATGTTTATGTCTGTTTATATAAAGCAAACGTATGTTTACGATTTTAAATGTTCAAATTTCCAATAGAAGCAAAAAAAATCCCTCTGACTATCTGTCCTGTTTCTTTACCACCCACAGTTTATTTTCTTCATTGAGGCGGAAGCAGGAATGTTTAAACTCCTAAATCACTGGCATTGAAATACCTTTCTTCAAGTTATGACAGAATTTAAGGAATATTTTCCAGATTAAACCATATATCCCTTTTGAAAACAATGATTCATCCAAGGACAAATGTAAGTGTAAAGTGAAAAGAAGCACTGAAAATCTCCATTGCTGCTTTGAAAAACTTTGAGAATTTCACCTGAATTCATGCTTAATACTTCTGAGAAAAGGCCATTCTTTGCCTGAAAACAGTAAGGCTGTTCCCCTTTTCAGTGCTGTCCTCTCTGTGGTTTTAAGAAGGGCAATGCACTTGAATAAGCCTCAGTTTCACAAAAAAAAGGAAATGGTCACAAAACAGAATAATTTTTGTTCACACTAATAAAAGAAAAACCCATCCCTATATTTGTCTTCATTATACCATACAGCAGTGCTTTCAAAGAGATGTGCTTCCATCATATCAGAGTTTCATGTATCCAGCATGTTGGCTGTGTGTAACAGAGAAAACCACACTCATCAGCTAATGAAGGACAAAGATATTCAGAGGTAATAAATTATAACAGTGTACTTGATAATAGAATCCATGATATTTCTGTCATCTTATCCAAGTATTTTCCTAATTTGTCTTTGAGTAGGCAAGCCAATATAAATGTGCAAGTCATCCCAGTCCTGTTGTATAATCGCCTGTGCAAGGTGCTTGTCATGCATGGGCATGTAATCAGTTGTAGAGGTATGAAAACATTCATCCATGTTGTTCTTCTGCTCCTCTCCTGCATTTTTGGTAAGTTGTTGTCTTGATGGGAATTGATGTAGACACATGCACACTTGCACGACACACAATTACCCATTTAAAGACCAGATGAGGTCTTGCAGACTTTAGGAGATAATGAAAATGAAGTCGCTCAGACCTGATTGCAGAGCTAAAACTGCAAATTGCCTTTAAACACTTATTTTTTTAATGCTAAAACTTTGCCACACAATGTGTAGAGTGTAATGGGAAAAAAACATTGAGAAGTAAAGTGAGAGGTTAAAAGAGTTCAGTTGTTTGAATAAGAAGGGGTTCATAAGAATCCCAGAGAAGGATCGAACCTTTGTCCTCCTGTAAAAAAGCAATTATCATGAATTATTTCACAAAAATCTTCTGTGTGGAGTTATTCTTATCTCCTGCAGTACAAAATAAAAAATGAATCGTCATTTTGAGATTTAGTGACTTCATGTTTTGTGAGCGGGTTGGTTGTGAGAAAAATTCTGCAAATAATCTGGGTGACAACATTTTGGAGACATGCACAGGAAGGAGGTGGCATCTGCCTTGCTGCAGGGAAGGGGGCATGGGAGAACCCAGCTGCATACGAGGAGTGAGGTTTTATTTTTGTTGGTCTCAGGAGCTTTCACCCTCAGCGAGAATGTAAAATAAGTCTGATGTGGCAGGAGACTCAGTTCCTGCAAGTATGAGATGAATAAATTAGAGAATAAATTAGTCTGTTGTGTTTCTTTATGCAATTAAAATCTTCATCCTCTTTGTTGTATCCATGTGATTTTTTTATCCCACTGTGTAGAGTGGGATAAAAGTCTGCGTGTTACTTACCAGTACCAAAACTCAGAGGTGTTTTTAAATAAGACTTTTCCCAAAATGTTGAATTTTCTAAATGTGTTATAGAGAAAGCGTTGAGCTGATTTGCTTTCATTTACTGCAGATCTCACATGTTGCTGTTTAAGCAGCAGGTAGCAGTTGATGGAACTTGTAGCTCTGTTAATATATGCAAAACTTTAAACCATATAAATGATTAAAATGTGGGAAAAATCCTTTGCCATCTTGAGGCATAATTCTCAAAAGCATGTAGTTGTCACAGCCAATTAGAAGAAAGGCTAACAAACAGAGGTGATGTTTCCACTAAGCTATGATCTATTAAACCAAACAAGGAATTGACACCAAAATGGTTATTGTTTTATTTAACTAAAGCAACTTCTTCTTGTTTAGGAAGTAAGTCAAGCATGTTGAATTTTAATTAAAAGCCTTGCAGTTATGTTCTAAGCTAATGTTCCTTGATGTGGGAGCAGGAAAGCTCAGACAAAGCTGCACAGTTTTTATTGCATAAATAAAGATTTTAAAAATTACAACATGAACCTTTTTTAACCACAAAATGTATCGCTAAATTTGTAAGTTTTTCCTCAATGTTTTTAATGGTTTTGGTAATAATTTAGCACTTGCACTTGTGTGTCAACAAGGTTACTTCAAGTTACCATGGTGATTTTTAAAACGTCATAACGATCAATTTAGGTTGAATGTTAGAAAAGCTTAATAATAAGCTTAATAAGCTTACATATAT
>JBAMIG010000024.1:6901602-6921201 GCA_037177335.1 Kiunga ballochi | reverse complement strand
ATGAAAACGGCAAACTGTGGGCATAAACCCCAAACTTTGTTTAGTTAGTGTGGTTTTAGGGGTTGTCTGGTTGGTTTTAGGGGTTGTCTGGTTGGTTTGGTCACAGTAAAGCATGGAAATGAGGAGAATGATATATGTGGTTGTAGCTGGAGTTGGGAAAATATCAGTCTTTGGGTTAAAAATCAAATTCAAAAGGTATGTCTTAAAAAAAGCTGGCTCAAAAAGTTCATTCATTTTCCATACCACATATTCCAGCAGGTGAGAGGCAGAGTACACCCATCACAGAACCAACACAGAGACAAAGAAGCCCTCACACTCACTCCTAAGGACAATTTAGAATCACCAATCAGCTTAAAATGCATGTCTTTGGACAGGAAGAGGAAGAACGTACCAGGAGAGAACTCTGCACAGAAAAGCCACTTTTCAGACTTACCCCCAGCTGAGGCTCAAATCGGCTAACCAGTATGTAGTCACTAAATAAAAATGTAAAATTTAAATAATGTGTTTTATTATTTATGTACATTATATTAGATATATGCCTTCTCAGGGGTGTCAAACTCCAGTTCTGAAGAGTCAGTGTCCAGCAGGTTTTTGCTGTAAATATATTCCTACATCTGACCAAAAAAATATGTTGACAATAACCTGTTGGATCCATTTGATTTGCATCAGTTGTGTTTGTGCAGAGAACCAACAAAACCTGCTGGATACTGGCTCTCGGGGACTGGAGTTTGACACCCCTGCTTTGTCCTGTCATAAAACAACAACAAATAGCCTATCAGCTGTGAGTGCACATTGTACATGTCATATCACACACAAAAGCAGACGTGCAGGTTTTAACCTTAAAGTTTCCACTGCGATTAACAAAAACCAAGCAGAGGTAGCTCAGTGTCAAACCAGTTTGAGCTCACACACACATACTGCATCCTTCACACAGTTATGTGAGAATATCTTAACGCTCTACACACATGCCAGTTTGACACTGACACATTTCTATTTCTGGCTCTGAGGCCTATTAGAAGCACACCACCTTCACTTCCACTAAACGTCTGTACTTGCAAAGAGCTACGGAGACCATGCTCGCGCTCTCATTAATGCCTTACAGTTAACATGCATCCATTCATGCAGGTTGTCTTCCATCAAACTGATGATGGACAATTTGAAATTCATTAAGACAATAACAAAGTTTGATATACAGTTTAATCCCACTTTACTTTTTTGGGCACAATCTGAAGGCAGTTTCAAAGAATTTAGCAGCGGTATGTACGCTACTCTAAAGTGGAGTACTGATGTTCTCTCTGACTGATCTTACCTCCAAAGGAAAGCTTAAAGAGATAAGGAGCCCAGAAAACATCTTTTTTTCTTTGAGCTGGTGTTTGGTATGCTGCATACAAAGCCTCAGCCGCATTAAACACACAACAGATTAGCCCGTGAATGTTTTTCTCGTGAAACTTTATTTAACCAGATTTTCTGTTCGATGCCACCAATACATTTTTACCATTTCAAACACGACCCGTTCTTACCTGTAAATGCAGAAGCTTTTATTGTGCCAGAGATTTTGAGCCAGTAACAACCGTTCTCCTCTTTGCCCTCTTTACTGTAGTAAAGGAAAACTGAAAATACCACTACTTAGCATGAAAGTTGAATCTGTGTTAAGATGAGAGTAGGCAGCATTAGGTAGGATGACATGGTCGTCATGATAAATAAGAAACACGTGATGGTGATATAGAATATGTTTTTATTAGAGTGGGGTTAAGACAACATATCAGCAAGGGTAAAATGATCTATTTCCTCTAAATTCTAGTATAAAATCATTACGCTTCATCTTTGTTTCTTGTGCTCTCAGGATTCGACAAGTTTAGTCGTGAAGAGCTGCAGGTTTTCAGTGATTCCCTGCTCCAACACACACGATTCAAGCTAACTACGACAGCTTATCAAGTTCTTCAGGGACTCATTAATTTGGACATGTTTTGGCGAAACACGGAATTATAGCAATTATGCAGAGCTGCAGTATAAACTTGCCAAACCCTGGCAAGTAATTTCTCCAATGATATGTCTCATATAAGGAAAGGCTTTGTTTTGGTTCTTTTATGAAGCATAGTTGTACCATTTCTGATGCTTTGTCCAAGTTATTTTATACTTTTATTTATTTGTATTTATGTGGCCCCTAACAAAGACTAAGTCAGCATTTATCTTTTATTATTATTTACTTGCTAGGTACACATATGTACCAATAAACACGTCTCACACTAAATTATTTTAGCCAAGGCTAACTCTCAGTACCTGCCCTTAGTTTGGCTTTTACACAAAACAGAGACAACACTAACTTTAAACATAACAAATCTATCAGATGTTTAATTCATGTGTGATATCACAAACAAGTATCTTTAAATTAAAACAAATAGTAAGAACAACTTAATTAAAACATAACCTGTGTGGTAAACAATATGGAGGGTGGTGTCCATCACTGAACCTGAGAAACTGTAAGCATTAACATCTTGCCCAGCTGTGAAGGGTTGTGTCTCAAAAAAATTTCTGCTCATTTGTATTCCTTTCTTTTCCTCCGTGAGTGTCTACTGAGAGTGGCATAAAGGTTATATCTGAGCATGACACTTCCAATGAACCCTCTGCCTTATACTCTTTTGTGAAAAAAAGGTCTGTAAAAAGGCGACAAATGACACGACGAGGGGCAAGTAAGAAGAAAGGGGGGAAGGGAGAACAAGGGCTTCCAGAGACATAGTACATGGCGTTTTCAAGAATTCTCCCCATGCAGCTTCCACCATCCCAGAATGCCAGCCTCCTGCTTCCAAACAGACCACTGAGCTCCGGGATATTCTTTGTACAGCCCTAATATTCTGTGGCAAAATCCAAGTCATCTCCAAACAAATAAATTGGATTTTACAGCTTCTCATTTTCTAAGAGATGCCTGCAGGCATGAAAAGCATGACCCTCTCTGAAAAGCAAAAGATGACATCGTCAAGTTTGGCTAAGTTTTGCCATCTGATGGCTGTTCAGTGGTTCAAACAGAAAGAATGACAGGAGGGGGGGAAAAAAGCTGGGAATTTTTTCAATGATTGATAGGCTTCTGATGACGAGCTGTGTGCAGACGGCCAGGATCCGAATCTCTTTGTCAGATGTGATTACAATTACACTTTGCAGGAGGGGAAGAAGATGGATGACAAAATACAAAAGGAGAGAGATAGTGAGAATGCAGGGTCAGAACAGTAGGTGGTTTGGGGAAAAGCATTGACATGAATGTATGATCAATGTTTCAGAACACTGAAGCTATTACACAGCCTGTCAGAGCCACCTCCCTTTGTGCTTGCCCTCTTTTTTTCACCCATCCTCTCATCCTCTGGTCAGCTTCACATAATCTTGACCATTTCTTTTATCCACTTACTTTCCAGCTATTTATTGACCTATTTTTTTCTGTTTGGTTGATAGTTCAAAGGTCCAAATGTCAAATGTACAAAACAAGCTACTATAGATGAAAGGAAGGAAATGTCAGTACAGAAAATGTCTTGCAACTCATGCTTGAGCTGGTATTTTAAAGATCAAAATGACAAGATTATGGCCAGAACTCCACTTGCAGATTCAGATTACAGATAATAATACAGATTTACTTTGTCGCAAATTTGCCTACATGAAGGTCAGATTAATTTTTTTAAGCGTGCCTTCAACAGAAAAACTACAGGAGGAAGTCATTTTATTTGAGTTTGATGACTTGTTCATGTTTTGTTACACGTTTACACGAATAGACGAGGATTTAAAATGAGAAACTGAAAAAAAAAAAAGAGAAACATCTCAACTTCTTGCACCCGTTTTGTGCACTCAGAGAAATAGAGCCAACTCTGACTGAGTGCATTCATGATTTTACAAAAGGTAAGATCAAGGTAATTCAAGAATTTATCAATAAACTGAGTAATGTTAGAAAATCTCCCGGAGCATGTAACTGTGCAGAATCTCAGGTTTCATCCAGAAGACAGGCAGTGGAAGCCAGCCGAGGAATCTAAGAGACGGGGCAGGGGTCAGAACCAGGGAAGCAAGACAAGGAATCCAGAAGGCAGATAGGAGAGCCGGAGCCTGGGAAGGAGACGGGAGGAGAATCCAACGAAGCTGTAACGAGGCCTGACAGGGAGTGAGTGATGATCTGGCGTATTTGAAAGCAGAGAGGGAATTGACCACAGGTGTCTGTAATCAATAATCTGGTGTCTGACTTCACAGGAGTCTGGCTGGAGTGGATGTGTCCATGGCAGAGCCCTGTGCCAGTGTGACACAGAGACATATACTACGCGTAATACTACTATGACTACTACTACTAGTAATATCAATAATAATTGTAAATATCATCATTATTTTTATTACTATTATTCTATATTATTATTATGTGTACAGGAAGTAAGAATGGACAAGGATGCTTCACATGTATTTTCAAGCAACACAGAATCAATCTGATCTCATTTTCAAAATAGACATACAACCTTAGTGTTATTTTTTCCATATCCAAACAAACTTAGCATATGATGCTGAATACTGAGATGTTTTCTGTACAATGCCATGCTATGACCCCGCAGAGCAGAATACAAAGTATGAGGAATTCAGATTTTCCTGTACAGCTACAAGACAGGATTCCTGCACAGGTAGAGCATTATTAGCTCGTTTCTTTACTCATTCTCTTCAGTTTCCACGCTAAAGATATGGGTGGCAATAGGTGGAGATAAATAATTCAACTCTGAGTGTCTTAGTCTCCCAAGATGCAAGATAAATACTCTCAGGCAGAATAATAGTTTTTTTTAATAATATGCTAACTTTAAGTAAATGTAGGTGCTTCTTTTTTTCTTGCACAAATAAATTGGACTTTATGATGTAAATATGAGAAGATAAGCCATTAGACTTTGAGTTTTTCAAGAAATTGCATTGACTCCAACATTTATTAGTGTTTTCTGTTTATGTTCATGTTGTCACGCATTTCCATTTGGACATATCCACTGAGACATTGAGACAGGGCTGTCACCTGCATGACAAAGCCTGGATTATTAAAGTGCATTAAAAAAAAACAGAGAATAAACTTATGAAACCTTCATTTAACTCACACCACTAATTTAGATTACAAATAAAACATATAAAAATTCATTAATAAATTTAGTTTCAGGGCTTTAAAGCACTTTTGATTCTCCACCCATTGTATTCACTGAGGTCACTGTGTCCACTGGGAACAGTAGAACAGACAGGAACAATCCAGTCTCTTTTATTGCACTGCCTTTAAAGGGTTTATTCATTTTTACTGAAACACCTTTTCTCTGATAAATGAGCACCCATTTCAACCTTTAAAAAAAAGATTTTTTTTCCCCAGACTCTCATCATGAAGCCTAATTTAGCACTCATGCTGGAAATGAACTATAACCAGGGAGTGTGTATGATTTTCAGACATACAGCCTTTGTGGAGCTGAAGATGAATAGCATTAAAAGGAAACGCTCAGCCAAAGTATTGCAGTCAGGCAGGGAGGACGCACGCTCTGTTTTGTCTCCTTGCGCGCACTTGGACTCATCTCTCCATTCGCGTATCTACAGCTCCACGCACCGCCACCCATCTCTCCCTCTCTTTTCTTTCTTCTTGGGGTGTTTTAAGTTTACAAAGGCGACACAAATTCATTCAGCTAATAGTCCTGTTAGATAGAGAGCCTTTCATATTCGTGGAAGAGAACAATTCCACCCGTATTTCTCTTTTTTTCTTTTCTTTTCTTTTCTTTCTCTGGAACGGGGACCTGTTCATCTGGAATGATTTGTCCTTTCTTCAGATGAGAAAGTCTGAGAAATGTCTTCACCCGTGGACAACTCCGTCAGCATCTCTGCCATAATGCACAGACAAAAACAAGCTGTTTGCATCCGCCTGACACAAACTGGATTGACAAGAACTCAAAGGTAGGGAAGTAATTCATCCATTATCGTTCCTTTAACAAGGCGCATTTCCACGATGCTTTATTTCAGTGCTGGGGAAAGCATATCATAATAGTCTAAAGTAAGGTGTCTCCGCGCACAGCGATGCGCGGGTGCTTAGAATGAAGTGACACACATGTGTCGCATTGCAATGTGTCCTCAGAGATGGAGGAGGTGGAGGCTGATGATAAAGGAACTCTGCACACAGTTTGCACCCGCGAACGCAAAAGCTAAAAACTCGATTCTCGTGTTTTTCTGTGCAACATGGGCGGAGAGATGTTGTGCTGCATGTAGTCAGTGAGCTCTTTACTGTGCAAGATTGTTTTTCTCCATCAAACAAACAAACAAAGAACAAAGAAGAGTGTGCCAGTAGGGTGTATTTTATGTTTACTTCCTTGTTTTGCATGAAGTATTTGTTAAAATGTGTCACAATGGTTTAATTGTTTAATTGAATTCTTAGTTGAACAAAATTAAGATGCATTATGGGTCATTTCTGCAGAAAGCCTGTTGTAAACTCTTAAATGACTGATTTATGATTAATCTTTTTTTTTTAATTTAGAGCAAATCTACAAATTATCTAAACACACATCTCTGCATTTAGACTTCGACAAGTATAAACACACACAATGCGATTAGTTCCCATATCCTGTCTCCATCCTCCCTGAATGGAATAGTATTGATAGCCTAATCCCTCTGCATCCTAATATCCATCAAGATAGCCATAGGTATCTATAAAACACAATAGAAATTCTTATGCCATCTCCTTTTGGAATGTGGGATCAATACACAATGAAGAAAGCCTGGAGTCTGGCTCTCATGGACAACAAACCGCTCCGGCAAAAGTGCGTACGGTGCTGTTGACAACACCCACCCATTGAATAATTCAAATGCATGTGACAGAGATGGTGGATTTGCACACAAGGGAGCACTTGAAATCCTCTCTCAAAGGTGTGAAAAAGTGTTAAGTGAGGTGGGAAGATCACAGCTGGACACCAGAGCAGACAGGGCTCCAGAGGGTTCCCAACTCCTCAGTGGTTTTCAGGGTTTTATCAGCTGCACAGATAGTCATGCAGACAGACGGGTACAAACTATCAGCACGGGCTGCTAACACAGGAAGAGGGTTCAGATTAATTCCAAGTGGATTATGATATTGGATTTTATAGAGTCTCCTTTGATGATAATAGTTCATAAAAGGATCAGTCAACACAGTGTTAAGCCCATTACTCACTTAATCATTTTCTGAAGCTTAATCTGTCCAGACTTTCATGTGTGGAGACCAGGAGTAGAGTTCATTTGCAAATGTGATCAGAAACGCACCAGCATTTTAAACCGTGAGCTTTTGTGCATTATCCTGAGTTGTGGTCATCAGTAACTACCTGGTGTTGCCTTATTATGCAAATAAGGTGACATATGCTGCTTGTCATATGAAACTGCACAGAGACGGAGCTGTTTTTTGTTTAGGGCAGCGTGCAAATCTCCACAGGCGGCTTTTCAGGATAATCTATGAGAGCTCATGGGTGAAATACGCTGGTAAACATGTCAGACACATTGGTATTCTGTTGCATCTTGCTATGCCGGCCTCGAGGCCTTGTTGATAATACCCGTTCTCTGCTTCAGGATCAGAGGTGCGAGAAAGATTGGCAACGAGCTGACACAGGGAAATAGACTTTGCTGACTGGAGTCTAATGGGGTTGAAGCGCACAGATGTATCAGCATGGCTGGCTGGCATGTTAGCTGTACCACAGTCTCAGTCTCACCCTTTTGCTCTTTGATGCTTACAGGTTGTTCACTAATCTTTGAACTCTTCATCACACACCTCTGAGCACCTCCTAAGCAGCAGCAGCACTGCAGCATGCAAGCCTCTGCTCACACCATGTCTGTCATGCTGAATAGTTTCCCTTGCGGCATCGACTGCTCTGCCTTATTCGCTTTCAGCCGTACCTCCCAGCTCTTTATACCCCCCAGCCTCCTCAATCTGTCAACATACCCAAAGTACTTTACCAGAGAATCACTTATAAGTCTGACCTCTCTTTCTATCCCCTGATTATACCATACCTGTTTTTTACAAAACACATCCACTCACTCTTGCATATAATTACTCACAGCCACACATGCACAACATGCAAACGCCTCCAAGTAAACGTGCATACAAACAATGCTTGTTTATGTCGATGACATTCATTCTCACTGATTCTGAGGTGTCCTATGTTGCCCACCAGAAATAGCTTATTCACACTGTAAATTACCATTTGCTGAGTAAAAAACGGCCCTTCCGCAGCAACAACGCAGCAGCAACAAATTTGGAAGCATGAAAACACCATAAAGATTTCTCAGAAGGTCTCTGACTAATGTCTGCTGTCAGTATGTAGCATGGTAGGAGTTGTACAGCAGCAGAAGCAGTGAAGTACTTAGAGGAATGCTTCTTCTGGCTGCTTTCATGAGAGCTATTGTATCTGGTTGCTCGGACCATGTCAGAGGGACTTCGTTTATTAGCATTTACATGGCTGGCAGAAATCTTTTAGACCATTAAAATGAACTCAATTACATTTTATTTTCAGCAGTTTGGAGGTATTCACAATGACAAAGCAAAAATGAGATTTTCTAATTTCTTGTAAATGTGTTGAGATTTTATGACACTCGCAGATGTACTATGGAGTATTTTACACCTATCAGTGGCTCTCTTGACATGCCAGAATCCATCTATGCTAACTGAATTTATTGGCCATAATTGAGATGACACAGCTGCATATACAAGGTCTGATAGTTATTGGTTTGATTCAGAATGAAAATCAAGTCATAAGATTGAGAGCAATACTCAAAGACCTGTAAGACAAAGTTCTGTACTGAAATGTTCATATGAAGACATTTTAGGTCCTGCTTACCAGCCGGGCAGTACAAAGGCTCTGTGTGGAGGGAGATAAATCTACAGAGGAACAAACATCAGTGCAGAACTATTTTTAAAATCATATTATTTTGCTAAATGGCACCAAAATCAGCCAAATGGAACAGTGATGAAATATTTAGTTTGTGTAGTAACCAGGCACTGAGCAGTAAGTCATTTGCATAATATGTCCTCCCCTAGTAGTAGGAGGACATATTATGCAAAATCCACTTTTTTAGTCCTTAAATCCACGTTTTTGTGCACTTTTAAGTGTTTAGAAATACAGAAAATGTCCATTTATTTGCTCCTGATTTGCTGTGGGTCAGCCAAATAATGTTGTGGACTTCCAGGGAATCAAATTTGTGAACCAGATACGCTGACATTAGGAGTAAACTTACCAATAAAATGTTTATCTGCCGGGAGATTACCGTATTGCTGCTATTAGGCTACAAACATGGCGGAACAGATCACAGTTGAACTTCCTGTGACCTGGACAGGGGCGGGGCTTAACATGCCTCGTTCACATTTAAAGAGACCGCACCAAAATGAGTCACTCTGAAGACGCACCTCAGTACAGGGTGATGAGGTGGGTATGGAGCGAGAATAAGAAGGAATTCAGAACAAACATTGCAGTTCTACTTTATACAGACAATATAGGCCTAATGAATGATTTACATGTTAAAATGAAGGATTTAAAAGCATGATATGTCTCCTTTAAAACACAAACACAGCAGTGGTAGCATCATTTTCACAGAATGTTTTTCATGTGAAAGTTACGAGAAATGATTGGAAGGATGCAGAAAAATAAAGACACAATTTTAAACGTCGAAAACAGGAACAAAACTGAGTGATCCAAAGATCCTGTCCTTAGACTCACGAGCGATGTCTCTTTACTTAAGTCACCTTTTTTTTCCTGCCAGGACAAACAGAGGAAACTGTTCCCTTCTAACTGATCTAAACAGCGAAGCCTGTCTTGCTTAAATAGTTACAGTCATGTGATTTTGATAATTAAAGATTTACTTAATGCAGTGTTGATTTATTGATGCTAAAATTCTATTTGTGGCTCTTTCAAGTTAAGTGTCTGTCCTGTGATTTCCTGTGACATTTTTGAAACACGAGGATACACGGGATGTTATGTAACACTTGCCTTGACACTGTTGGATCTGGTTAATAGAAAAGCAGGACAAGTACAAAAGAATAAATCATCCCCAAACAATCATCCCTGCAGTTGGTGGGTGATGCAGTATGTTTTTACTTTTTAGTGAGGCACATGTCACTGTGGGGTTTAAACTGGGGGTCAAAGAATATCCTGCACCTGAAGCAACATCCACATCAGATAGCAACCTCAGCACCAATTCTTCCTTTTGCTCTTGGGATTCGTTCTTTCATTCAACAAATATAAGAACTGCATGAGTGTGCGAACCCTGGAGCTATACATGGGCTATCAGGGGTGCTGGCATGGAACAACAGTGTCAGCACATTCATACACAGAAGGTCCAGCAATGGGGAACCATGAACACTATATTGGTTGTCCAGTGCCCACAGAGCTTCAGGAAATCTGGGAGTCTGGGGCTTGTATTTTATTCATGGTGCAGAAAACTTGAAAAGTATAGCTAGCATAAATCCTGCAGTGGAGGAAAACGAGGAAGGATAAGAAAGAAAAGTGCAACATAAGAACTTCTTCGGGGAAGGGAGGCTGGGATTTTAGGAAGGAGGCCGAGATTAAACTGTAAAGCCTGAAAGTGGATGAGTGAATGAATGGAAACAGCAAATGGTAACACAACTAAATTATGAATGAGTGGATTGTTGATCAGTGTTCCCATCTGTGCAGAGCTGAACTGAAACCCCCTGTGGACTGGTAAATAAGCTGATCCCAAGAGCATGAAGTCAAACCTCCAACTGTGTTTGTATGTTTGTGATTCTACATCATTTCATTAACATTAAGATTTCCAGGTTGCAAAAAACATGTAAGTAAAGAGAGTTAGTGGTAAAACAAAATGTTTGGTTATAGCAGGACAAACCTTCAGCTTTCTCCTCAACCCATAACTTTTTTATGTATCTGCACCAAACAAACAGAGCATATCTGACTGAAAGACCTCTGCAGCTTTCTGTCTGTGTAACTTCACCTGCACTTGCAGGACTCAAGTGTCCCCAAGAAAGTAAACAATTGCAACAAGACCAAGAGAATCTGTCTAAAGAAGAAGTTCTAAGTGGATGTAGAAAACATGAAGAAGTTGCCTCCGTTTTTTGGTGAAGTGTTAGAACGACAAGAAGTGTCTGCAAAAAACGAGAGCAATCTCCATTAAAATCACTCTGAGTGTTTGAGCTGCAGCTGGAGGCTGGTCTGAAGAAGATTCGTTGGAAAAAGGCAGCTCATTAAACACATACAGTCCTCTGTGTAGTTGGTGCAGGTATGAATCACAGCCTGGAACCCTTTGCTGCATGTCACCTCCTCTGTCTCAGATCCCCTTCCTGTCTAAAAACTGTGTCTAAAAAAGCCTCACGGGCTAAAATGATATTATCTTTAAGGAGATTTTTCCTACTGAACTGGTAAAATTTCACACATCAACCACATGATTAAACACACACACACAAGAAAAAATAAGGTTACATGGTAAAATACATCATTCATGGGAAATGCAACAACATAAAATAGAGGTAAAATAAAACGGATGAGGGCCTGATACTTTTTATGAAAAACACTTGGAAAAGAGTCATTTAAAATCTCCAATACATCCAAGAGATTTATGCAGTAGATTAACTAATACTATGCTTTGACACGGACAATGTGTTACATAAAACCTTAGATAAACCACTTGGTAATTCAAAACAACTGGAGTTCAATCAACAATCAAATTTAGGGACTTTTAGAAAGACTGTTTTTTTATTGCTATTAGGAAAATCAGAGCAAGCAAGATTTTCTCTCTCTTTTCTCCAAGTTTTTCTGCAATATTTCCCATCCTTAGAAAGTACAAAATGCTAACACTTGCGTGTGTCAAATTAGGCCGAAGAAAATTTGGAAGTGCATCCCTTTCACCTGTGGAAGTTTATCCCTTGCCTGCAAGTGTTGTGGCAGCTGTAAACACAACTGCCACAACACAGAGCTGCTCAGGTCAACTGTGGCAAGAAAGACATCACACCTCTCTGCAGGCAGGGTGAAAATATAGTGGAATGGGAGACAGTTTTACTGGTTTAAGGACAAATGTAGGAATGTTGAATGAAATGGAATAAAACTCGTGAGCCAAACTTTTATCCGTACCCCATCAACACAACACCATTTTGCATAATATCTAATTTTGTCTGCAACTTAAACTATATAACCCCTATATAACTATATAACCATTTGAAAATACAGCAGTGTGCCAGCCATAAATGGTGGGATCAGGACCCAGAAAACTAATCTCATTTTGGTATTTCTATATAAACCTCAGATTAATCAGAGGAAAGTTAAAAATGAACATGGAGAAGTATTTTTGCAGTATAGAGCTAGGAAGGAGGTAAGAAATGTATGTATTTTAGGTAGATTATGATACACAGCATATAGTTTAAGGTAATAATAAAGGGTGTAGGATATTGATTTGATTTTTAACTATATAAATAGGAACTATAGTGCAAATACTCACCCAAGCTGCTAAATTTATTTCTCACGGTATTGGATACATTTAAACTATGTTTTGAAGGTGTTATGTTTATATTTTTTATTGTAAATGTAATCCTTTACCATTTTTTTCAATGAAATGAAAACATCTGAGTTTTTCTCTGAAAAGTTTTCCTTTTAGAAAAGCTTTTTTTAGTATGAAGCTGACTAATCCAGGTAAAAACGTCCAATGATCTGCCTGTGATCCAGCTGTGCTCCAGGGCAGCTTGTGCATACCTGGATCAAACTAAAGCCATCACAGTTAACACATCATTGTTAATTACTATAAAACTCTAGCGATCTATGAACACATGTTGCAATTCAGTGTCTGTGGTGATGCAGGAGCTACATCAGTCCTTTCATGGGGGGAGAGTAAAGCCCTCTGGTAAATTTGTTAATTTACCAGTCAGCTGTTATAGTGATTGCAAAAGTAAGGTTGTGAATACATATGGTTGAAATAAGCTTCTTGTAAAAGGTGTGTGGCTACACCTGATGAGGAGATGAGTCACTGGGAGGGGCTCAGAGTTGCTGCTCCTTTGAGGCGGTTCAGTCATCTGGTCAAAATGCCTTCCAGATATATCATTCAGGTTGGACCATCTGGGGGAAGCCTTAGACAAGGCCAAGAATCTGCTGGAGACATTTTATTTTCTGGATGTTCCAAGAGTCCCTCAAGAAGAAAAGAAGGATTTAGCTTTGAGGAGATGGATCTGGCAATCTCAGCTCAGACCCCTACCTGACAGAGTCTTAACAAAAGAGTGATGGAAACCAGTTAGTGGCTGTCTTTACCATATTTAAATTTTTTTATCCTGAATTCTACTATGAATAAAATAAAGAAGTGAAAGTCATTCTTATAATGTTCTGAATATTAGATATGATTTAGTCAGGTGCGGAAAACGTCCGTGGTCTATAAGTATAAGCTAATACATATCAGAAAGTGAGGCTAATGACACCTAATAAGATGCTAACAATCATATTAGGTGCGTTGAAAACCAATAGAAACACTTATGAGTAGACAACCTGATATTTCAAGTAGATAAGTGTGTTGCATCGCTTTTCACTGCTGGGATGCAAAATAAACTTGGTTAGGTACAGTCCTCACAAGCTGTAACAGTTGTTGCTGCAGAAAGAGCGATGATGTAACTTTGATATAATGTTTGGTTAACTGTTCCCTGTTGGTAAATGATGTACAGAAAGGCTCCAAGTTTTCTTTCAAAGCTAACATTTCTCCCTCTTTTTGTTGCTGTGTGTTTCCTCTGTAGATCTCCAAGTGCGTAAAACCATTTCCTCCTTTACTGACATTAACATCCACCACCGAGGACCCTGTTCATCCACCACTCTTTCATCTCTGTGACTGAGAAGCTCCGTCCTCTCACCTGTTGACCCCCGTTGCAATGGAGAACCTGAGTGAGCTCCAGAACCCGCTCCTGGACAAAAACACTAAGCACATGGTCAATGGTTATGGGGGAGAATTTCCAAATAACCAGTATCAGGAAAACATTATTAATTACTTCGCTGGAGGAGGAGGAGGAGGTGAGGGTGGTGGAGGAGGAAAAGTCAATAACAGCAATGTAGTGAGCGGAGGAGGTTACAATACCAACGGGAAGATGAAATCTCAGCAGTTTCTGGATGCCACCTCTCTGCATCTGGCTGTAGAAGCTTTCTACAGGCCCAACTTCATCCTGTACAAAGAGGACAGTGGCAGCATCAAGGCTAAGGAATACAAAAGTGAGTGCTGTGAGACAACCTTTACAGAGAAAAAGACAAAGGAGGTGTCCAGCACAGAGGGAGCAGAGACAGCCAGCACTGAGGATCCTCAGACCAAGCTGCTGGAGGATGGGGAGCACGTCAAGATCCAAACGGTTTCTTACGAGGTGGAGGAGGAAGAGTACGTGGAATACGAGGTAAGATCTTGCATCGAGTAGAACAAGCTGGATCAATTACTCTGAAGTTGATGTATCATATTCAGTGTCAAGTTTATTTGTGCAGCTTTAGTTTAGTTTTTATACCTTCAGCGCTACAGATTTCACACCATCCAGGACACTGAAACTTCTAACATTTAAGCATTTCATGTCCGTTTTGTTTAATGTAGTTATTGAATGATGCTGAGTTAAAAAAAATACCAGCAAAACTCTAGTTGATAATATTCTGGTTGGAAAAACAAACAAAATGTGCTCATTGTTTTGCAAACTAATGCTAGCACCAGAAGCTCATAACATGGCATCTTCTTTTTGTTTTGCAATTACAAAACACTCCAGGGATGCTAATTATGGGTAGTGCTAATTAAATGAGATGCAAACTGACAGATTAAACCAAGATTAAATGGACACATGAGACACCCTTTTTGTTTTCAAAAACGTGAAAATGATAGCTGCTGTTTTATAGAAACATACATCAGGTCATTGTGTCACTGTGGTATTTTTCACAGAAAAGCCCATCCGGTTGGTAATATGGTAAATACAAGCTTGTATTTCTATCATATTTTGTGTTAAATTAGGATTACATTATATGGTTTGTGTACAGGCTTTGATATGCCTTCATACCCAAGGAGCAGGCTCTACACCTCCATCTGACTGACATTTTACTAAGTGCAAATCCCATTTGAACCACTGACCTTCCCCTCCAATTCTCAACCTTGCTAAAATTTATTGTTAGATCATAATAAAATCACCTGTGTCAGCCTCACACAGGGATATGAAGTGCTACAGTACCACAGCATTAGCTGCAGTATTCACTCTCAAATGGCACAACCAATAGCACAGAGCACTCCAAAGGATTTAGAAGATCAGGCAGGCCGAATAGGGAGTTAAGAGTCGATCCATGTCCCACAACACTTAATGGACTTGCTGCCACACCAGAGTCTGCTAGAATTAGCCAGATCGCTGGAACTGTATATGTCCTGGTGGAAATGCTTGTGTCGTCTGCATATAGCGACAGCATCCACGCATTTCATGTTATAAGTAAAAAAACATTCACTGGGGAAAAACTCACAGTCCTTCAAATTACTTTAACTTCCTCAACTGCTTATGTCCTCAAGGAGTTAGCGGAAAAACACTGATGATTTCCCCTTCCAACTCCTTCCCTTGTGAACATGCGCTCAAAAAAAACCCAGAAAGAAGGCACACATAGTCTGCACAGACAACAGGTGACTCCTCCAGCCCGTTCAAAAGTTAAATGAGTGCATTACCACATCGCTCTTAATTTTTTTTTTACACACACTTTATTTTAAGAAATGGACAAGTGCATAAAAAGAGCATCATCAGACTGCAAAGCTAATTTAGAGATATACAGAGAAAAATGCACAGTGGGACTTATTATGTAGCCCCCCAACTGGAGATAACTGACACCACTAAGTGTGGTGTCTCTACCTCTCCTGCCTACAAGCTGACACAAAGCATAGATTTTAGTGTAAAAAGCACCACTTCTGACATGCACACACTGGTTAGCTTCAGCACTGAGAAAACATAACTATACAGAACTGTATATAAGAAGACAAAGTGTTGCTTTATCTAAATTCATTGCACCAAAATGACAACTTTGCTGGTTTTGCTGGACATAAGATTAATTTCACTGAATTAGCAATGTTGATATTTTACCTTAAACATATAAAAACATGTCTCACAATCAGAGACTTCCTTCTTGAGAATGAAAATCTTTTCCCCAGATGGCAAGTTTCTCCTCTACATGAAGTGTAAGCTACTTTTCTCAGATGCTTCTTTGGTTTTTCTGTCAGGACATTAACTCCACTTCTCGAATCTGTGGTTTACTTCCCCTCTTACTCTTCTTTCTGCCGCACTGACAAACCCAACATCATGAAAGGTATCGCTATCAGTGATGCTACCACAGTCATAGCTGAATCATTGTTGTGTTATTCTGTTTGGCTTATATGTGAACGTGACAAACGTTTATTTACAGATCCAGAATAACAATACCCAGTACGAGTTGTCTCTCTCATTAGGTCAGACAGTATAAAACCTTTACATCAACACAGTGTCTACTCGGTTTAGGTGGGCAGGATGTTTGCAGACCAGCAGATAAAATGCTTTAGCACAAGTTAAAAATAATATAAATCACATTCTTGGGTTTTTCTCTGCACAATGCTTGCTAAGAGAGCATTTAAGAAGTGGAGCAGAACAATATGAATTAATGGCTTTAAGGCATTTAAAGCTTGTGAGCAGTCACACCTAGCATGTGTTTAAAATGGTTCCAAATTTATCAAATGTACACAAATGTTTGTCGACTATAAAAATGCCTTAATGATTGTGCACATCAGCTTTTAAAATAACTGAGTTCACTTTTGGTGGATATATTTTCCTACAATTTTTGCACCATTTAGAAGAGCAAGCTGTGATGACAGACCAAAAGGAAAGAAGCTATCATAGCTAATTAGTGGCTGCAGCGCTCCACTGCGTTAGTAACCTGAATCATAAAAAAAAGATTAACAGAGAGTTAGGAATCTGCATTTGAATACCTTGTGAAAAGAGCTAAGTAGGTTACTAATTTATAGCAACATACAAGTTCCAGTTATTGAAGACATATTTAAAGTATTTCAGTTTTTCTTACTCTGCTTCTCAAATGACTTTTAAAGATTTGAACCCATACATCTAGTCTCTTTCCATTTATATGCAGCTCCACTTCTGTGAGCTGCATTGATGTAATGAAGGAATCAGTAAGGTGTAATGGATTTTGGCTGATTCAGCACTGCAGTATGCAGCAAAACAGAAAGTTTGTGTCTACATAACGGTATTTAGTTTTTTAAAGCATGCTTTTTGGCTAAACGTGCAAAACTAAATCTATAGTCATCATCCTCCTTGGATGTGAAACAGTAAATATTGTTGATAGTGTTGAAGAAGTTTTCTTCAAGCAAATCTCAGATAGCATCAGCTATTGGTAAGTCCACCGTAAAATCCAGCATGATCAACAAAGCTAATGGATTTCTGTAAAAAAAAGAAATACTTTATTATTGATACCCAGTGATGCTACAATATGCTAATTAAGGTTTTATCCAATAACTGAAATGGGGAAGTAGCACATTACCAGATTCATATGTAATGTGGACAAATGTAACACAATGTAACCCTAATGATAAATATTTAGGGGTATTGTAACATTTTAAAACCTACAAAAGCTGAAAAGGTGGCAAAACTACAGCTTGTGTTAGATTATATTAGAGTTTAAGTCACTGGTAATGTGCTGTTGCTTGAGAAAGACACCGTCATAATTTTGATGTTGCTGGTTTTTGCTTGTTCATATCAGGCCGAGAAGGCAAAGCTCTGCGTCACAGAGTGCTTTAAGCTAGCTAAAGTTGGTTGTGTACATGTAGTGAGGTGTCACAATGTACAGACATTACCTTACAAAGATATGTCACTTCTGCCCTGTGACCCCCTCCATGCTGGCTCAGAATAAATGTATTAATTGCCACCCTTCCCCAACACGGACACAACTGACTGAAAAAATCTGTCTTTTTTTTTTTTTGCAAAAGCCATTTTATTTTCACAAGCTAATGGTCCAACTGGGTCTGGTCCAAAACCAGTACCATTTGCACCACTTCCTTTCTGGTTTCTCATCAGTAAACTGTGCTAAAAACACTGGCAAGAGAGAGATGTGTTTACTGCGATAAGCTCACTGGAGGAGCAAAGACTTGTCACGATGCAAAACACTAATCAATAACTTACATCGTTAGGAGGTGATGAACAGCAAGCAGAGTTCAGGTTCAGATGTGTTGCGACCCGTTTCTGCCCCAGATATCAGTGCTTACTTCATGTTTTGGTGTAAGTCGCCATGCCGGTCATGAATCTTAAATGTACTAATCATTAAATGCTCACGCAGCCATTTTATAAATGGATTAAGAGCAACAACTACACCCTCATACTGAAAATGTATTTTTTAGAAATTTGGATTTTTAAATGAAATGTTATCTGTTTATTTGTTAACTTCATTTTTTATGTGTGAACGTTTTCGGGGATTTGTGAAATACATCATTTCCAAATACAGCATTATGTAAAATAATTGAATGTTTAACTTAACTTGTCAAAGTACGAGGGAATAGTAAAATATGAAAGCAAGCACAGAGCAATACATTAT
Organism: Kiunga ballochi; assembly: GCA_037177335.1. Taxonomy (NCBI): domain Eukaryota; kingdom Metazoa; phylum Chordata; class Actinopteri; order Atheriniformes; family Pseudomugilidae; genus Kiunga; species Kiunga ballochi. The sequence goes on along the minus strand of JBAMIG010000024.1, from coordinate 6,902,668 downwards.
ACCAAAGCTTCACTGGGTCTGGTGGCAGTTCCATTTGGGACCTGCAAGGAGAAACAGTTTTTAACATTAAAACTGAATGTGTGTGAGAGCAACACTGGGTCATGGTCATGCTAATGAGAGAACAACAAACGCACACAATCTTCTTAGAAAAAGTGTAATTTCTGAATGTCATCCAGAGATCACTACTGTTTCATTTAAAACACTGCCTGAATTTTATGTGTGTGTATGTTTTTCTGGAGGGTTCACCATACCAGAATCTCATTTTAATATATCATATTGATCAGGTTGCAAAGATAAAGGGAAGAAGGAAAAACGCAGTGCACAAACATCCTCGTTATAATGATCCATCCATGCATTTTTTACCCACCTGGTTTCATTCAGGTTTGCAGGAATGCAGTGAACTGTTCCGTTTACCAGATTTACAGTAGATACCTAAACACAGAAAATCAGCAATGTGCTTTGTTAGAACGACAGAAGTTATCATGTCTCTGATACCATGCCCAACAGCTGTTTTAGTGATCCTTTAGGCAAAGTGCAGAATCCATCCTGGCTGCAGTGCTGGCGCTCAGCACTTTTGAAAATTAAAAGTGTGAATTTTACTCTTCGAGGTAAAAAAGCAAAACAGTCATTCTGTGCTATGTGACCAAGATAATCACAGACGTCTCTCCTTATCAGCTTGAGCTTTAACAGGTGTAGGGTAGGTACAAGAGGTCTGCTAAATGAACCTCAATCTGTCTCCATCTTGCTTTAGTCGCAGCGCTTCCTGGCAGGCTGAACATGTAGACATTCAGCTACAGCAAAAAAAAAAAAAAGCCGCTTTACTGGAGCTGCGACTCAAGGTTCACTCGCTCATATTCCTGGAACAAGTTAAATACTAGCAGAGAAGATTATAACAAGAAGCATGATTTTATTTTGTAAGGGGATTTCACAAGCATGCAGTGGTGTTAGTGGGATTGTGAGTACTGTGTCCAGTTACCAATGTGAAACATGAACTGAATACTGATTTAGGTGTCATTTGTTACATATAGAGCCCTGCGATGGACTAGCGTCCCGTCCAGGGTGTACC
>JBAMIG010000024.1:6878507-6889036 GCA_037177335.1 Kiunga ballochi | reverse complement strand
TATCTATCTATCTATCTATCTATCTATCTATCTATCTATCTATCTATCTATCTATCTATCTATCTATCTATCTCTCTTACTAATAATTACAAGCAGAAGCTGAATGACGCAGTCTTGACCCAGGTGGATCCTGTCAAACCTAAAACTACCTGTAGCTTATTATTATTTTGATTGGTCTAAACTCTTGTAAACACTAGAGTGCTAGCATTAAATGTTAGTTATAATGATGTAGGCCCTATGAAGCAAATGAAGTCTTTCTGCTTCTGTGTTTGCAGTAATCCAATCATCCCTGCGGAGTGTTGTGGCTGCCTACCCTACCATGCATAAATATAAGTTTATTTAAATTGCTGCAATGCAGTTTATGTAATCTGTGCTCTCAGGCTAAAAAGACCTCCCACATAGTGACTTCATACAACTCTGGGGTGATGGAAAGCCATACCAGCTACAAGGTCTTTAAGTTAGCATTAGCGTAGGGTTTTAGTTCTGTTGTTTGGTGCATCTCTATGATGACCTTTCTGTTATGATCACATTTAAACATTTAAGGTGTAAATGTAAAAGTGTACTAAAGCAAGAAATACATTGTTGCAGAGGATTAAAGGAGCTACAGTTGTTCAAAGCTACCTGTATCCTAGCTGTGTCTCCTTGTTTTCATTTTTTTTCATCCTAAGCTACCATACAGATGCTAACAGCAGGTGGGAATTGAAGAATTCTGCTTTAGACTTAAAAACCCAACCATGATAATCAATTCCAAATATTGGGTCTATAATACGATGATCCTTTGTACCTTACGTCTGCAGTTAGCTAAACTACAATACATTGGCAAGTTCCCTAACATCAGGTTCTTGGTGATGAGTTTCAACTTGAGGGCGGGTAAAACGAATTTACCGGATAAGCTTGTTGTTAAGTTTATAAATGCCACATTTTACGTCGCTACACCAAGAATATTTTACCTTCAAATAGCAACCTAGGGTCCAACCACACAAACTGCACTGAACCTTCTATCCTTTGAGCACTCCTTTTTCTTCAATCAAGGAAAATTGTCTCAGGGACTTTTTGCTCAACACCTTATTGCTACATTGCTTATAGAATTTGTTAAAGAATCAAGCATAACATGCAGATTTTCTCTCTTCTTCATGCAGACGGACTGTTCCAGTGACAGCGAGAGTGAAGATAACTTCATAGTTGTCCCTCCACGAGACCACCTTGGCCTGGCTATATTCTCCATGCTCTGTTGTTTCTGGCCATTAGGAATTGCAGCCTTTTACTTCTCACAAGGGGTAAGTACACACACAAACACAAACACACACACACATAAGTACAGATATACAATTTGTTATCTGTTTGTCAAGGCCCAACATTTCCCAGCTCCCCCTCACCAATCACGTATTTTCAAACACATTCATGCATCCATATTCCCAGCTTTTTCATTGTTTCATCATTGAAGATTAAGGATCATCACACATAATAAAAGTCTTAAAACTGACTGTCTTAATACAAGGCCAATTTTTACTGAGAAGCGCATCAATAACTCAAGGCTAATCTATAAATGTGATGCTCTGTAAACAGGACTAGAGCCTCCGTTAGGAAGCGTACATAAATCACTTTCAAGGCTCTACCTGCAAGTGCCAAGAAAAGAGTGCTAAGATGAGCCTCGGCCTTTGAACTGAGCTTCTTCAGAAAGATTAAAGATGATCCCATTTGAAGGAGTGCCGAAGTGTTAAAAAAAAAGCTCTCAGAGACGTAAAACAATTATGTTTGAGCCGCCATAATTATTTGGGGTATGTTTATTGTTGTTGTTTTTGACTTTTTGATGATATTTTTACTCTGCACATTGTATCTGTTTCAGAATAAAAGCCATCAAGAACTTTAACTTAGAGGAAGCCATTGTAATTAAGATAGCATACCTTCAAAGCCTGGGTTTGGATAATAAAGGGTATAAAGATATAATGTGGCCATTAATACTGGATTTTATTCGCAGTACTTTTTTCTTATTTTAAACTTTGTATGATAGATGTTTCAGGGCTTCTACTTGAATTTCCTTTGTCTTCAGTTCTGGAGGAAACAACTCCGGTGGTGTGTTTCAAATAAAGCATAAACTTCCCGCTGATATGTCTTTATATCCTTTATATCATAAGTGGAACAGAGACGTGACACATTTTACAGACAGCAGCAGACATACTAGCACACAAAAGCACATTTAAACACAGACATACAGGGCTTACATGCATAAATGACATAGATAAATGTAATTGATAGACAGGCTTTTGAGTGAATTGGTCGGCATTTGACCATAAATTCTTTTAAAAGCTGGAGTATTTAGTTGTCTTATCTGTGGGCGTAAGGAGTCCAAGCCAGTCAGTGAATTATCTTGTCAGGAGCTAATTTGATTCTTCTTGGGTAATTATGTGGAAGTGATGGTTGTGTTTAGTGAAGGATGTTTTTTATGTCAATCTTCTTCCAGTATAAGGTGCACCAAGAAGAACTGGCAGGAGGAGATATTGAGAGTATGAATTGCTTCATTTTATAGTTCAATAACCCACTTCAACTGTCTTCATTTCAGGAAATCCACCTAACTAAACCTATATATTCTGCAAGAATTAACATCATATTATTGAATGCTTTTAGCTGAATCCAGAGTATTTATAGTTGCAAGAAATTAAAACAACAATGTTGGTATTGATCTCAATTTAAATCACAAATATACGCAGACACAAAATGATTAAACCAATGATAGAAAAACAATGGAGCTTTTTTTTCATTTATTCAACAGAGGCTTGAAAATGTGTTTGAAATTGATGTTTTAGGGTCTAAAGGAATTTTAGTGTATGTGGAGTCTTTAGATAACACACTAAGATCATTAACAATCCCAGTGTTACACTAAAAAAAATAACTCAAAGTGGTGTTTACAAAAATAAAGGAGGAAAGTTTCTACACACAAGCAGCAAAGCTTAGTTTTACAGTAAAGCATGGTGTTGATAGAATCATGGTTTCAATCTACAGGCAAGTATTAAAATAGGCAGATGAATAAATGGTTATATAAAAAGCTGGAGGATGCATTAAGACAGTGGTGTGGGTGGGAATGGGGGTTTTCTTTGCTGCATCACTGCTAGATGGTTCTTTGTTTGGTTGTTGTCAGCTGATGCTTTCTCAGTGAGCTAGCCTGTTCTCCATAACCAAAACAGGGTGGTTTATGTTCCACATTTTTACAGTAAGTCTGTCACAATAAACATGACAAGATCAAATGTTTTTCTTATGGTTACAGCTCTACACTTCCTTATATTTAACCTTGGTAATTTAAGAAAGTGCTAACATGACAAATCACGGCCCAGGGTCACTAACTCCCACGTGAAGGGGGTTGGATAATGTTTGTGCAAACTGTATTTCATTACTGCTCGAGCAGCCCAGAACAATCAGACACATAGGGAGAAACTCAGTTTACCTCAGAATTGTATTAGAGGCGCTTTATTAAAGATGGAGACATCAGCCATGATGGAACCCTGTGGTTTGCAGACTCGGGTAAAATAAAACAGTGTGACTTTCAGCATATTGAATGGAAAACTATTAAAGCTCCACATTGCCGTATGGGTCACAACAGCAATCTGTCAATCACAACATGCTGCCCCATGTCCTCCCTGTTGTACTCTCTAATAACTCTAAATGAGATCATAATTTAACATGGGCATCCTACTCTATTAAATGTGACATTAAACAAACTCATAAAAATAATTACTAAAGTAACAAATTAAATGAAAAGTAGCATGTTGTTGCAACTACAGAATGCTCTGTAAAACATTTGTTTGTCTTTTTGAAAGAGTCTTTGCTATTCTGTTATTACACAGCATTTATATTTCCCTAAGCAAAAGATTATTTATATTCTATATCAACCATTTCTAAATAATACAAAATAATGGATTTTCTGTATGCAGGTTTACTAAACTACCTTTGTTCCCTTCATGTTTTCCAGCCCTCTGCTTTTCCTGGCCAGCGTAAGGAAATACATTTATGAGTTTTGGCAAGGGTACAAGAAAGTTTAGAAATGATACCACATTAACCTCAACATTTACACAGAGGACATTTCCAAACAAACCGGTTAGTGACTGTAAGAGCCTGTGGATGACAGATCAATAGTGTTGTTCCACTGGAAGGTCAGGCTTTGTCCTTTAGAGCTGCAGGAGTGAAGTTGGGTCCATGCATCAGGGATCATTCCAGCATAGAAACAGACACAATTAACATTGCTACCTGATCTTTGAAATGTCTTTTCAGTGTAGTGAAACATGATTTTGAATTTATTTAACTAATGAAGACTGAAATACCACAAATTTAATAAGCAATCTAACATTTGATTAGAAAGTTGTTTTGAATTTGAATTATTACCACTAATAAGATTTGTGTTTTGTTTTGCTAAAGGAGATCATTTTTTCTTTCAGATTGAGCATACTATGCTGGAAAAGGCAGAGCTGAGAAGCAGCACTGGTTTCTTTCATGATGATGTAAAAATGACTCCCAAAGTAATATTATGGCACACAAGTCATCATAGTAAATGAAAATGAATGAGGTCATTATTGTTAAATCGTTAATGTATTTGTAAGACTAAGGGAGAAGGGGGTTGGGAGACAGACCAAGCAGGAAGAGAGACAGATATATTATGCGTGCAGTTTTATCTGGTCGAAAAATGTTAAATTAACTGTTAAAACGATTAAATGTACCACAATGACTTTCAAGAACGTAGAGCAATATGAGTCTCCAAGCAGCAAAGTCTGAGATACTATCTGCGTATTTCCATGACACCTCATTTCAATCATTTTGTCAAGGTTGTGGAGATAAAGCCATAAAGGATTTCAACCATTTTCCTGTCAAGGGTGTCCTCACAATCACACTGACATGTACTGGATGCAAAGTTTCCATCAGCTTTAGTCACACTGCAGGATTTAGTGTATCTCCCGCAGTTGGATCACCTCTGGAGAGCTGCATCATGATTTTATTTAAGAATTAAATAGCGTTAAAAGAATTTCTTAAAATAAATTGTGGAGAAATTAAATGAGAATGTACCATTTAACCTTGCCATGTAGTGAAAACAGCATCTATTATAACCCTTTCAAAGTGAAAGCCTTAATAACAGTGCTTTTGTTTCAATAATTACTGTATTGACTTGGAGGCCAGTGATCCTGCTTCAAATACACTTTATGTGTCTTTGCTTCATGACCTTTGAAAGCATGAGTTTAAGGAGCCCTCTCACTCTAGTCAAACTATCTTTGTTTTGATCAATATGAAATGATTTTTAAAGAACCTTCTTGAGGAGAATAAAGTATATGGTGCATAGTGGAAACCAAATTAATCCCCAAGTGGAAATTCTTTTGTAGCAGCAGCTCTATTAGAAATAGTAAAACGTAGCAATTAATTACCAAGAAGAAGCTTAAAGTAAACTTACAGAGATCATTGTTTTGATGCAAAATATTATTCATTCATGGATATAATGTCTGCAATTCATCACAACAAAACTGGACACAGCTAAAAACAAAATAAGGAACAGTGAGGGGAACCAATAAGAAAGCTGGAGTATAATGTTAATGATAGTAGGTCAATGTGTAAAAATGAAAGTAAAGATGAGCAGAGGGTCCTCACTTGACAAAAACTAGGCAAAAACAAAAAGAAAGAAAAAACATGTTTTCTTAATGACTGAATTATGCTTTGTGGTATTAAAGCCAGAAGGTTTGGCTCTCAGGGGTAACAAGTTCAAACTGATTTAACTGAAATAATAAAGAGCCTCAGGCCACGTCCACACATAGCCGGGTATCTGTGAAACCGAATATATTTTTATGCGTTTGGGACGTTCATCCACACAAAAACGCACTGACGCTTCATCAAAAACAAGTATTTATAAAAAACTACTACCAAAGTAAAGATTTTGAAAATCTTGGTCTTTGAGTTTGTGAACATGAAGTTCCCGAATGTCACAGCCTGCGACAAGTCATGCATCAACGTCACATGTCGATGGCTGGCAGCGGCATAAATGCAGTCAGAGGTTGTTGTTTACTTTCATGCAAACGCTTTTTGTTAGCTTGTTTTTATAATCGCAACTGCTTTATTGGCTGTGTCTCAATTCAGAGACTGCATACTTCTAAGTACACAGATTACATAGTCCAAAAAGTGTCCTTCATAGTCTGCACGCTCCAAAGTGTGCTTTCCGTTTGAAATGAGACGCCACCGACTGGACAAGAATTACTCATAGTGCTCCAGTCCTGTGTTGCCTAGCAACGTCTAATGCTGTGTGTATCGTCCATATAATGATCATATTCTTCTACAAAAAACACAAAAATATCAATCAATTCAAGTTTTGCAATACACTGCCACCTATGGGTTTGGCATGTTTACAACAGCGTTCATCAGCGTATTTATGTGGGTTTGTGTAGATGCAAACTTTTAAAAAAACGATCTGGTGTGTTTTTGAAAATGGAGTGGGAGGAACATCCGTTTTTAAAACTACCCGGCTATGTGTGTACATGGCCTCAGTAAATCAATGTGAAAAAAGGAAGAGGGCAAGAATGAGGGACTGTAAACAGAAATCCTGAATAAAATTGCATCTATCTATATTGTTAGAGTCCTTTTTTTCTCACTTTTTCAACCAAGGTTGTATGTTAAAATATGCTGTTTACTTCATTAGGGGTTAGTTAAATAATCCATCCATCATTAAGTGTCGTTGTGTTGCAGGCTCTCCCTTTCATTAACAATTCAGAGCACACCGAAGCACCACAGAGTCAGGAATCTGAAATTGGCTTCTCTCAACAAAAAATGCATGTTGACTTTAAAGTCTTCCCAGATTTCTATCATTACAAACAACGAAACCAGCAAAAGGAACCCTATATATGAGAAACTTTAATCCTCAGTCTTAGAGCTTGAGAGTAAAGTTGGAGGTCAGATCTCATATGGAGGCTGTAGGAAGCCTGCTTTGGTGTTTAGTTTTGTGCTCACTGCTAGTGTCAGATGTACAATTCATAGAGCTGTGGAAGCAGCACACAGCTGGCATGCTTATTAACTGGAAAGCTTTGTATTAAATGAGAACGGTTTTAGATAAGCAAGGACTTTCATATACCAGACTAGGAATGAACCTGAGTTAGAGCTCATCATACATCTGCAAATTGTTGTTTAAATGCAACAACAATTCCCTAATAATAAAAAGGTCATTTCACACTTTAATATAATAAAATTCATGACTGTTTTTTCAACAGGGCTGTCAGAACAATGCAAAGTGTTAGAGACACAATAAATTATGCTTGCTCTTGCAGCATGCACTCCAGACATTCCTAAATCTCATCAACTAAAACCAATGAATACATAAATATGTGATGGCATTACAGTAAGAAAAATATCAGAATGCATGTAGCTGCAGATAATAAAACCCAAACTGTGTCACTGTATGGGGCTTTTATTGTGCAACTTATGCTTTAGGACTGAATTCCAATTTAAAGTGATTATAAGTGATGCATTTGTGAATCAAACATGTAGTCATAATGAAAACCTGTTAATGTAACTAAAATAAACCATAAGCATAACCAGTCAAACATGAAGAAAAGCAGTCTCCTTCTCTTCCTCTGGGGATTCAACTTACAAAAGAAAAGAGGAAGTCCAATTTCAGCATGTGCTTAAACACACACTGTGCCCATGTTATCATGTTGACGTTTCACTGATCCTATTTCTTAACTATGTCTCAAACATGATGTAAAGATCCACTCCACCCTTTTTATTCACCATCTGAAACAGATAAAGCAAATTTTTTCTGCCTAAAGTGGAACAAAGGGTTGTCAGTGGGGTGGTACCCTCAAAGGTACTCCTGTTGTTCCCTTAAATGTGGATAATTGTTTGCAATTTGTATGTTATTACTCTATTGGTTATTAGTTTTTCATTTATTGTAGCTTGTAAAATCAGTGTTAATTTATAGAGATGTGCACAAACTATGGTTAAAAAGGCAAAATACATGAGAGAACCATAATAAACATGAACATATAATTAAAAGAAAGCATTCTCTGCCGAATCATAAACCCTCTGCTCATAAGATTATGTTGAGTCTTTCTTCTGGTTTTGTTTATCAATGGTTTAAAAAACTATGATCTTTAATTTGCCACAAAGTGCATATCCATATTGTAGAGTGAGGTTGTCTGATCATACGTGCTCTAACTGCACCGTGTTGCCCTGAGGCAAAAAACAAAAACTGTTTTAGTTTACAAGTTATCTTAAATTTTGCAGCTCCTGTGAAAGTCTGTCAAAGTCTGCAAAACACATGTAGAGTGGTCGGGCCAATTCCAATGCCCCCTCCCGGACCCTGAAGAGGGTAAGGCGCTGGTCCTCTGTTCCACATGCAGGACAAAAATCCACACTCCCCCTCATCAGGTGTGGGTGCGACTATCCGACAGACCCTCTCCAGGACCCCCAAATAAATCAATGCAATTACCAGGGAGGCTGAGGAGTGAGATCCCCTATACTTGCAGCACACCTTCTGATCTGCCTTCTTGAAGAGGGGAACCACCAACCCATTCTCCCAGTCCAGAGGCACTGTTCCCATTTCCCATGCATTGCTGCAATGTTAGCCAGGACTGTCCCCCATCATCGAAAAGTGAAAGGCGGGGCATACCCTGGAGTCACCAGGCCATTGAAGGACCAACAGAGAGACAAACAACCATTAATGTTTACATTCATTCCTATGGAGAATTTAGAAAGACCATTTGACCTAACAGGCTTGCCTTTGGATGGTGAGAGGAAGCCGAAGTACCTGGGTTAATCCCACATATACACAGAAAATGCAAACTCCACACAGAAAAGTCACTGTTCAGACCTCTCCCCAGCTGAGGCTCAAACTAGCAACCTTTTGCTACAGTGTTAACAAACTGCACCATTGAAAGAGGTATATATATGTGTGTATATATATATATATATATATATATATATTGACAAAAGATGATGAGGAATTTACTTTTCACATGTGTCATTTATCATTCATGCTAGAGGCTGAGATGCCCATAACCCCCTGTCCTTGACATTTTCACACTAATTGACATTTTTGTCTTCCCATGCATGGTGAGCTCTCTTTGGTTCAGTAAAAAGCCCATCTATCAAATCCATTTGCTTTTCCTTTTTTCTGCACAGCCATAGAAATAATAAATACCAATTAGTTTTTGTTTTGATTTGTCTTTTTTCTAAATTGCTCATTCTTTCCCTTGAGATTACTAAAAGCACCATTTGGCTCCTGACGTTCCTTTTCTTTTCATTTTCCCTTTTCACAGACCTCCAAGGCAGTGAACAAAGGCGACTTCCCACTGGCCAACATCGCCTCCCGGAGGGCTTTGTTCCTCGCTGCCCTCTCCATCACTATAGGTACCGGTGTGTATGTAGGGGTGGTGGTAGCTCTCATTGCCTACCTCTCAAAACCAGGACACATATAGCAGAAGCACCCTCCTTCCATTCATCCCCAGGGAGTCCGGGAGGAGAACAAGCCCCTCTGGGCATCGCTGCACCTGCAGACTCTGAGGAAAGTTTTATGGGGATGTACAGTTTTCTTTCCTCCACCCTCTTTTGTGTCCCGCGTTCGTTCTGTGTTTCTCTCTACAGACCATCTGTCAGCCAAGATTAGCCACAGTGTCGAGAGAGGGGTCGAGCTACAGGGCAAGAAAACAGTGACTTGGGACAATTTTTTTTTATTTCCCTTTTTTTTTTGACACATTGGATGTGAGAAAAGGAATGATTCCATGTTGGATTTGCATAACATTGACTGAAACCATGTTGACGTTGGCTTCTTTTGGTTGGTTTGTAGCTTCCAAGACTTCTACTGTAACTTTTAAGTGAAATGTACTAAACAAATCTGATTATTAGTCAGGAGGTTTAGGAAGGTTGAAAATCAACTAAAAGTCACATCTTTGTTGTATTTTGCGGTATTGTTAAAATGGAGCCTCTATGTAAGCTTGTTCTTTAAATTTAATGTCAGGACCTGCCTACATAAAATAAAAAGACCAGGGGCCTCATATACTGACAATTTTTACAATTAAAAATAATTTACACACCACATTATACCGCTAAAAGACCTTTTTGTGAATTTATGCATACTGCCACATAAACTTTATATCTAGTCTGGTTTGCACACTGCACAAACTCTTGTCATTACAAAGTGACAGACTACATACTCTCTTTAAAGAACAGAACTATTTCCCCTGTAAACTGAAGTCAAAATCAACCCATCTGAGTGATTTACATCTGATCAGCAAAACTAAATCACATTTAACCACATATATTAAGGCAAAATGATAGTTTCATTACCTAAATTTAGTGTAAACTGATTCATTTTCTCTGTTTATGTCACATTAACATCACCACACATTAATAAATGCTGAGTATAAAGCACACACACAACATGACGTGCTTTTATTCTCACTGAGAATGCAGAACAGTGTCAGATGATCATATTAATACAAAGAAAACTCTTGGTATGGAGGACATGCAGTCATGTGTTTCTGGTTGTTGACGATGCTAGTTTGGTGGGCATG
>JBAMIG010000024.1:6857345-6878407 GCA_037177335.1 Kiunga ballochi | reverse complement strand
ATTTTATTTCATAGTATTTGTGAAACCACAACACAAAGAAACAGAAACTCAGAACATACGTTACCAGCTGCTGCAGAATGAGCTGCAGGTTACCACGGCAACACGTCACCATAATGATAAATTATCCACTCAGCTGCTTCCTGTGGAAAAACTAACAATTTTAACGGTTTAAAAAACGTTAACGTATTAATATATATTTAATATTCTTGTTTAAGTGACCGTGGTAGAAGCGGCATAATGTTATTTGATGGGTCCATTTGAAGAAATATTAGACTTAATTGAAGCAACCGCACCTGTGTTGTCCAATCTTTTTTAATTATGCGCACCTCGTTGGGCATTATTCCTCATTAGAGTAGTTTAATAAAGTAGTGACTGCATAATGTGCTGCTAGCGCTAGTTCCCAGTCCTCTCGTCTCACAGCTGCAATCCATTTGTTTCACCGCATGACACAGGGAATCTGTTGAATGACAAGCCGCTCTTTTGGCTCTGCCTGTTAAGCTGCTACACCCGAATGCAGAGCATGAAATCACCATTTTGACCAGAAAGAATACTCAACACACTATAATCTGTCCTATTTTAACTGGTCTAAGACTGGATTACTTGCCATCCAACATGGCGTAACTCAGTGACATCATCTGCATGTCCTCTATAAAACCCTACAAGGCTTTTAGACTTGCGCAAAGCATGCTGGGAAGCTCCGCCCCCCTGTCTGCGTTGCCTACTTTAACTTTTTGCCACCTTTGATTCATCCACCACATACTAATACTATGTTAAGTATTTTTTTCTCATTTCTGGTGTGTTTTTTGTATTGTTATTTAGGCTACAAGGTAAAAAACCTACTGTGTAATTTTTTGATGAGGCTGTTCTGAAGCTGCACTCAGATCCAAGTCTGTTGAGATGTATCAATGAAATACGTGTGGGATCAACCGTACATAGGGAGTCCTACATCAGAATATTTTATGTGCTATCTCTCAGTAGGACATCCAGTCTGTGCATGAGGCCCCTGGACTCCTTCACTGGTTAAAAAGTTTTTGTTCACATTTAATGATGGATTGTGAAAAAGGAGGGATTTGTCATGATAAATGTGTAAAAAAAAAGAAGAACTTTTGATATTAAATTAAAACAACTGTAAGCTGGAAAAAGCTCAACTGTTTTTAAGAATACAAGATGTTTTGTTCTCTATAAAAGGTATTGCACTGGCATGAATTGCAAGAATTTCAAAGGGGCCTTAGGCCTGTATTCTTTTCACAGGTGTTCATCCATTAAAACATGCCTGATAAATGCTGGTGAACTAAAAAAAACACACACACATCTGCTCCTGCAGAGATGGTTTGCCTACAAACATGTAAATGTGTGTTTACCTATATGTCTTCATGTGTTTCTTGCTGTCTGAAAATCTCCACTAACTTCATTTTAAGGAATGTAAAAGCACAGATGTGGGTTGGTGAAATAGTCAGAAATTCTGTGTAAATGGTGTCCAGTTTCCTCAAAAGGAAGATGCAAAATTCTGCACTTTATGCCATGAAATGAAAAGAAGCATCAAGCATTTTCAATAAATGAGGAGATAATAAATTAGGCTGATGGCATCATTAAAAAGCAGGCCTTCCACATCCTCCAGGGCTGCACAAATAAACAAAAGTGTTTCTGTCAGATGGCTTTGAATTTTGCTCTGATCAGTTATTCTGTGCATGAGTCTGCTATACCAGCGGTAAACCGTGATGCATGATGGATTGGATTTAAACCTTGTTTTCATCAGGTCATAAAAAACCTTAAATTAAAATTGATCAAACTTTGAAGGGGCTCGTATTTCACATAATGCTTCGACTCTCATTTCAGCTAGAAAAAACAGATAAAGGACTGAGAGATCTCAATTTGTCCCTTCATGCTTTTAAAATCTCATGCACACTTTTGACTTCAAAGAATTTTATATAAAGGTTGTGCAAATCATTGGTATTTCATTTTGGTTGGCTGCATTCCAGGTTATAAGCCAGGGAGATCATGGAAATGATGAAGCCTCAAGGTGTGACGCTGCACACTTCATTGCACAAGTCCTGCATTCTTTATTCCTGACAGTTATGGTGCAAAATTAGCTCCTACGCAATGAGTTTTTCTGAGGGATTGTGTATTCTCTGGAGCATAACCCTAAAATAGCACAGCCACATTATTTTCACTAATAAGCCACTTTTGGTGTTGCTGGTTGCTGTCAAACCCTGCAAGTAAACAGTCCATTTACACATTCCTGTCTGTGAAAGTGTTAACACAGCTCTGTTGTGCTAATGAAGAAGGAAAATTCTCCAAGACGTTTTTTTTTTAGTTTAGTTTGGTTAAAGTAAACCACAGCTTTACTTTGAATGTTATTTTTGCCTGCCTACATAAACATACAGCAGTCTTTGGATTGAAACCAGTCAGAAAATCACCATTTGGAGCTAAAAGCAAACTAAATCTAGACATGTGTTTGAGTTTCTCTTGCACTCTGATTACAGTCTACTGCTCATGCACCTTCAGCGATTCATGATCTATTGGTTTCATTGAATGCAACACATCATGACCATTACTGTAAGTATAGTGAAAGGCACTTGGAGGACGTGTTATTGCAGATAATGACAAACATGCTTTGTGTTTTGTAGCGTGACATTTAAACGATGTGTTTTTATCGGGCCTGTTCAGAAACCTGGTATTGTGCCGTGTGTGAATTATGATGCTGCTGTTTCTCTCTTCTCATTGTAATAAGCTACGCATACATTCACAAAGGCATTTGTTAAAGTCAGATCTCAGTACCAGGGTGACAGTGATCTCTGTAGGGTTTTTTCCTCTTTTTATTTGTTTGATTCTTTTTTTTTGTTGTTGTCTTTTTGTATAAGTCTGGAGATCTTTTCTTCCTATGTTGTGTGAAGGCAACGTGTACATAGTGCAAATATGGACATGTTGAAATGTAATGAGAAATAAACTTGAAAGGGAGATGATCCTCCTGAAAGTGAAATGTTTTTCTCTGGAAGTTATATCATAAAAGGTAGTTTTCTGAAACCACTCACAGCCTGAATCAATAGGCTGAGGGGACCGAGGTACTTGAGTTGTATTCAAAGCAGAAGCAGGGCTTGGCTGAACCATGAAGTGGAGGTGGGAACTTGTATCTTTGTTTCATGCAAGAAGCAAGACCTCTTGTTTTGTACCCTAACCACAGTTGCTAACTAATGAAACAGAAGAGACTCAAACGGTTAAACACGGAGGTCCATCAGCTGAAGAACGACACGTCAGAGCAGTCATATAACAATGCTGATCGAGAGTTCAGACAAAATATTGTCACCCAAAGTCTTAATTCTCAAAGCAGCGACATGCAGCATTATTAAAGCTCTTTTCTGCACTTTAATTAAACAGTTTATGTAGATTACTGAGCTATTGAATAATTCACAGACATGAAAATAAATAGAAACTGGAGTTTATTTAATTTCCGACGTCCTGGCAGATCTGTCAGGTTCATCAGGTTGTTTATTATGGGGAATTATCTGATGGCTATGATGTGTCATTCATCAGCTGTTATTCAGTGAACCAGAAAGACTTGACATATCCGCCAGGTCAGCTTTGTTGTCTGATGGTCTCTGTGTGAGAGAATAAAAGATTCCTCATACCCGCTGTTCTTGGCTCGTTTTCTGATTTCTGTTCTAAATTTCCTTCTCATCTTTTGTGTTTGTGTCTTTCTTCTCTAGTGACTTATCTATTATACTCATATAGAGATTTGTACTTTGTAAATATGTAAATGTACAGCTGTGAATAGCCAGTCATGCCATGCAGGAGCTCAACCCCTGTGAGGTTGAATCCATATAGAAAAGTCCAGAATGTGACAGAATACAGTATGCAGCATGAGTGACTGCGAATGCAACACGAGCTGGTGAGGAGCTTCATTACCGGAGAGAAGGTGAGTCACAAAATGAACATGCTGCAGCACCAGATGAGATGTGGAGATGCTCATTTACAATAAAACAAAGCCCATGCTCCAGTTATTTATTTATTTGTTTGTGTTGTTACTTGAATTATGCTAAACATCCACTTCTCAGGAGAAAGCGCAGGTTGAATTAATAAGCATTCATGGATCAAAGGAAGGTGCTTTTTGTAGTGTGTAATAAGTATGCCTGAGAAAACAAGCGTGAAGGGAAATATTTTGTTCATTCTTTCTCAGGTGTATGATTTGCACACAGTGATGTGTTTGATTTGGAGATGGAAGGTTTTCTCTGCTAGATTTCAAATAGAACCAGTACTCCCAGTCATCAGGGTATCTTTTTAAATGTACTGCTGGTTATTTGACTCCATCTGTCTGTTTTGGATGAGTCATTCTTCATCTGCCCATCATCATTTCTTGTCTGCTTTGTGGTTTGTATTTTTGTTTTCCTTGTTTTTCCAACTGGCTGCTTAAATGCAACACAACGGTCTTTCTGGAAGTGTTTTTCTTAAAACTGGTTGTTGTATTTTATTCAAGGATGGTGCAACACTTGGAAACTCATTTCTCTTTTACGTTTGAACTGCTGTGACTTTTGTGTTTTAGTTAAAAGCTTGCAGCACATCCTTTAACCAACCATGTATGAAGCCTTAGTTAGGTTTTTTGAGCTGATATGCACATTAAGAAGTGTTCAGCACAACACTTGTTTAGCTGATGTGAACTAAAGCAAACATGCATTTAGATTTGTATTTCTTGACAGAAGCCACACTGGCAAACCAAAAAGAGTGAGATTGAATTTAATTTAAGTCCTTTCTCGTTTTTTTAAGGAAAATTAATTGTTTTTCCAACCTGCTAAATGGAAGATCGGATTGGGGGTGTGGTACATAATAACCAGAGGATTCCCAGCTTCTCTCAGATGATTCAGAGGTTTGCTTTGGGGTTATGAAGTGCCTTCAAGGAAGCAGCGGAGAAGAAGCTGAGGAAAAACTAAATGAAAAGCGTGAGTAGCCACCTGGCACTGAGGTCATTTCACCCCTACAGCAGTGAAATTGGAAAAAGATTTTTAATTAACATACTTTATTCAGAGTGGCTTATGATCTGGCTTAAAAGAAATTAAAAGAAAAGAAAATATATTTTATGCTTTCATTGCTACCACTCAGAATATAAAAATTAGATTTAGTTTTTGTTTTCTAGACTGAAATCAAGAAATGTATCAATTGCTTTACAAAAATAGCAGGTTCACTTTTTTTTTTTTTTTAACTGTTAATTCATTTATAATACAAGATAAAAAAAAAATGCTTTGACTTAGAGAGTGTGCAAATGGTTGAATATAAAAGGGCATGCAGATTTTATGTGCTGTAAACGTTCCCATCTTAAGGGACATTATTGCAGAGCCCAAGGCTCTGCTTTGGCTTAATTTCTATCAAAGTCCTTGAGTCTAAAGCTCAAGATCACAAAAGCTTTCCTGAATTAAAAAAATCCTCTGCATGACACATTACTAAATTTCATCCTCTATAGTTAAAATGTATTTTTGGGACATTTACTTTTGCTTTTCTCTCTCTCAACAGCAAAGAAAACATATTCCTCTTGAATAACTGATGGGATGACTGGGCTGTATTTGCCACTTATTTATGACAAATATTTACTGCAAAAAAGATGTGAATCAAAAATCCTGCATTTTAATTGGCTGCAATTAATTTTCTTCCACTCCCTGTATGGCATCTAAGTGATTTTTGAATGCAAGAATGTGACATTTGTGTCTTCTTGAGTCCTAATCTGCTTTTAAACACTAACTTGAAAACAAATGGTTTGTGGTTTGTTGCCTAAAAAATAAAACAAATGCAAAACCTGTGTTACATTTCATGGCCAGCAGGGAGAGAGACACTGGGAATGTGACTATGTTTTAGAAACACCAACTTTTATATGTAATAACGTGGCAATGTCAGCTGTAGCAGCTCTGCTGTGCTTACATTGAATTTAATGGAGAAATATTTAAGGAAGTGTTTTTGAGGGCTTCCAGTAACATTTTTAGAATGATTCTAACAAATATAATGAGAAAACCATGCAGAGCAAAGAGGAAATGAATGATTTAGTTGTGCAATTGTTTTATCGTATTTAGACAGCACTAGTCAATAAAACCTGAGGGTTATTGTTTACCTTGCAGCAGCAGCACTTTCATACAGGCTGATATTGAGACTAGGACAGAGGAATGCTTGAACATTATACAGACAAAACTTTATTTTTAAAAGGCTCCAAATGTAAACTCGTGTTGCTGCACTGTTGGGATCCGGGCTTACCTCACCATAAATATAGGCGGTGTATTTCCGCATAAGTCCTTTAAAATGGTAAAGAAGCAAGACATTTCATGTTTCCACATAACTATGTTTTTTATCTTCCAGCTGGACTTTTCAGGATGTCTACAAGAAAGCAAAAGAAAAGGAGTTGAGATTAAACTCATCTTATAGATTTTAAAGCCTTCAGGAGACTGTTAGATACCCCTGAAGAGATTTATTTATGAACTCAAACCATAGACTCTAACACAAGCAAGGGAAAGCAGAGTTACAGACAGAAAAACATGAGATTGCACAGACAAAATAGTGAACCTATACAAGTCTGATGCAGTAGCTGCTTTTGTTACTTATGGAAGCTTTTGTAAGATCGAGTGAGGAAATGTTAGTGTAGAAAACGTGTTCATATGACATATTTTATGGCAACTGTTTGAATTAATGATTTGTAGAAATGATGCTTTAGGGTTTTGGAAGCATGTATCATTTTAATAAGGATATAGGAAGCAAAGAGTATTTTAGCTTAAACTCTGACATAATTTTACTTTTACACAAACCAACATAAAGATAAGTAAGCTTTCAGGGGTGCTGCAGAGGTGCTGCTAGACAGATTAATTTATTCCTAGTTCTAAATATGTTGGGCAAATTCACCACCATATAATTAGGGACATGTGCACAACAGCAGCTTAGCTCAGCCAAAAACTAGACAATGAATTATACATTTTAACTAAAAGGCACCAACGTTACAGCATAAAACAACTTCAAAAGCTGGCGCTGCCAATTGCTTCCACACGTACGTATTTGTATGAAAGTTAAGCTGACTTATCTTTATAATAACCCACAGTGTGTGAAACCAACCTATTTTTTTTCTTTATTTTTTTCTTTTCCCAGAGTTGCCTGGTCGGATGAAAAGCTTCAGCTTTTGCAGGGAATATCACAAAGAGGCCACACAGCCTGTGTGGACGTTGGAAGCAGGAAGTAGCAAACATGTTAACAAGCTACCTATCAACAGACTCCTAGTCAAAACATGGTGACTAGTTTCCAACTTCTTGATTTTGTTTATTAATTCATTTATTAATCAAACTTGTCCTGTTAATGGTTAGAATGACTGTGTGGCAACCGCATTGTGTTTGAATAGATTTGCTTTTCCAGGAAGCTTTATGGATATAAAGTATACTTTGTGGATTTAAGGCTCCTCTTGTAATTAAATAATTCTTGTAATTCAGCTTGTTTATTACAGAGTTATGAAAACGTGCGTAACTTGACAGGATGAATAACATCTTTACAGGTGAATGGAAAAAACAACCATTGGCTACAGTTAGAGCACCTTGATCATCTTAACATCTGTAAATTCACAGTAAAATACAGTCAATGTAAACATAAATTATATAAATGGTTTCACTCTTTATTTTGTTTTAGTTTTTTAATAGTTATAGTTTTTTTTATAGTTCATTATATGGAACACATGGAGGAATAGTTTAAGCGGGACTGGTCAAACTGGAAATTACATTATATAGCATATTAATTAACTTAATTAGTTTAAGATGAAATATTTCATATTTGCAAATAATGTAAGAATACGGTTTCAGTTCATATCTGGGGTACAGATAAGAAAATGAAGGCTTTAAAAAAACATTTTATCTTTAGTATATAACTAAAAGCCTTTTTCTAACCGTGATCCATCTGAATTGTTGGTCTATTAGCTAAGAGATATGTAAGGTAACAGCATGGCTACTATACGTGCATTTAAATTGCCATCGCTTTTAAATTGTTTGGCATCTGAGACAGACCATTTACTCCAGTTTCCCGCTGTGGGAACCTGACCCCTTCAGGAGCATTTTTACTATAAATGTAAATCATCCAGGGTTGTGACACAGTTGCAGAAATATTCACAACACCTGCTTCTATCATGATGCAAATAGTGACCTGAGTATAAAAAATAAATAAGTGTTTAAAAATGTTTACTAAAGTGTATATTGACCACCTGTTTGACAGGTTTAAGTAATTTAGAATAATTTTGCAAGAAAAGGAGAAATACTGCACGCACCAACAAGGAGATCCCAAGAAAAGTGAGTAGCATGCACAGTGATCAGAAAACATAGTTTATAATGAATTACTAGTAAATAATGGGACGTTGGTACAGTTTCGGCATATTTTGTGAACAAAGATGCAGATTCACAGTGGGGATAGTTGCAGCTGGAAATGTGGATTTATGAGCAAAGATGAGGAGTTTTTACTAATGATGGATTAATAAATGAACTGTTCAGTAAATGGTTGTGTCTTGTGTTGTTAAAGTAAACTTTACACAACACAGAACACTTACCCATTCCCACACACACACAAACACACACACACACACACACACACATACACTCACCATGAACGTAGGCTCATATTAGCCAGCAAGTTTGGGTTCAGTGTCCTGCCCAAAGACACATTAACAGGTAGCAAAGTCTGGAATCAATCTCATAACTTTCTAGTTAAAGTCAAGCTGAGTTACTGCCGGCCTGTGATGGCCAGTCAAGTGAATAAAGCTTAAAGTGATGAGTGTTAAAAGACACAGCATATAACAAAACAAAATGCTTTATGACAGATTACTTTCCCTGCATCTTGTGAAACTGGCAGTAAAACTAATTCAAATGCTAAACAAATGACTTCCTTAAAAATTTTAATTGTAATTTCTAAAGAAGATCTTCATTTTTTACTAAGTTCTTTATGTAAAATGACCACAGAAACTTCTAAACAGTGAAATCTTACCAAAATGGATTGACGGTGGGGGAAAACATGAATTTCTGGAATCCATTTCCAGTTGTATTGAATACATTGTTTTTCCTTTGTAAGAGATGCTACAGGGGAGACAGAGAGACTTAAACATTGTTATATAATTCATGTCCCAAAAAAACCTATTTATGTTCTTAGACACACAAAAAAAAAAGAAAACCCACACAGCCATTTCAATCTGCTGCCAGTGGCAAAAGCACATCTTCGTATTTAGAAGAAATGAAAACTAATCTCTTTCCCTCTTTGTACCAGCTGTTGTGTGTGTTCAAGGTTGTCTGCCTAATAAACACTTAATGCTCCAGGCAGAGACATGGCTGTCTATGAAATTCGAACACCATCATCCTCAGGACAAAGGACTAAGGGTTGCTGATAAAATGTAATAAAATGCAATACAACTTGCTGTGGGTGTCTGGTGACATGCTGGTTCTTGAGAACTCCTTCTGAAGTGCCTGTTTCCATCCGCATTGTGATTACAAGAGAAAAATTTAATTTGCACTTCTAATTGTGTTGACAAAAGCAAAGCTTTTCATGTGTTGGCAAGAGAGGAAGCAGACCTCAGGTTACACATTTGTAACAGGATTTAGAAAACTATCTGCTAAAACATAAAAAAGGGAAGTTAAATGGGTTTTGACTTGTTAAAGTTGCAGAGGTATGTAATAGTAGAGGTTTGTGAGGGTATAAGAGTTTAGTGCATAGAAAACTTGTATATAACCCATAGAAGAAGCAGGAGAAGCATAGTCCCATTCCTGATGAATAACTCTGAAGATGACTCTAAACCAATTACAGTTTTATTACAACAGGATGCTTTGTAGTAAAAAAAAACTCCACTGGGTGGACTGGCTAGCGGTTCTGAACCTTTACAACTTAACTCATTCACTACCAGGGATGACTTTCGATGTATTTAAGGGCTCTTACACTTTCTGTATAGCCTACAGAAGGCCGATTGGCCCGGGTGCACTTGTCAAAACGTCCCCAAAATGCGCTCTCAAGGCATGCACACGGCACACCCAATACGCTGTGCATGGTCTCCAAAGACATACACGCTACAACCTTCTGCAGTCATAAAAGTTACATTTATAAAGCACTTTTCATGCAAGTAACACAAAGTTCTTAACAAAATATATACCTGCATATATATATATATATATATATATATAAATGCTTTATATATATATAAAGCATTTACAATACTGAGATCTCTTACAAAGACACACCTCCCTTCGCTGCTTTCCCTCCTTATTATAAACAATTAATAACTTTAAATCCTGTTTTCCATCTTACCACAAGTTAAAAAATACTAATAAAAGAAACCATGATAATAATAATAAAATCCTGGCTCGATGCTGGACAGATCCAACCAATCAGCCAATCAGTTAAAAACATTTGGACAATTATAAGGTGCATAACACATCAACATAAGCCCCAAACTGTTGTTACCCAGTTGCAAAGCTTTTTATATTACTCAGAGTTGTTACATACGTGGACTTCGCTTGAAGACAAGCAACATGGGTCGTGGCAGCATCAATACACACCCACACGGTCAGATTCTGCTGTGGAACATTTAGCGACAATCACTTTACTAACGGTAAAAAACAAATAAACATACTATTGTGACACATACACACTTTCTCGGAATGAGAAAGAAACAAACAACACATTTAATTGTTACATTTTTTTCACCACACTTCTAAATGTTTGCATCTTGTTTTACAATAAGACACATTTTAACAAAATATATTGGGAACAGTTATTCCAAATGTAATGGGCAAGGCACAAACCCCCTGTACTGGAACAGCAATGTCATAAAATATCGCTGACTCTACAGATGATCATTTATAAAACTTTAGTATTTTACATCTAATGCCATTCTTATGACCCCTGCTGGATAATGGACACATTATTGATTCTTAAAAGACTACACCATTACAGACAAATGACATTCAAACCATGCTTGACTGACTTAACGGCATCTCAGTCAGACTTTTATTTCAGCCTTTCTGCAGAAAGGAAGAAAACTACAGTGAGATGGCAGCACTATGAAATGAGAACACTAACACCGTGAATAATGCCCCTGTCCCCCACACACACTTGCTGCTGTCATTATCTTTAACAATACACCTGCCTCATTCCCCACAGCTGTCATTCACAACTTCTCCCATTCCTGAGCATTAAAGTCATAGTTACTTCTTTCGAACTCGAGTCTTCCTGCGGTGCTGGCAAGTTTTAGAACTCCATTATCGCACTTTCACCTCGCCGCTGGTTCCGGCTCTCAGATTTTCCTCCTTTATTAAAAAAGAAGTGCTCTTGTGAGTCCCCTGGATTATATTACTCAAGAAGGAAGAGTTTGTTTACAGGATACTTAACTTTGCACCTAATTTTTTCAAGTGGTAATCAACAGTGTAGTTAAGATTCAGCTGTGTCCTTGATTTGCAGCATCAATCTTTCTCAAAACACATTAAGATTTAGATTACACAAAGAATTAAACATTGTGCAGAAATGTTTGAGAAGGCTTAAGCCTCCTGGGAGGCACACGCTCTTGTAGACCTGTAAGTAGCAGAAAATACACAACTCATCCATTCAAAAGCCACTTAAACTTATTGAGTGCTTCAAAGCACTTTGTTTTTGCATGTGAGAACATGTAAAGGCCAGAAGCTTAGCAGAACGTCTTTGCTATGGGGATTGTCACAGAGATAGAGAAACTATCAGGAGAAACCTTTTCACTCTGCTTTTTGAGCCTGGTGGAAGGAATCGTTCTGCAAAGAGGCTGCAAAACAAGGCAAAGCAGAAAGGTATATAATGTAAATATCATCAGAAAGAATTGCATTAGATAAAATAAGATAAGCGAAGGAGCAGGAGAGTCCTGCGTTTGCCATGTGGAGGCAGGATGAGAAGGGATGAAGGCCAGGACAGCCAAAGCAGCCAGACAGACAGGTAGTGATTTACTGCCTTCCCGCTGACTCACATGTTATTGTCTCTCTTGCTAATTGACAGTCAATTATCTCTCGATGACAGCCCCATCCAGCGATGAGCCAACTGCGTGAAGGCTCTGCTGACATCCCAAGGAGACGGCCAAGTTTACAAGGCTCTATTGCGGTGACGAAACAATCACACTTGTCAACATCTTTCCTTTCTCCTCCGAGAATCACAGATGGAGTCCCATTGTGCGGGTGGATTGTGGGGAAATAAATGAATAAATGAAGCTGACTAATTGTTTTCACCTAATTATTAAGTCTTGGGAGAACAGTTAATGATGATCACAAAGAGGATGCCTTATCTTAAAAATGTTCGTTGACAAGCAAGACCCTAGGTTGGATATTAAGGATATTGCAGTATGTGTAACGGTAAGCTTTCTAAATGAAGAGTATACTCACTCTTATTAAAAATCCTATAGTCTGAGATGGATGAGACACACGCCCAGAAATCTGGTTTCAACTCCCAGTCCAACAGTTTTTAGCATGATGCATCATCGGACCAATCGACTGCTAATCAATTTCTTAATTATGCTTTGAGCAAAGGAATCCAGCTGTGAGAGTTACTGTAGAGAAACTATTATTCCGGGTCAAAGGGGGGGGCGCGTGTGGTGGCAGCTAAATCAATATATTGATGTTTCCACAGCAGCAGGATCACAGTGGTATAAAGTACAAGTAGATATCAGAGAGACTCGGAAATGTTGAGCCACAGTCAAAGTGTGTGTGTGTGTGTGTGTGTGCGTGACAGTGTGTGTTTTTTATGTGATGTGGGGTCTTATGCGGTCCCTCAGGCACAGTTGAGCTCCCAAGTTTTCTTTCACAGATGTTGTTGTAGATGGTTTTTCTTCTGGAAGGTCTTATTTCCCATGATCGATGGGAGCAGCGAGATAAGGGTGTGTGCTTGGCTCGGTAATGAAAAGTCGTGCTCCCAGGCAAAAAGAGTGGCTGCAAGAACCCAACAACACCTGTCCAATCAGCCCCCAAGACCAAGCCTTAAATGTTTTCCATCATTGCTGCTGGTGTTCAGGAGCTTCGGAGCTCACAGGGAAACACTGGTAATTGGCTTCTGTTTGTACCAGCTTTATCAGTGTATTGCTTTCAAGGATAACTTGGAACTAATTAATCAGGGTGTGGAGAGACGGATGGGATTTGGCTTCCCTTCTTACTCGCTTTCATTTTCTTTCAAACAACAACTCTTCAGACAACATTCAGTAAGCCCTTTTGCATCATCTGGAACATACTGTACATATGGACTTGGAAAAAGCGGTGGAGATAAACACCCTGTGTGTTTCTGCTGTTTCAGAGGCTTTGTTTATACACACTTAATCCTGTGTTTATGTCTGCCGCTGCCACTTTTTGTTTTCTTTTAATGTTTACAATAGATTTGTGCCAACTGCCCCACAGCATCGCTATCTGTTTAAATGCAAAGCAGTGAGATTTCATTTCTGAAGAAATCAAGCCGTTTTCGAATAACTGCTTTGAAATATAATCCAAGCATTTCATCTATTAATGCCTCCCGGATGTTATTGGATGGAGCAATGGCCCTGAATATGTGCTCTCTGAATCCCCTTGTTACAAATCTGTAATAAAAAGCTGCAATAAAACATCCATTTACAAGGCTAGTCCTCAAAAGATGGTTGATTGGACGATCATAAGATCAGAGGATATGAATTACTTATAACACTTATGATAATTAAATGAATATTCATTTATGGAAAGTGATCAGCTTGAGTGATTTGTGCTTAGTCATCTTGATATAATTGTGCGTTATATCAAAATTAAACCATAAATGCAGAGAAAAATCTTTGAAATTAGCATATTTTTTAACACATAGGCAACAATGCTAGAACATATGTCATATTAAAATGCTGAATTTAATAATATCTCCACAATAAAAGCTGATTTTGTGTGTATGGGTACCTTATCACAGATGTAAAAAGAAAAACAAGTTATCTCCCTTATTTACTGGCCCAGTAGATGCAAAACAGTTAATCAATCCAGTGTTGCAGTGTGTGTTGTTTGAAGGTTTGTGTCTCAAAAACTTTGAGAAGCACAGATCCAGATAGTTTAAACTTCATGTGATTTCAGGCTTTGTGTCTGAATGAAACTTATTGTCCGTACCTTAGAAAGTTCTGTTAAACTCTAACAGACAGTTTACAGGAGAAGTCAGCAGCGACACAGATGTTTACTGTTTTGAAAAGTTGCAATACTCTTGGCAGGATGTCCTCCCTTGTGGTTCCATTAAAGCCTCACATAACCAGCGTGTGAGCTGTTTGTCTAGTGTCTTGCTTACAAGCTCCCTCACCTTAAAAGATGAGCAGCTGGTGCGAGCCTCTCAGGGAGACTGTACGCTTCACATATCATGGCAGTATACACAAGACAAGAGATGAATTTTCCAGCATGAGTTGAAAGACAGAGGCAATGAGCTGCACCATCTCTGAGCATGGGGCAATGCACAAATGCATGTATATTCATCTCCAATGTTTGGCTTGTTTTGAGATTTCTACCGTGAGAGCTCATCCTAATGTAGAGTGCTCTAGTTTTTATCTACCAGCATTGGTGTGTTTTTAGGATATGCCTCTGACATTGAACGTAAATTCTATTTTAAATGTATTTGTTCAGTGTTTACCTAAACCATTCATTTTAATCTGTTTCCTGCAGGCCAAGAGCCTCATCATGGTGGATGAAACAACTGATCAGCCACCATAAAGAGCTCAAACAGACCCGCAACATAATTCCCTAGTTTGTTCCAGTGACTCTTTTGGTAACATTTAGGTAGATTTATCTTGCATACGGCATATACTTTCACTAGCCACTTTATTAGGTACACCCTGTCTGTCTTTGCTCTCTCTCCTTTGGTCCATGTTGAAATAAAAGCATGATAGCAAAAAATACTATTTTCCACCATGTCCCACGTCTACTTTTGCAGTGATTCCCAACCTATTTTCCCCAACAAATATACTACAGCACTGTGGAAGTGGGAAGACGTTCCTAGAGTAACATGATTCAAATCCTTTGGTCAAGCTCCTCCTAAACATGTTTAATAAAATTGAGGTCAGGTAGCTGACATGAGTTATGGCGCAGCACCAAGGGGTGTTTGAGGAGATGTTTGGCTGCAGATAAAGTTGAGCAAACATTGATTTTACCCCGTCAGTAGCGTCATGCTGAGCCTTGACAAATTGATACGTTTCATCCTAGTCGTGCGTAAAGTGTATTACCGCAAACATTGTGATTCTGCCATGCAATCCTGTTACCTAGAGCCTCTAGACAATTCACTTAAGGAACAATTAAGATTGAAGCAAGATCAAGCATTCAGGATATATATAGACACATTTCCTCTGCAGGGAACATTGCCCTGACTTCTTCTGTGGGGCAAATTGGGGGCTGGCCAATACCAGTCACCTTCTGAACTGAACTAAAATGTATTTAACTTCTAATAAATAGGCTTTTGCAAGTTGCCCCTCTAGTTGATTGAACATTTGCTGTCAGTAATGATAATATAGATTACACACTCTTCATCGAATTTAAATACATCACACAGCCACATTGTGGAGGTAAAATGCAAATGATCTATATTTTAACCGTTAATGACTGTGTGTCTAATGCTATTTTTCACACAGTTGTATTTGAGCTTTATTATCGAGACGGGATTCAAGCCTTATGGGGGTCTTTTGTTATTGGAGAAGCATCGGGGAACATATTTGAAATATAACACGCTTTGACACATTTCTTTGGTGCCAAATGTGTCCTTACACTTCTGCTTAGAATGAAGCACTTGCAGTACTCTCCCACAAATCTATCATTTCACTAGAAGCCCGAGGGAAATCCATCTTGTCATTTCCCCCCCTTCTCTCTCCTCAGCCTCAGAGAGTGGGAGGAGTGCAGAAGAACCTTGCATTAATGCGTCCTGCTTTCAAATGGAAGCCTATCGACTGGGGATACGTGTTCATTCCATTTGCCTTATATCTAACTCAGATAGACGGATGGGTAGTGTGAGGATTAACAGGCGGACACACACACACAGCTAAGAGGTCTGTCTGACTCTGTTGACTCTGTGGGATCCCAATAGACTCTGTGCACACTTGTATGAGGACCAGAGGGTAGAGAAGAGGTGGTGATTGATGTTTTAAAACATATACATAAGCCTACACACTTTTGAACACAGATAAATATCAACACAAACTTGTGTATGCTGCACTAAGCCTTCATGAACATTGTAGCTGCCAACAGAATAAAATACCATAATTTTTAGAAGAAGACCAGTGTCACTTTTTACTGCCTGGCCTGATTTTAAAAGAATTGGATTTGAAGGTTCAGAGAAGTCGATCAACTCCCACCTACAAGCTTTGCAGAAGCTCCCACCCGGACTGAGTGTGTACTAAGATGCAGAATTACATGCATCTATATAACAAACACAAAAGCTGAGAGAATACAGCTGCTATGCTTCAGCTTATGTTTTGGATTGCACGTGGTTTTGTGAAAGCTGAAATATCCATCAAGTTAATGGCTGTCTTATTTCATGGCAATCAGACTTCAAATGATCTACATGCAGATGTTTTTGTGTATGTGTTTGGTAAATGTTCATCAAATTCAGGTAATCAGGACACTGAAAAACAAACACAAAATAATGTATGCACAGAAACATGTTTTATGTAAAATTATGCAAAAGATATGCCTCAGCTAGATATAATTCTAAGCCTTTTAAAGCTTTGTATACCCTTGTCATGCATAATAACTAGCCTCTGCGGAGACACGGAGAGCACTGGCTACCACCTAACAGCCTACTGCAACTTTTGTAAGTGCTCAATTTGTACGTGTGTGACTCTTGCACATGTGCACAAGTGCATCTGAGGAATGCATCTGTCATCTTGTGCTATCCATGTGGGGGCAGGTGGCATATACTGAGCAGATTTTCATGTTAAATCTGCAATCGGGAGCACAGCTGTGATGTTGCAATGCAGTTGGGATGGCATTCAACTCGAGTCATTCATACATCACTGCCACAGTTGGATGATAATGTTATTTGTGAGAATGGGCTCTAGTAAGTAGCTCATCTTTAGAGCCACTTGTTTGTTATATGTTCATTCAGCGCTACTTCAGAATGACACCTTCAGGGGGACTTTAGAGGCTAAGTTTTACCATTTTCCTGATGCAATCTAGAGACACATATATTTTTAAGGTATTTTTATTTCTGTAACTGTGGACGTGTTCACTCTAAATCTTTTTTTTTTTTTCTAACAGTCTACATGAGTCAAACGTGTGTGGTTATGTGAGTGTAGCTGTGTGACTGTGTGGGTGGCCAGGGCCAAAATTAAAAGCTATATAAAGTCAAGTACAAATCCTTTAATTAATTTTTTTTTTTTTAAATATGTCCAATCATCTGCTATGACTGAGCAGGAAAATGAAAAGCAATAATATCATTCAGGAATTTAGTGCCAGAGTCTAAAGGTCAGTAAACTCTCAATCCACACAAAATATTAAGACCAACCAGAAACTCTTTGCATTATTTACAAAATTTCATTGTTTCTATCAGCAGTTATCATATCAGCAACTTAAATCCCATCATAAGCAGCAATAGGCTGTTTCCATGTGATGTAAATGTGCCAAACTTGCTAAGCGGAGAGAACTTTGCATATGTTCAGAATTTTTATTTTCACATAAACATCTGAACCTTTGTCTTGACAAATACCCATTTTTTATTTCCCTTCTTAGTGGGTTTTCCTCTGGCCGTGTACTTTTGAAGTCAGTGGAAGAATCACTGAGGCTCACTGACATGAAAATGTAATAATAATATCATTAAATGATAATTAAAATCATGATCCCAGCAGAATCACCATCTCCACATTTGCCATCGGTGTTGCCAGCTCAGTGGTCTACTGAGCCTGTGAGGGACATGCAGACACCGAGTACTCTTGGCAGCGTTGCTATCAGTTCAAAGTTGAATTTTCAAAGGATCTTTTTTCTTATTTAGCACAGTGCGCATTATGAAACTGTATTAAAATAGTACAAAACTTCATTAAATAGAAGATAAACTGTCTGTTGCTGTTTCTGCATTTCACATCAGCAAGTTGTGCAACTTCTCGTTCTAACAAATGTCTTCAGATGAACATGGTGTTTTCCTCACGTGTGTGTGTCTGTGTGTGTGTGTGTGTGTGTGTGTGTGTATTTGACCTGTCATAATATTTGAAGTACAAAAGATATCCACCAAGGACAGTTTAAACAAGGATATAACAGCGCTAAGAAATAAACGAATTCATTATGGCACCCAAAGCATTACATAGTAAATATGATTGTGTAAATATTTAACTTGATTATTCAAAACTGATGATAGAGGAAACAAAATTGCTCGTTTTCTGGATTAAAATTACATGATTACAGTTATTATCTTTACAAAGGAAAAGATTAAATAAAATGTATACTTAAAAAACATGCTCAAAAGCATCACAATGTCATAATGTGACCTGATTTATTAACATTTTATAAGAAACAGCAAAGCAAGTTTCACCGAGTTGCTTAATTTACTTAATGAATAATACTTCTTATTTTCCTTCTCTAGAAGATGCCGCTATGTGGCTGCAAATTGTGGTAGCTCCGTGTTTTGTAATATAGGTGTGTTTTTAAGACATTAATAGTTAATTTGGGTTTTTCCAGGAAGACTTTTGGTGGTGGGTCTTCATGCACATATGCTGCCCCTGAAGGAAGTTTGGTTAATTTTTCACAATTGATAAATTCAATGTATTAACACTGCAATAAATCTGCTCATTGAAATCCATTGAGATGCAAACCTGGTAAATACAGCCAGTGAGGACATAGCCCTCCTGTGCTGCTCTCACTGTGATTTTCAAGACTTTGTTTGAAATGTTGCCTCACATCAGGGTTAGAAAAGCAATATGTGTGTGTGTGTGTGTGTGTGTCTGGTGTGTGTGTGTGTTCTTTATTGAATTCAAAGAACCTAACACTGAGAAGCTCGATGCTCCTGCATTTTATTACTCTCATGTCAAACAGATCAGCTCAGCTGATAAACAGAAAGCAAGCTGTAAACAGTGCAATATCATTTTAGTAAGATGCTATTTTATGAATATTATAATAATCTTCCTTTTTTATTTATTTTTGCCTCTTTCCTGAGTGACCCATAACCTTACTCTTCAGTGATAGCGTGTATTTACCAGAAATGTGCTTTGTGTGCTGGTTGACAAAAAGCCATATGTTTCATTTTTACCTCAGATTTTACAATGTAAACATGAAGAACAGGACATTTATTAACACTTTATTATATGGCCTCTCTTGGAATGATACATTGACAACTATGTCTTGAGATATTGTACAAAGAAATCCATTCAGCTTAGATTCCAGCATCAGATTAGAATAAGTGCCATATAAGCGTGGACAGAGTAGGAACTATGTAGGATATGCAGTTATGGCTCAGCTGGACTTATGACTAGGTTCTGCCATGACATCAAATCACTGCCAATTACCTGCTTAATTGACTGTAAAACAACAGACTGCAATAACTGTGGACTGGAATGGACAACGACCCCTTGTGGGACCATTTGATGATAAACAGTGTCTGTCTCATTTCACACTTTTCTCCTGCCTCACGAATATGATAGGGTGGGAGAGAGATCTACCTGTAAGTTTTAGATGGAACCTTTCTCTAATACACCTGAATCCTATTGCTCAATTGTTCTGCATGTCATCCAGCTCTGCAGAGGCCTGGTAACGAACCAATCATTTGATTTAGCTGTGTTGAAAAGGGTTGCATCTAAAAGTTGTAGGATGATAGATCTTGAGGACCGGACTTGGGCAGCCCTGTGATAGGGAGTCGTCTTAGTGATGAAAAGGAATTTAAAGAATACACGAAAAAGTTGTGGTTAATGAAATGTATGCGAATGCTTTGGCCAAAATAATGCTCCTCCTCTGGCTCTGTTAATAAATCTGTAGTATAGTTTAGATAGAAGATTGTGAATATTACTTCTCATGTCACAAAGCAGATGTACAAATATGAAGAAGAGCTTTGATTTTATTTCTGTGTTTATTTTGAATAAATGTTTGCTTTATTGAGTCCGCATAACACTGCTGTACCCGACCAGAAAGGACAGAATATGGGCAGAAAGTAAAGGAACAGTAGACAGAAAACAAAGAGGAGACAAAAATACTCTACAAAGGAAATAATTCAGTCCAATCATAGATTCCAGACCATCCACTACACCTGCAGAGAAATATAAAGGGCATCTCATGAAACCGCCGCAGGATGACAAAGTCATCAACTGTCAGAGGGGCACCAGAGATGAAGAAGCTAAAAAAAAAGAAAAACGTATTATGCCGCTTCTACCATGGTCACTTACACAAGAAATAAATATTAAATATATAATATTACGTTAACGTTTTTTTAAAACAATTAAAGTTGTTAGTTTTCTCACAGGAAGCAGCTGAGTGGATTATTTATTGTTAGCGTTGCCATGGTAACCTTCAGCTGGGTCTTCAACAGCTGGTAACATATGTTCTGAGTTTCTGTTTCTTTGTTTTGTGGTTTCACAAATACTATGAAATAAATTATTATGTAACTGGGAACTGGGCAGAGAGAGTCGCTGGCTGTACAGTATGTGGGTACAAGCCCCTTAGAGACAGGCACCAGAAAGAGTATCGTATCTCATCTTGCACTTTTCTTAAAATTCATTAAAAATTCATTTTAATCAAGAAAGACATGTTTTCATGACAGCTAGAAGAGTTTTACAGAAATTATTTTGATGTTTTGGGATTGTCTATTGAAGATCAGCTGTTTGTATTGACACACACTTCAAAGTTTCAGAGTTGTTTTTTTTTCTTTTGTTGTTTTGTTTTGTGATGTACAACACAACAAATTTAACTACGCTGAAAATTTGAGTCCTGGATCAAACTTAAAAAATCCCACAACTACTAATGATGTGTATCAAGGTGTGAATTGTGTGTGAAGTAATGTACCTTCTCGGTGTGCAGCATCAGACTGCTGCATCAGTGGCATTAGTGTGTTAAACCGTGCCAGTTTGTGTGTGTGTGTGTGTGTGTGTGTGTGTGTGTGTGTGTGTGTGTGTGTGTGTGTGTGTGTGTGTGTGTGTG
>JBAMIG010000024.1:6821142-6840626 GCA_037177335.1 Kiunga ballochi | reverse complement strand
TGTGTATGTGTGTGTGTTTAAGCAAGAGGAAATAAGACGAGGCATGTTTATTTATATATCACATTTTATATACAAATCAATTCAAAGTGTAACACATAATACATAAAAAGCATTAAAAACAAGCAGAAAAACCATAAATTAAAATTAAATTATCTAAAGCAAGATGAGTTCAAAGTTACCGTGCAGATTTTAGGCTTCGCTTACACAATGAATGCTACATTTGGATGCACATATTGGCCGTATTACATTTTTGCACTCTGTCACATAGAGAAAATACAATGAGCTTTATGCACAACGCTGTTACTTCCTGAATGAAGCTAACTCCTTCATATTCTGTCTTTCATTGCTGGATAAACTGATTAATCCAGGTGTGCCTGAAATCATCACAGCAATGCCCAGACACACCTGGATCAATTATTTTATCTAGTGATGAATGACAGGAAACAAATTCTGGAAGCAGCTAAGTTTTGCATCCCATTAAAATAAGAAATTTCATAAACATCTTTCAGTATTTTTTGTATTTTTGTGCATCCAGTTTTTATTTTTATGTGTGTGTTGTCAAGTTCCTCTGGTTTGCAACGCTCTTGCGGTTCAGATGTCAGTAGCAGGCAGTGTGGTTTCTCAGATCAGATGTATGAGTTCTTCATATCTGTTTATTTACTGGTGTGCTGATTTTACCATCAATACAATGTTAGCCATGATGTTGTGCTTTCAGATAACAAACAGAAACTTTCTCCAGAAAAAACATTTCTTTATTTAAAACACATCCAATCTTTGGTTTGGCCGAGCTCTGGTATAATCTGGCACACTTTTTTCCTCATTGCAGTCAGGAAGTTTATTATTTGCAGGCAGAAGTAGCATATAGGTTAACCTTTCTTAAAATGCACCCACATTTTGAAGGGAACAAATCCACATGACTTCTGCCTCTTTAATAATAATCTGAGCCAACTTTTTGTGAGAGTGCGAACCTTTATTTAAACATGAGCTTCAGTCTTTTTACTGGTATTTTCTTTCTTTCAACTGCCACTTAATTTACATCTGAATTAATGTACTTTCTATGATTTAAGACACAAGTCCAGAAGCTGTATTGTAAGAAAGAAAAAAAAAAACTTTGGTTCTTGAGAATTACAGTCCTGCAGGTTTTAGATATCTTCCTCCACCGCTTATTTTCAATTTCTGGCATGCCCTGGCACGTTTTAGCATCATGTCGTTCATGTGTGCTGCCGCATGAAAACATCCAAAACCAGTAGAAAAGTAGCCTTTAGGGACCAAATTGTGCTGCAGATCTCCATTTTTTAGTTATAGAACGTCGGACTGAAGCATGGTGGAGGGAATGTTATGGTATGGGGATACTTTGTATCCATAGTAACATGGCCTTTTATATAAAATATGATTAATATACAGCATACTAAAAGAATTTATGGTTGGTGTGAGTCTTTTGACGTCATATTTATACTTTAAAATCCCCAAACTGTACAGAATTTTGGATAAATTAATCAACCTCCAAATATTATATATTGATTTGTGCATGTTCTCTATCTTTATCAATTAGCCCCGTTATTCAGAAGGTTTAATATTAGTCCGTCTAAACATGGCTGAGAAGCTAACAACCTCCATTGGACTAAAAAAGGGAGAACACAAACCAAAACACCTGAGATTGTTTGTCATGGGAGCCTTCTTTGAGAAAAAGAAAAAAATGGATTTAGTTGACAGGAAAATTCAAGAACAGTTTTAAGTGAAAACATGCTGCAATGTACCGTAAAAATCTGAAGAAATAAATAATAGAAAAAGTCTGAGCCTCACTCGGTGCAACCTTCAACGGCGCCGATTTGTATTCTGTCCTTTAGGAAGACAGCTGCTGTGTTTTAAAGAAGTATCAGGAGAGATGACCTTCACAGAGAAAGAAACAGGATCAAAGAAAAGGATCACATGAAAGACAGAGGGCTTCCACATGTGGCAGCAAGAAACAACTTTGTTTTTGACAAGTCTTTAACTTATTCTTTCATTCCCTCCGGCCCCTCAGTAAAATGCCGTTTTCCTCTACATTTGGCTAAAAAGTGTGACTGCACATATGAGAGCTTTAGCAAACGTGGTCAGTGGGTGAAAATCATCACTGGAACAAGGTCATGAAGAACCAGGGTCGTAAAAACTTATTGAACAGCTTAAACTGAATAGCATTTACATCTAAACTCACAAATTCTGCATTTATTAAGAAGTTTAGTATGAGGCAGAAAGTTATTTAAGATCTTTCCTTTGTTTCTGTCAATGTGAGGAAAACACCCTGGCGGTGAATATCTAGAAGTTTGCAGGCATCTCACTGCAAGGTGGCCGCAGTTCGGGCTTCAATTGGTTGTATCTGTTACGTGTCTTGACTTTATTTTGTTGTGAATTAGGACTATATAAATAAAGCTGTATTGAAATGAATCCTACCTGCAGAACAATGTGTATTTAGGATTTATATCACACACACTGGGATACTTTGTTGTGGTTATAACACATACATGTTCCAGCCCAGCAAACTGTTGCTGACAAAAAAACACAAACAGGTGATTTTTTTTTTCTTTATTTGTCCATTTATAGATTCTTAGAGAGAAATATTTCCTGAATGACAAAAATATGTCTCTTTTTCTGATATATTCTCTTGTGTACATCATCAAACTCAACCTGCTAAACTCAGACATTCATGGACTCACATTATATAAGTACTATAGAATGAAAAATATGTTATTTATGCATATATAGTGCACTTCAAAACAAGCTCACATGTTTAAAGTTACATCCTGTACATATTGCATCTACCACGAGCAAAAGCTGTCATCAACACTTTAAAAAGCAATCACTGCACTTCTGATGTAATCTTTTTTTGTCAGAGATAACAGTCACTGTTAAGAGGTGCAATTTATATTCAAAAGTTCTTTTAAGCAGCGCTGAATATTTAAAAAGTCATCATTTAAACAATAAGAGTCCAGAAGAACAAATCTGCTCAACTCCAGTGAGTTTCAGTGCCTGTAAAATACAGGTAAGTTACATTCAGCATACTTGAGGTTTTAGTGCAGTTGGGTCCTCTTTTTCAGCGATTTCCAGAGTAAGTCTTAGACAAATGGTAAAAATTTATTTATTAATCGGACATACCTAAAAGAAGCTTTTAGAGCGTTTGAGAAACCAGAACGCTTGCCGTTTTATTATCTGCTACGGGACAAACAGACATGTTAGCTTGTAGCAGGAAAAGTAGGTTTTTTGTTTTTTTAATCAAACCACTGAAGTTAAATGTAAACAAAACTCGCATAGAGGAGCTAAATAGTCCCCATTCATTAACAACACAAACAGCAGTCAGATTACTGCTCCAGTCCAGATGAGGTACAGTATATAAGTAACAGCTTGGTCCCTTACTAAAGATCCTTATTATTAGCATGTAATTAAGCTACCAGGGTTTCGTTCTAATTAAACATTACAGTCGTGAATACATTTTCATTTGTTAACAATTTGTCACTTTGCAAAAGCATGCCATGTCAATTTCTTAGAAATGTAATACATGTGCCTGTCCATTTGAATTAAAAGCCAAAAAAAGAATAAACTTAAATATAAAGTGTCTACAGTAAAGGGCAAGAAATAAATGCTGTTATATGCAGTCCTTCTGCTTTCAGTTTGTAGGAAATGCTTGCATGAACTCCTCCTGACCCCGAACCTCAGCTACAGTTTTCAGATACACAAGTACAGCATCACATCAAAGTGTCCACACATAGACTAGGATTTCAACACAGCAGAATGACACAGCTTCACATTGTTTGGTAGAACACAACACATCAAATAACAAACAAAACAGTGTTGATTAACACAATTTCTGCAGAGCTCCTCAGAACGGATGATTTTTGCCTGCAGTGAATACTAGCATGTACTACACAAACCATTTAGTACCTCAGTGCTGATGAGATTACAGCTGCAATGGTTTTTGGTTTGATAGCATACAAACCGATAAGCTGTGCACACTTATCACATGCTACGTTGGTTCTTATTGACTCTTCAGAGGATACAGTTTAGGTACAAACATGGGCCTCGGCTTCCTTAAACAGGAGAAAAACACCATATAAGGCAGGAAAAAACACACACACACACACTCAAGTCAGCGGTATATAGAGATAAACTGCTAATTTCAACAACAAAAGTAATAGATATGCAACACTCCTGTGTGTACACCGCATACATTCCAGCACAGCCATCAGTGTTTTGGCTCAGTCTGAACTAATGTCTCACATTAAGGATTTCTAAGGATGAAAGCTACCATTAAAAACATTCACAAATCTCTCAGCACTTACTGTCCTCAAACGTCTCATCTGAGGCAACGTTTTCCTTGTTACGAATCACCGTCTTCACAAAACACATATGAGATTTTAAAAACACCAAAAAATAAATAGGTTTTACTCTTTTATCTACTGCTTTCCATCATGTAAGTACAAATAAGTGCTTATTTAAACAAAAACAAAGGATATTTAGACACAAAGCTGGGACTGGTTGGTCTAAAGTGGAAAACATGGGTACAATAAGTCTCTTCATGCATTTTAAAGTGCCTGGGTTGAAGGTAAGATCGCCACGCTGTTACAGGCTGGAGGGTTGTGTTTGCTGCTGTATCTGTGTGTGGTGGTTTGGCTGAGCCAGCTCGCAGTCTTTAGCTCCCTCCTCCACCCCCCGTGCGTACATGAGGATGAGGGTGACGGTTGCAAATGTAGCTGCATTTACAGGGAAAGCACGTAGCAGTGTGGAGGTGAGGCCTCGCGTGAACACCATGTAGCCTTCTCTCCTGATGCTCTGTCGCACGCAGTCAGCAATGCTGCTGTACTGGTTGACTCCGCCAACCCCGTCTGCTTGGAGCCGTGACTTGATCACATCCACGGGGTAAGTGGAGATCCAGGAGGCGATGCCAGCCATGCCCCCAGCAAACAGCAGTTTGGGGATCATTAAGCGGTCATCGGGCTCACAGCCCAGGTTGCGGGTCAGCACATCATATGACAGGAAGTACACTCCGAAGCCCGGTGTTTCCCGGATAAGTGTGGTGACCATCCCTCTGTTAACTCCCCACAGACCCTCCCGGTTGTAGATGCGTGCCAAACAGTCCAGGGAGTTCTTGTACATCTTCCTAGAAGACTTCTTCTTCTCTCCAGTTCCTTGCATCTGCATGCGGGTTTTGGCCAGTTCCATGGGGCAGCAGATCACACACTGGATGGCACCTGCTGCTGCACCAGCAAGGAACTGGTTTGCTGGAGTGTCTTGTCCCAGCAGCCGCATCGCGTTTCCCTGGACACCAAACACTATTGCATTGATGAATGTCAGGCCCATCATGGGGGATCCAATGCCTTTATATAAACCTGATAACTGTTGCATGGATGATGAGACATGACAGGGCAAAAGGTCACAAAGACTCATAATAAATTAATAAAAAGTCAATTAAATAGAATCTTTTGTAACAATGTATATTATTGCCTCCATTTAGCTGTAGTAGCATAGTTTCAGATGCTCATTACAGTGACATATGGACCACATTTACCATGTTTGCCACTATAAATATAACAGTTTCTTTTCATATTTTGAAAATGCTATTTAAACCATTTCATTTGTTTCTGGGCACCCATCCCCTGAGCTGCCACAACCTGACCAATGGAAGATTAAAAAAACATTTTTTATTAGCAGTTTCCTGTCAGAGCTCATAAACAATATACTGATATGACTTAATGCAATATGCTCAGATATTAGTGTTATTTATGCAGGAGAACTTGTTTTTCTTCCCTCTAGTAAAACATCTTCCTCTCTTGTGCTGAATCTATTAGCACAATGGCATGTACTGCCACCCTGTGGTGACACATAGTATGTTTTAAACCAGACATGACTGATTTACATGACTTTAAGCAGAACCACTTCTCTACTGAGTGAAAACCAACTATGTTCAGAAGTTAATAACTACAAACTAGGATCAAAATAATTTGACTACTACTACCACACCACCACCACCACTACTACTACTACCACAACTACCACTATTACTACTACTACTACTACTACTGCTAATAATAATAATAATAATAATAATAATAATAATAATAATAATAATAATAATAATCTACATACCGACTCTTGTCGAATGATCGACTGGAAGCAGTGGTAGGTCCCCCGATAAAGTGGTTTATCAATATTCTGGACCTGGAGTCTGACCTGGAGGAGATTTCACTGATCAGTTATACAATAAATACCAAATAGATATTCAGAACTAAATATAAGAAAATGCAGATTCATAGAGGTAGATCTTGGCACTGCTTACCTTCACCGTATCAAACGGATGCCCAACCAACACTCCTGCAGCACCTTGGGACAAAAAGAACCAGCATTCATTATTATGTCCTCAAACCATATCAAACCATAATACAGGTTTTATCATCATTGCACAGAAGGATTCAAATTAATTTGCTTAGCAGCAATTTACAGCAGGAGCTACACATTAAATGTGCATATAATAAAAGAATGAGCTAAGAAGCCTGTTGCAGTAAAACTTCACTTTAATGAGTAGAAATAGAAAGCTTTAAATATCAAACTGGACCATACCGGACCAGTATGCTAGAAGTCTTACTGGTGTGTAAATTTGGAGCAAGCTGCAGTCTCCAAAGGTTTGCATTTCCTTATTCAGAGCCAACTTAATTGTCATTAACACCCTATGAATCAGCAGCAGCTTTGTTTGCTAAAAACTGCTTTACTGAGTGAGTGGCAGCGAGTGCTGCTCATAGAAAAATGTAATCATTTTTATCATATTTATCAAATCATATTTAAATCTATCTGGAAAAATACTGAGTCTGCACTATTCACCATGCAGGGGAGTAAACGGTGGGCTGGGTGGGTGAGGTTTTCACTCTACTTTAAACAGAGGAGCAGTCAGATAACCTTCTCAGACTTTAACCACATGGGTGACCCTAACATATCAGAGTTTGTAGATACACTTAGTAAATGTTCCAACATGAATAAATATTCTTGTTTAGTGAAGTATAGACAACCGTGCATTAAAATGATTATGCAAAAAACTTCTGCTTATATTGTAATTCAGTTCAGCTGCTCGTTGAATAAAAACATCGTAATCCAACTCCTTGACATTACATCATCCTTATTTATCACTAGAAACTGAAATTATACAGAGACTGTTGCAATTTGCAGACTATAGCTTGAAGCAAATGTGTTCAGAATTATAACTTTATCATTACTATTATTTATCATTCTTATTATCAACTTTAGTCCAAGAGATCCTTGCTTTTATTTTGGTAAAGTCCTTTTCCACCAGCAAATGCCTGTCTTTCCATTTAAAGGGAAAACTTCTAGAAAAAATGCATTAGATAAATATCTGGTGTTCGAAGATCTATCATTGCAGGTAGATTTTCAAGATACACGGTGGACAGGCTGTTCCAGAAATTACATTTAGCTTCAGCTTAGTAAAAAAATCAGTTTGAAAGTAAATTTCACATAGAGAAAAAATGCTAATCACAATAAATAGCTATTATTATAATTTAATAGAATAAAGTAGACTTGTAAGTTACTGTCTGACATAGTAAACAAACATGACACAATGATAAGCACCTCTCTGCACATGCCGCCGCTCTAAGCCAGGAAAAGAACAAGAGTGACTCAGTGACAAGCGATCATTCACCTTAATTTGCTTGTGACTTAAGAACCAAAGCAAGTACAGAGGAATGTTGCATCATAGTATTGGTTTGAAGAAGAAACCTTTTTAATTCAAATTGGCTCAAAATAACAAAAAAAATTAAACAAATGTATGCTTTGAGATGAGCACTATTGTCATCTTAAAATCTATCAATGTGCGTCCTGGAAATAAGAGCCACATGGTCTATGTTGTGAGTTAGCACAGATGGGATTGGTCTCTGTAGGGGTGTGTACTGCTACTGTGTGTTTGGTGTGTGTAAACTTCAAATATTCAAAGCATCCCACAAATAATAGACTCACTTGTGAGAAAATGTTATCAATTCTGCTCAGGGGAGATATGACTGAAGTAAAATAAAAATGCTGAAAAAAGTTTGCATTCCTCTGAAGAACAGACAAGTCTTGTTTACTTCAAAAGTTTTTCTGTGACAGTCTGAGCCAATTTCATTCAATCAATTTGTATCAGTATTAATTCATATGATTATTAAACATTTAAGAAACTAAATTGTCAACTTGTTTGGGCAGAAAATAATTTGCAAAGGGAAATGTTACAAAGAATATAATTTACTGTCTGGGCAAATACTTTCTAACAGGTAATAAAACATAATTGTCTAGTGGCAGAAACAACTGATATAAATTCAGCTGCTACAGACTTACCTCCGATGCATCCTGCAATGAAGTCCATCACCGCTCTCAATGTGATAAAGCTAACTTTAATATAATAAGACTGTGAACGACTCTTTAAACACAGTTATTTTCCAAAAGCGGTAACTTCCTCGGTAACCTGACAGTAACTGTCCCAGGCTCTAGCTAAATAATCTATGCTAGCTGACAGTGTCGGCGTTTACATTACCTAGCAGCACTGGCTAGCTAGTTCTGAAAATACTGGTGATAAATATATTTTAACTAAAAGTTGTTTGGCTCTTTCTCTGTTTATTCTGGTAAATATATCCCGTTGACCTAAAAATCCCCCGTATGAAACCCAGAGATGCTCTCCGTGAATGCAGACATCCTTTCTGTTATGGACGTTTGTGAGCATAGCGAGCTCGCGTGCGTCACAGGAAACAAATACAAAAGGGACGGCTCTAATTACACCGGTCCTCACGTGCAGAGCTTCTGTCCAATCAAAACGAAAAGAAAACGCCGACACCCGGCTCGAGGCACAAGAATCATCGCCTATTGGCTTGAGTGTCGAAATGCAGGAAAGAGGCCGCGTGATGTTTTGAATGTGATTACAAGGGAGTGTCTACAAAGTTATACTAGGACATTGACGTATTCCCAACTAATTGTTGTGATATTGATAGTTCATAGGCTGTATTGATTGACATTGGATGTATTATTTCGAACCTACAACATTGGTACTATAATCTATTTTTAATCTAAATTCAGAATAATCATCCCTTTCAAAAGACAGGTCACGGACACGCCGTACCTTTCGGCAATATTCGGGTGAATTCGCTGTTGTAGTCGTAGCCCTTCTTCTGTAACACCGTGATGTGGTAACAACTACACACTCAAGGTTACTGAGCCAGGAAGAATGAGTCTTCAAATGAAAAGCATCCGTGGGTTAGTCACCATATGACAGGATGCATATTGCTGATTTCGTGTCTGGATCAATTGGAGGTAATGGACAACTGCAACTGCATTTTTAGTAGTTGGTTAGCTGCGTTGTAATAATATCCAATAACAACAAAACTGGGCTAAGCTTGACTTAACGCGCGTGTTTCATTGCAAATGATATAGCTTGAGTTTGCTTTAGCTTGTTATGGTATTATCAGATCTCGGACATAAAAGTTCAATTCATTCATAAAA
Source organism: Kiunga ballochi (assembly GCA_037177335.1). NCBI lineage: Eukaryota > Metazoa > Chordata > Actinopteri > Atheriniformes > Pseudomugilidae > Kiunga > Kiunga ballochi. The sequence goes on along the minus strand of JBAMIG010000024.1, from coordinate 6,831,128 downwards.
GAGCACAACCACAAGGGCAATATATGACATGCATGCTGCAAGGTTTCTCTTTCTTTACTTGCTCCTTTCGGACAGGCACGAATATATATATGTGTGTGTGTGTGTGTGTGTGTTTTATATTACTTTTGTTGTTTGTTGCATGTTGTATAGTTATATATTGAATTAAAAGGTAGCTGACATACTGGCATATAGTAAAATCTCTGCCAAATATTTAATGTTTCACTCTGTATTTAGTCTGCATTTGTGAAATTATGTAATGTATCCTCTGGGGCATAGTCTTTTCCCAAAAAGTAGCCTTTCATTTCAAACCACTGCTATTGCAGATGTTTATTACAAGCCAAAAAGCCCACTAATGTGTCTTTCATGTAAAAAAAAAAAAAAAAAACTGTCATTGATGAGATTTTTTAAGAGGAAAAAAGAGTCTGACATTGAAATTGCTTAATTCACACAATTAAAAGTTTACCTGTTAAACCCCATATCCTTGAGAATCACTATCTCTGTGTTGTCCTTGGTGTCCTTTTTCAATAAAAACACACAGGGGCATGCGGCGTTGCTGTGGGCTATCCTCTGGACACTGTAAAGGTAAAGTGATAGCCTGAATTTATGATTGCATCTCCTGATTTAAACATAATTTTTACATGGGTTTTTCATCGATCCAGGTCCGGATCCAAACTCAGAAACAGTTCACTGGGGTGTATCAGTGCCTACTGGAGACGTTTTCAAAAGAGGGGGTAAGTGGAACAGATAAAATTATATGTCATGTTTTTATTTATCTTTATTTAATTGCTTTAATTATAGCAAATGTTTCTCACAAGCTAAATAAACATATTTACCAGCTGCATGAGTATACACAAAGTGATAAATTTCAGGGAACAATAAGGCCCAGTCAGGTTGATACAGTAACAAAAAACTGCCATATTTATCACATATGGGTTGGTGGTGTGTGCCAGAATAGAGGAGATGTCCCTAACCAGCCTGTTACAATGGCAAAAATCACCTCCCAAGGTTAACAGGAAACCTGTCGCATGTCCACTGGACTCACAAGGTCATAAGGTATAGACTGCAAATAGCCAGTTTCTTAGGGAGAAGAGTATTTTGCACAGCTGCCATTTAAGATGCTATCCGCTGGGGTTCTCACTCAGAAATGGCTTTAAATGTGTTAAACTAAACGGCATGACTGGTTAGTGAATGATTGCAGGAGGATACAGATACAAACATGCATTTCCTTGCAGACTTACAATTGTTACATTTTTGGTGTTTTCAGAGTATATCATTCATAGAAATTAATCATTTAGCCTAAATCAAGTTCAATAAATGTATTTGAAATGCTTCAAAAGTAGTCACAAAAACTAAAATGTCCAATTTATGCAAATAATAAATAAATAATATGCAAAGTGAAATATCCCATTAAATATGTTTACTGTGTCTGGTCAAAAACTTATGAGGCAGTAAAGGGTAAAGATCATATAGAAACCACTGTTTGTAGGATTGTTAAAGAAGAAGGTTGTCAAATCAGACACTTGATAGAAATCTAATTGATCCAAACCACTGGGGTTCTATCCAGATCCATATTTCTTTGCCTCTGGTGAAGCGTGGGACTTTAATTATTAAAGCATAGAGTGAACCAAAACAAGTGTTGCTTTTTGTTCAATCAGGTACATGGGTTCTTTAAAGGCATGTCCTTGCCCATGGCCACAGTCTCTATGACTTCCTCAGTGGTCTTCGGCACATACGGGAACTGCCTGCAGTGTTTGAAGCAGGCACGAGGAGCTGAATGGGGTCCAAACACCAAACTGGAAGTCTTCCTGTCTGGAATGGCTGGCGGTGTTGCTCAGGTAGCGCAGTCATGTTTCATATTTCTAATATCATCAGCAGTTATGTTTACACTTTTTATTCATGTGTTCACTCCATAGGTTAAAAAAAAAGTGTTTTTTCCATTTTATTCCCAAATATGTTTAGCTTGATAGCTTGTGACCATCCTAACCGGCCCCCAACAGGTATCTGTGATGTCGCCTGGTGACATAGTGAAAGTTCGTTTGCAGTGTCAGACGGGGTCCAAGCGTGGTGGAACCAACATGCCTAAACCAAAGTACCACGGCCCAGTTCACTGTCTGCTAAGCATCATCAAACAGGAGGGCTTCATGGGGCTCTACAGAGGAGCTCTGCCACTCATGCTGAGAGACGGGCCATCGTACGCCATGTATTTTTTGACTTACACAACCATCTATGAATGGCTGTCGGATGGGGACAAGAAAAAACCAGGTGGGTGAAGGACAGAGAAAATGTGCTACCAGTCTTCCTGCCTCCTGATTGGTTTCAGTTCCTTATTAGGTACTTTTTTTCAGTATTCAGCTATATGATGACTCCAATGAGAATATGCTTACAAGAAAGCAAAATGTATTCTAGAAAAATGTCAGAAAACATGATAGAAATTCTGGCTGATTTTAAGTGTCTCCTGTTGCTAATTGTACTTTTGCTTTATAAAGGCATTACCTCTGAGATTTCACAGTAGAACTGGTTATGCTCTTCTCATTCCCATCAGATTGGAGTGGTGTGATGCTGGCCGGGGGAGTAGCAGGAATGGCAGGATGGACTGTTGGAACACCTATGGACGTGATAAAAGCCCGGCTGCAGATGGACGGCGCGCGCGAGACAAAGCGATATAAAGGCTTTTTCCACTGCATCGCCGACACGGTGAAAGTGGAGGGAACCGGCGTTTTCTTCAGGAGTTTAGGCATCAACTGTTTGCGTGCATTTCCAGTAAACATGGTGGTGTTTTTCACATATGAGGTTTTTTCCGGGTTTCTCCGAGCCACGCCGAAAAATGTGGGACCTCCTCGTTTAGGGTTTGAATAGCATCGATGCTTTTGGTTACAGTATCTCATATCCAGTCCTCTAAGAGATTGTTTCTGTTACATATAATGCACTTATATTGAAATCAGATCATCTAACCTGTGCAAAAGCACAAGCTCTTCTTGAGTAAGAGTGTATTAGAATCTTTTACCACTAGGGGGCGCCATTGACCAGCTTGTTAAATGTTTTTTCTTGCTGCGTTTTACAAGAGAACAGTCTACAGGACTGTAAAAGTATTGCATAAAAAAAAACTCCTATTGAGGTACTTGAACTTCAGCCATATTTGACTTAATTTTGAGACCATTTAAGGTCTCAAGCTGACAGTGAGCTGCACTACACACACGCCACTCATTTGCACAATATTACCCGTAATGCTCATTTCCCATTCAATTAGAAAATTTAGAAGTGGGAAAAAGTGTCTCAAAACATATGGTAATATTTTAAAAAGTAGTTTGGTTTTATTTTTTTAATCAGAATTGTGTATAAAAATTGAGTCTATGTTTGTATCTTATTTATTAACAGGTCTATAAAAGTTGCTGCTGAGGCTAAAATCTTTAAGCTCATGCTGTGTAATTATAACATGGAGATATTTATAAACCATTTTGAATGTTTAAAGAGTTTATTTACTCATATATCTGATATATTAACTGCTGTTGACTTTGTTTTTACAGGTCTGGTAAACTTTGAAACTCAGGGTTAAACTGGGAAATTATATATGTTATGTATGTTTTTTGGAATAACGATGAAAATGCTTATTGTGCCTTTGGTAAAAAAGGTAAAAATGTTGTGAAACTTCTGCTTGTTTATGCTAATTGGTCCCATTGACCTACCTTTTAAAGAAACAAACTGCCAGATTGAACATGAGGCTATCTTTATAGCTTTATTAATTAAAGAGGCAATTTCTGAAATATTTAACTATAAAAAATCTGAATAAGAGGAAAAAAAGGTGCATAGCAAGATCAGTCAGCATGTAGGTGAAGATGTAAAAAAAGCAGAAGCTAAGACAGATCTAGGCCTATTCAACCATTGATGGAAAGTATGTCTTCATATGGTAAATGGTCTTATACTTGTAAAGCGCTTTTCTACACATCAGTGTACTCAAAGCACTTTAACACTATCTGACGCATTCACCCAATCGCTCACACAAACGCTCACCGGGAGCAACTGGGGTTCAGTGTCTTGCTCAAGGACACTTCGGCATGTGGATGCCAGAGCCAGGACTTGAACCACTAACTCACTGGTTACGAATTGACCCGCTCTATTACATGCGCCACAGCCGCCCTCATATCCAGTGATGAAAGAGTTTTGAGGTATTCAGTATTTTATTTCTTGAATCTCTCTTCAGCTCTTTTCTGCGAAAATGGGTTAACAAGGGGTTAAACCTAAAAAACCTTTGTGGGATTACATCATGCATATACATAAATGTTAGCTTAACTGTTTATCATCCATCCATCCATCCATCCCAACCAACCAACCAACCCAGGTACATTCTGGACCAGTCAGCGCTACACTGCAGGTACCTGCCCTATAGGAATGAATAAAAGCATTTAAATACAATACTTAAAAAATGATTAAAAGCAATAGAGGATCAGAAAAAATGTCCAATGAAAGAAAACTTTCATCTTCTTTAAGCTTGTAATAAAAGTAGCAACTAAAGTAACCCACCCTAATACTCTAAAGATTTAGCATTTCTAATTAAGATGTATCTAATATTTAAACAATATTTATGTATTATATTTTTAAAAAGAGTTAAAGAATCAAGTTGTTTTTTTTTTTGTTTGTTTTTTTTTATTTACTTTAATAACATTTTTTTAATGAGGCCACAAGCAGCAGTCGTAGTGTGGAGTCTTGTTAAAGCATCTAAAACGTTGTTTTGGAGTTAACATCAAAATGATAAACTAACTGTGACAAGAGGAATAAATTATTTATGCATTCCATTTAAACTGCAGATAGCGCAATCATAATAAAACCTTTACATGAAAATCCAAACAGAATAAACACCTAAATGCATGCCAAACATGTAAAACACACACTGAGTAGATGAAAACATTTGTGTTTTCTGTGCAGCTGACAGCTTCACACACTCCTCTGGTGCAGAGCCTGTAGAGCATCATGCTTAAACACTATATGGCTTAGTTTAAACCAACTAAAATCAAAAGCTTTTTCATATGAAAGTTATAAAGAATATATTTACATACATATATAAATGTAAACCTTTCAGTAATATTGTTTAGACGTAAACTTTAAAAAAAATTTACAATCTAGAAAATATGCAGCCTAACCCCCTTTCATACACACACACACACGCCTCCCACCTCAGGCCTCCATCTCTTCCAAGAACCTATGGAGAAGCTTTGGCATGTGATCTAATAGTGCAAATTAAAGACAGCAACCTTCCTGCAGTAAACAAGCAAAACAAATCAAGGTTCCCTGTTTTAGTTGTAAAGGCAAGCAAATAAAAGGGAAAGCAAATGTTACATCTCATCCTACATGCAGATGCCACCATTTTCCATTACCTCCAAAACTGAGTTAGACCAACACACAACACCATTGTTTTATAAAATAAGATTGTCACACACACTAAAATGAACTGGAATCCTGGAAACATTTTAAAAAGCTGATTTAATGACTTACCACCACTCCAAACAGCCCGCAGACATCACTGCTTCAATAACTCCATCTATCTTTGTCTCACTGTCTCTTTCAGAGCCTTCATACCACATAAAATATGTGTTGAACTAATGATTCCATCTGCTTTGCATGTGTAATTGGCTGAAGATTATTGCAGCATGGGAGCAATGAATATCCATAATAAAGAACTCAACTGTAATGATTTAATTGAATGGCAGATTTACTCAGTGAATGATGTGGGGTCATGTTAGGTGAGACCTCATGGGTCCAAGGCCTGTCACAGTGCTTTGGAATAAATGTTATAAACAAGAGCAGAAAAACAAGAGAGGTACTTTCAACACTTTTCTGGCTTGTTATAAAGCAAATCTCCTTTTACACAGGCAGAAATTATTAGAAAGATAGCAATGCAAAGCGTAAAACACTGATCATATTGCAAAAAGATTACAGTTGCCTTCTGTTAATTAAATGTAACAGAGCAATTATAAGCAATTAAGTGTGTAGTTCACAGCCTCTGAGCTGCAAGGGTTAAAAGCTTGGTCATGCATTAAAAAGAGCAAGGTTTGCTGAGTTGTTTATTGCACTTCCAAGCCAGTGCCGGGATCCATAAACCAGCCTCTTCCACAATGGGATACTTGCTGAGATTCTAGGAAGTGTGCTGTTCACTCTGAAACAAGAAAAGCATTGAATGTGGTCTTTGTTCGCTGCTTTTAATTAAACCCTCCACTGTCTTTTCTCTCTTTTATGCATCAAAAACCCATAATTGTCCAGGCATCCAAAGATCTCATTCCAAAAACTTTGCAGGGTAATTGGTCATGAAATGATTAGAAGCGAGTGACACCTTCTCAGAGTTATTTTCAGTGCATTTGTTGCCTCCTTTGCTCACATAACACACAACACATAACCTATTTATTTCATTTGTCGATGTCCAAATTAAGATTTTTCCTTCACAAATTATAACTGTTTGAACCTTTCAGGCACAGCAAATGTTTGACTGCAAGGTAGAATCACTTTGATGCACAAATGAAATCATGCAGCAGATTATTATTGGAGTTTTGAAAATTGTGCTGGCAGCATATTTAATAAGCTAATTGATAGGATGGGTTATACCACATGACTCGTGTAATAACAGCTTTTTGTGTCTTTCTGATGGCCTGAGTCACCATCATTACATGTATTAATGCTGTGGAACATTGTGAAAAAGATTAAAGTTTACTCTGATTTGTTGTTTTAAAATAAGATTTTGAGGAACTTTGAGTGGCTATTAAAGGCAATGCAAATGCCTGGAATACATCAGCAAACACTGTTTGTGTGGGAGATTCAGAAAAAGATGGTTTCGCTGAAAAATATTTCTGGGAAGCTGCGTTTTCTTGTTGGAATCAGGCATCTGTAACTACTGCTTGGACCCCATTTCACCAGTTGCCGTTTGGGCTATTTTAGGAGCTCAGCTCTCCTCCGCTAGTGACGTGTGCTGCTGGGTAAATTTGCAGCTCCAACGGCCTGGGCCTGCAACCTCAGATGGCATCAATCTGGGAAGGAAAAGGTGGGGCACGATGAGAGGAAAGGACAAGAGCAAAGATACAGCGTGGAAAGGCATGAAGGGGGAGAAATTAAAAGCATAAATATACAACCACTCTGAGGTAAAACTGGAAAAAAAAAGGGGGTTTTAGAAGGAACAGATGCTGTTTAACATGACAAACAACTAAAAAGCACATACATAAGTTGAACATTTGCATATATAATGATAAAAATAGAGAAATGTGACGGATGCTTTTAGTGGAATGATGAGTGATGCAGTAGGTGGTGGAGTGGGGGCACTATTGCACTTTATTCACAACCTAAGAGGAGAAAAGGGAACATGAATAAATCCTTCTTGTACTCAGTTTCAATGCTAATTTCATCAGTGTGATTGTGTCAGGTTTACATGTGTTTTGCACCTAATTAGAACAATAAAGACATTTTCTACCACCACAAATAAAATCTTCTTTATAAGACTGCTTCTGAGTCTTAGATAGGTGTGAGCAGGGTAAGTTATTGTAAAAGCCAACCCTCAGAGGGAGTTATTATCATGCAATCATTTAATTTAAATACCATGATTTATACATATAGAAACGTTGCTTAAACTTTGCAAATATTTTTTTTGTCAGCAGAAGGAAAAATTGTGCAACAAACTCGATTTTAACTCAGAAAACCAGCAAGTTTTAACGTGAACCTCTTTCTCTACCAGAGCTTTGAGCAAAGAAAAAGAGGAGCGTTGAAGTGTTGTAGAAGTTGCTTTACGGTGCTGTGATGGAGTCTAGCGCATGACTCAAATGATGATGATGATGATGATGATACCACATAAAGGACATTCTGCCACACAAATTTTTTGTTTTGTTCTTTTTTCAGTAAAATAAAGATTTGTAAGTTAAATTGTTGCTTTTCATGTTGTGGTTGCTTCCTGATGTGCTGAGAAAAAAACAAGAACAAAGAAAGTTTCATCCGTCTTTTCTGTTCAGCCGACAGATTTGATTCAGACCTCACTGTTAGAAACATCTATTTTTTTTTTACTTTATAGAATTGAGCTTTTTCTGATTTATTAAAGAATAATTAATATTTATTTTCACACAAATATATATACATTATTTAATCATCTGTAATCAAAAGGTAACAATAATTTACATTTAAACCTAACTTTGATAATCTTATTGGGATGACTCCCTCGGGGAAATTAGATTAGCAGCTTATAAAAAAAAAAGACTTATTCAAAAAGACTTATTTGTAATATGAGCTTAGACCTGTTGTTACTCTGAACACTTTTCATTTTGTCATTTCATTCTCAATCTTCTCACCCATATTTACAGTGTAGATGGTGTAAATACATTCTGTATTGTAACAGTTTATCACTGTATCATTGTATTATCGGATAATAAAATGAGGTTTTCTGTCATTTCAGTTTGTCTCATCACTTCAAAATAGTTAATAAATTTGTACCAAAGGAACAAATAATTTGTAGTAACATATTAAAATACAACAACTCACTGATTTAATAATTACAACAGTTTATTTGCATTTTTAGCTGCTAATTCAAATGCTAAATAGACTGTAATGGGAAAAAATCCACTGTCAGCTTATAGCAGCTCACCTTTCTGCCAGCTCCAAAGTTACATTTCTTACTTTTATTTAAGATATTTTGTTTATTTAAGGTTTTTCATATTCCAAAGCGATACCCTCTTGCTAGAAGTAAACCTCTTTAAATGTATTTGCTGTGCAGGAAATGTGGAAATACTTGAGGGAAATAAGATGAAATTGTTTCTGATAAATATCAGCAGGAAGCATCCTGATTCAAAGCATGACTTGAAAGGACCATATTGTTTTCTAAAGGGTTTTCCTTACTTCAGTACTTCCTTAAGTTATGTGGCTTTGAACCTTCCCCCAAAAAGGCTTTGTTGGTGTGATTTGCATGTCTGCTTGTTAAATCAAAAGATTTTGGACGTATTTCCACGTAGATTTTAGCAAAAGTGTGGCAAGGTCTAACTGATTAGCATTCAAAGAATTCTCTTTTATTTAGTTGTTCTTAAGTATTCAGTAAGCATCCACATCTGGGTCACATTCGGGCCTAATCCAGGCCAGTTTTGGCTCATGACCCAGTTAGTCCACATTTAGGCAAATATTCTTTGCGACCCAGGTATGCAGTCTCAGGCTGTTTCTTGGTCTTTGTGTGTGAAAGGTTTATATCATGCAAGGTCACTGACATTCATTATACACATTCCTGATGTTATTGTTGCTCAGCGGTGTCCTGAGGCTGAGAAACTGCCCTTCACAGCTTTTCATTTTCTTGGCATGCTGTGTTTATAGCAGCAGTGCCACACACACTCGCAACTGGAAAGTAACACACCGATTGTTCTGAACATGTACAGTGGATCCTTCTCCAAGCAAACATAAGAGAGCAATGTTAGAGGAAGTGGGACCATAATATCCATTTGTTGCATGTAAAAAGATCTTTGTAAATACAGTTTCAGATTGCATTGGAAGAAGCAACTAAAGCACTTTATTTCAGATCTTTATGAAACCTCTTTATATTGCTGGGTTATTCAAATAATATTTAATACATAAATATTAATATAAATATAATATAATATAATATAATATACATATTGTAGCTATACATGTAACATTATATATTAGAAATAATGACACTATATCAAATAAGGAAAATACACTGTAATAATAGAATTATTATTGCCATCATAATTTGAAAACCACAAGTACCAATAAAAATCCACTATGCCCTGCTTTACAAGGAGTGCATTCAAGAGGCCTATTACAGCAGAAGAGAAACATTTCAAACAAAATGAACTCATAGTACGATATGTGACAGAGAGATCAAGGTTGTCATCCATCCATCCATTCTCTGCCGCTTATCCGAGGTCGGGTCGCGGGGGCAGTAGCTCAAGGAGGGAAGCCCAGACTTCCCTCTCCCCAGCCACAGTCACCAGCTCATCTGGGGGGACCCCGAGACGTTC
>JBAMIG010000024.1:6783550-6801569 GCA_037177335.1 Kiunga ballochi | reverse complement strand
TATAGCCACACCTGGATAAGGACGGGTGTGGGTGATGAGGAGGCGGAGCTGTAAAGTGTAATCAAGGGCCTATGCCTGTAACAGAAAATATTTAATCATCATGTTTTGCGTATTTGCAAAGCAAATGCATTATTTATTGAGACAAGATGGAACATTAGGTCAGTTTTTGTGTGATGGTAAGAAGATGGTTTCACCTGCAGCGCTGCGGGCTGGCACAGTGAGCCTGCTTTTAGGAACAAAAGGAAACTCAGATCATATTTGCTGCCTCATATAACACATCAATTATTTATTATGGTTTTTACACTGAATGCAAATGAACAATGAGAACAAGAACTCTTCACAATGACCACATTTTAGTGCAAAGAGTGACCCACTCTCCACATTACACCCCTCTTTTCTGCAATGTCAGATCAATAGAGCTCAATAATTCTAAAGTGATTATATTATAATGAGATACAGAATGATGTAAATAGCCTAGAATCTCACACAAGCACAATGACTAAACCAAACTCATGGCTACCGCTTGACAGTTGGGACCCTATTGAGGGCGCTGCATGGGCTTGTGATACACATTTAAATCAAAATGTCCTGTCTATAAAGCCTGAATCTCCCAAAATCCTAATAGATTAGCGTAAAAGCCTCAGTGCTTGTTGGATTCAAAACCATCCAGCAACACAAACACTGGAATCTGTGTGTAGACTTGTAATGGGTTACATAGTGGATAAATCTAGCAGCACCAGTTCACCTATGAAAAAGAGAGGCGGTGTGACAAGAAGCAGAAGCTTCTTCAGATGTCGGCTATCTGCTAAGCTAAATGCAAACCCTTACAGAACAACACATCCATCCATCTTCCTCTCTAGTGGAGCAAGGGTTTCCAGGGAACCTGGAGAAACCTTTGAGAAGCTAGACTGACCCACTCCTGAGACTGCAGACCCTGCAGTGTCCATAATGTCTGTTTTGTTTGTAATGAGCAAATATTTTCTTTATAAATTAATCACACAAATGTATTTATGTAGACATCTACATGCTGTGAAGCAAAGAAAAATATATTTCTTCCATCATATGTCATCTTTAAAGGAGTCAAAATTTATTATTTTTCTACACTTTAATGTACAAAATATATGATAGGGCATGATCATAATAATACATCTGTCTTGTCCCAACATGAAGCATGCAGACAAAAGTCTCAATCCAAATTTATGATCTTTAACTCCTCTGTTTTTATGAGACCACAAGTTAATAAGAGATGTGCCAGTAAAATATTTATTTGACACTGTGGCATCATAAAAAACAGACTAGATGTATGTGGGTCTGAAATCTGCAAGGCTGAAATACAAAAGGATATATTGTCCTTTGAACAGAACAAACAAAGAGACATAAAACCATCATTGTTATGGGAGATTTTTCAAATACAAATCTAGTTTTTATGTGCGGGAGTTTTTTTTCTATACAGGAAGTTTGTATGACATCAGGAGGACAGTGTGCATGAGAGATTTCATTGAGGCATTCAGTGTTCAGTGCGATTTCCTGAGAGTCAACGTTATGAACATAAATGAACATAAAAGTTTGGGTTGAGCAAATTTGCACCGTGGCTGCATAGTGATAAGGTTGCTGGTTTAAGTCTTGGTTGGGTGGAGGTCTAAACAGTGTTCATAATGAGTGGAATTTGCATGTTCTCCCAGTGTATGCATGAGTTCACTCCAGGCTTTTTCCCACTATTCAAAGACATGTATGTTAAATTGTCCCTACGACAATTTTTCTCCTTTTTTTCTCTCTGTGAAGGACACTCGGCCTGTCCAGGGTGTACCCACCTCTCGCCTGCTGGGATTGAAATTTTCTGCAAAGCATCTCAAAATTAAGTCTTAGTATAAATTATGTACTTTTCAAAATGAATTTAGTATCTCATATTTCATTAAATAATTTATTCGCAAACTTAACATGTAGGACAAAAATGGTTGAATTTATGTTTTATAACTGTGAGAGACTCAGAAATAAACCAGCAAACATACCCACAGTGCATGAATTTACCTAACTAACTAAAAACGTTGGCTACATTTACACATAGATGGAACCATTTCACGAAAAAATGGGATTATTCCAAGAAATGTGTGTTCACAAGAACCCCCAATAGAAGTATATGCTGGGCCATGTGAGTTATGCAGCCACAGAAATTTATGCAACGAGCAAATGAGACATTTGTGTGGGTTTTTTTTTTGTATTGATTTGGTTGCTAAAGTTAAATCCTGATCAATCGCTACTGCTGCATGAACACAGCACTGTGCTATTAGCGAGACTGTTGGTGTGGATTGTAGTTGCCAAGTACATATGGTGCAATGATCAGGCAAGATGTTTATGTGTTGTAAACACAAACAAAACTATAGTGTATTCTGATATAGTCACATTTAATAAAAATGTTTCTATGAAGATAAATACGGACAAATATCTATTAGATAAACCTTAGTTGAAACACTGGATACACAATGTTTACAACTCAATCTTCATGTGAAAAAAACACACCACGCGTCATTGAGAAAAAGATTTTAAGCGATATTGTTTAAGCGTCAATCACAGTTTTGGACACACCTACTTTTTCAAAATTATTTGTCGAGCTTAAAATATGTATTTGATCCACTGAGATTCATTATGTACCATACTGAAACCATCATGGTCCTACACCTTCCCAAGAATCAGAAAACATCTTTTTTCCTGGATTCTGCATCACTTTACAGCTGCATTACATGTTATGGTACCAGGTCACACATCAGCAGCTGGATATCAACACACTGGCCTTTTTGTATGTGCACTTTGGCTGATTGAGCAAACAAGAGGACAAAGCAAGGAAAGAAAGACTGGAGTCAACATCAGACTGACTTTTTGTGACTGGAGAAAGCTGGCAGAGGAGGCAGGATACAAGGTAGATGCTGGCGTTTGAGGCCACCTCACTGAGAAAATCTGGCAGCAGTACAGGTTTAACCCCAAAAGCCTGAAAAAGACTGGAGAAAAATTAATAGATGGATAATAAATAAATTATTAAAATAAATAAATGAGAGAGAATAAAAGCAAATTAATAGAATAGAATAACAAAAATGGAGAGATTAAATAAATAAATCCCAGAAGCAGTTTGATATGAGTTTACAATAGACATTGAGGAGTTACATTTATGACCAAAACATGAAAATAATAAGCTTTTCATAAGAAGTCTGAAAAGTTTTGCTCATTCTGTTAATTATTCATACTATACATGTGTTCATTCGTGGCAGTTTATAGACAGTTTAATGGTTTCCCAGTGTACCAGTTCAACCCATTTTATGAGATAGTAGGGTGCACTTTATTTTCCAGCATCCATATTTAGATGCATATCCATTTTGTCACTCATTATCTACTTCCCCAAAATGACTCATGCATTGGCAACAGTGGATTACTTTCACACGTTAAATGTCGTTCAAAGGATCCAGTGAGGAAAATTACATTTACGTTACACTAAGAGTAAAGTAGTGAGTTTTACTTCTATAAATAGAGTCTGTAACACTGATAAAAAACAAAGTGGCAGTGAGATTTGGCTTTATGGTTTCTCTTTACAACCACATAACCAGTAAACAAAATCAGGTAGTTTTCCTTCATGATCACAGGTTTAATCATATAAAACTCTGGAGCACCTGCTAATCCATTTAAATTTGGAACTATTTTTAAATCTGGACATTAAATTGTATTCTCTTGCGAGTTTATATTGACACCATCAGTCACACTCTGATTTAAGCCCAGCAGAGGGCAGCCACCACTCAATATCCTCCCCAGTACTCATGGTCACATCACTGTGTCCTCACTCCTCCCAGGCCTTATCATTCACATATTGTTGGTTCCAGACGGTTTTTGGCCAAGTCCCAACGTTTAATTTTCCACAGCTTTCAAAATGTGTGTTGCAATATCTCCCCCCAAACAACTTTTAGTGACGTATTTTGTTGTTGTGTTCCTGTTTCAGCTTTCAAGGGTCAGTTCAGGTGAACTGTTTGTTACCTGAGGGGGAAACCACTTAAAGGTCACATTAATACGGGACATCAACAACAAACGAATTAACACTGAGGTCATTTCCTCTCTGCTGGCCCAGAGAAACCAGTGTAGATCCAAAAACTCCAGCTTGTTTGTGAGATTAATTAGAGTGAGAAAGACCAGAGCTTATTGGAAGGTAAAGCTAGTTGGGCAACACCTTATTTAATGTGTGACAGATGATCACATGTTTTAATAACTCTTAGTTGTGCCGCAGGATAAAACGTTCAAGAAATATAAAATCAGACGTGTCGAACTTATATCATATTCCCAGGAAATAAAGTAAATCCGGAATCCATTATTCATGTGCCAGAGATTATGCCCTTTTTTTCTACGAAGGATTCACCATGAAGCAAAGCAAGTACTTTAGCCATTTTGGGGCTGATGCCAAGAAGCTAGGCAAGGCTAGGACAAGATAAAAAGGGAGAGGGCATAAGAGGACAAGACAGGAAAAGAAAGTGAGAGAGGATGTGACTGGACACAAGATGAAAGGAGGGGGAGAGGAGAGGTGAGAGGAGGACAGAGGATAAGGCAAGAAGACAGCAAATGCAAAGGCATGTTTGCTCTCCACTGCAGCTAAGTAATTGGTGCATTCAAAGACCACCTGGCATCGCACCCCCCCCCTTACCCCCCCTTACCCCTTAAGAAAACATTACATAATAGGAACTGATTCCTCATGTGTCTCCATTGTGCTATTAATTACCCTTCACAGTAGAAGAGCAACATCTCTGACTCATTTTACAGCATTTTCCTTTCATGGCTCTTAAAAATCACATTGCTACTGCCTACTTCCACTAGTATGAAGATTTACTCCAAAGCTTTTATGGCTGTAGTGAGATAGAGTAGCACAGGTCCTTCAGCATGGGGCCTCAGCTCAGGAGATCCATAAAGTTCAAACAAGGTGACAGATTTACTGACAACAGATTGAGCTAGCAGAGGTCAAATGGTGATGAATGCGCTCACATCTCACGTCCTCAAATTCAGGACAGTCTGCTCTCATAAACATCAAAACACAACAAGGGCAGTGAGTGTTGTAATATGCGGTCTCATGCGTGCCGTGACTCATCTGCAGTCTTACTCAAAAACACCTTTCCAACAACTGCTGGGAAATGGTGATATCTGCCTGTTTTGCAGCATGTATCATTTCAGGTTGAGTTAAAGCTGTTGTTATTACACAGGATGAGCCATTCAGGGATAATATAGAGATCTCTTTTACAATAATAAGGGTCTTAATTACCCCTGATATGGTTCCTAAAAAAGCACGATTCCAATAAATTTACAGAATCTGATGGTATTAAAAGGAAACTAACATATTTCAAAGAACCATATAATGTGGTATTTGCAACTTAGCTGCATTACACATAGTGCATAGAAATGTTATTTACAGCATAAGTGACCCCACTGTTTCTGTCTTTACAGATATATCATGCAAAGTTTTGGTACCTTCAATCCTTTGCCACAAATAAAAGTCTATAAATGCTTTGATTTCTGCATAAAGAGCTTATTTGTTCCCAACACAAGCCTGTGGTGCAAACTGATGTGCAAACCATTGTTACCAGCTCTTGCAACCTGCTGGAAGTTCTGGGGAAAAAAGCCAGCGGACAGTAAATGCTGGTAGGAATAAGCTCCTATTTCTCTTAGTCTTGCATTGAATTTAGTTTGTTACTGAACACACTGTTGTTTTTTCACTCGGTGGTACAGAGGATGAAGAATCCTCCATTGTCCTCAACACATTGTGCAGCGTTCTATTCCCAGCTCAGAACCAGTATTCGGGATAAATTTGTTTCCCTTTTTTAAGTCTCTGGCTCAGATGTTGCTGCCCCGGCAGATGGCCGAGAAGCTGAGTGTGCTTTCCACATCAGACTTATAGAATATATGCAACACTACATGTTGGTACAGACATAGATCATAGCTTCCTTATGAAGTAGTGTCCACTTTGTCCTAACTTTAGACGCTTCTGTGTTGCTGAACTCCAAGACACTTGTCTTCTTCCAGCACCTCCGCCTCTAATCCCAGGATGTAAACAGTGTTGTATTTACTTTTGTTCTTCATGAAGTAACCAGTCAGCTTTTTTGTACCATCATTGATAAATACAGTTCCCCAGGTGCTCCTGTGCAGCTGATCATCATATCAGACCCACAACCTTCACATAAACTGTGGTTGGATTGTTAGGAAGGTCTAGGTGGTCGTGGAGGTATCTATCTATAGTTTATGGGGCTTCTTTTATGATGGAGTAACTGGGTTGTTTTGAAAGTAGTTGAGAAAACCAAGAAGATGATTTCTAAAGACTGGCCTCTCTGAAACAGGTAGATGATGGCGTCTTTAGCTCTAAGCCCATTATGATGGGCAAAGTGTAACAGCTCCTGAAAGGTGTTCGCTTGCTTATTGAGCTGTGGAAAAAACTGTGTCTTGAGGACTTTCATAATGTGAGATGAGATGATATTTTAGGTTTTGGAAGAAAAACACGAGAAGAAGTCAGACGTAAAGAAAGTAATTCTCACACGGATTTGTATTTCTGTGCTCATGAAAAGATACAAAGGCTTGTACAAGAACAAGTTGAAGTGTGTAAGTGATACAGATTAGGACAAAGGTGAGTCTTTATGTGTTGTTTTGTACAATAAAGCAGGTTTCAGAAGATACACGCCCAGCTTTATGTTAACCTTTTGCTCTGTAATTTTTTTGTTTTATGTTTTGTTTTTACGATTTGGAAAAATCCATAACCTGCCTTGCTCTGCTTGTTTAAGTGTTCTATACCCTCCTTGCTGATAAGGTTGAGTAGCAACACCGGGAGGTAGACGAGGTTAAAAGAGTTCAAGCTAAGATAGCTTCAGGTTATGAGCATTCAAACAGTAAAAACATTTTTTTCCATGTCTCATTTATTTAATTAGATAAAACCCCATTGAGCAAAGTCTCTGTTCCACCTTGGCAGAAACCAGTCATGTCATCCTGAAACTATTCTACAAAATACGGTAAACTTTTCCTGTTATACTTTTACAGTAATGCGTCAATGTGACTCACGCCGTCACAGAACAGTTCCTGCGAAAATTTCTGAATTACAAGATTACACAAAGCGGGGTAAGGCAACAAAAGGTTATCCAGGTATGAAGCCTGCAAGCAGTGATTTGACAGATGTATTTAAGTTACTGGTTGAAGGGGTATTGTGCAATCCCTCTCAACAAACACCAAATGTACAGGCTGAGGTCATCAAAACCCCATGAGGTGGAAGGCTGGGAAGAGGTGGCTTTAGCAAACAAGTTAGAGACACACACTGATCTTGAAAGTGAAACGTTATGAGCATTCATTCACAAGTATGGAGATGTATCACACTGCATGGAACAGCTGTTTAAAAGCTGCACACACGCACACAAACACCAGGTCCCACCCAGTATGAGCGGCATATCATGACAGGTTTGAGAGTTTGGCAGCATTTCAGACAGGATATCCAGCGTACGTTGGGTTCCAATGATTTTATCACATCCTATGTTACCTTTACCTCATTCTCCAAACTCACACAAATCTGTTGTGATGATGTCATCGCCCTGTCATAAGGAGGAAGAGTGATAATCTCTGTTTGGGAAAGGTTTCCGGATTTGGCTCCACATCTGTCCAACATGATTCATTTGGGGTTTATCAAAACCTTTTTCTTTTAAAAATACTCAAACAAACAGAAAGACACCTTGTTTACCAGCAGCTAAATCTACTACTTGTTTTGGATGGGCTTCACATTTTAAAACCTTTACACCAAAATACTGCTGGCATGCTGCTGACAGCTTTATTCTTCATTTCAGCCCAACTACAACTTACTAAAGTCTCTGTGACGCACATATAAACCTGTCTACAGATGAGTTATTTGCAACAATGAGCAACTTATACAGATATAACAGGTGAATTTTCAACCAATAGGCGAAAATGTTGCCATTTATTTTACTGTTGCTTCCTGAAAGAAAGAACAAGAAAGGGATATCATGCTCTTGCATGTCTGGGTTGAAGACACTATGATCATACCTTCAGGCAAATGGCATCGTGTAGGTGGGACCCCCCACTTATAGTGTCATCACCATTATTCCTCAGTTAACTGCTGATCCTTACTGAGCCTTGCTGAGAGGCAGAGGAAACAACTGTTATTCCTCTTCAAAAATAGTAGTTATATGCAAAACATTACATTCCTTCTCAGTCCATTTACTCTGTTCAAAACATGTAGTATTATAAACACATTCTGCAGTGCAGCCACACTGTTACAGGGAAAGATTCCTCTGCTCCTTGGATTTAAATGGATGGGAGCAGAAATGTAAGAGCTTGATCGCTAAGTAATTGTAGTTAGATGGATTAACTTTTGATAGGTTTGCTGCATTTGGACATAGAGTCACTTTGAAGTCATATGATGCAATCAGAGAGCAAAAGGAATACACTGAGTGCTTAAGAAGATTCATATGCCATTTTGCAGAGGTCAAGGCAAGAAGCACGGCAGTAATATATGACAGAAATCTCCCTTCAAGAGCCTCAACAAGTTCAAAAACACCTCAAGTCCTTTGGTTAAATTCAGTACAGAGCTGTTTGATTGAATCTTGTCGAAGTTTACAGCCTTTTCCAAAAGCAAATGGTCAGAGGACCACTTCACACAAAACATGTCAGACAGAGATACAGATAATTAGGCCATTACTTTAGAAAAGATAACTTTTATCCAGGAGGTCCAAACATAAAAAAAACACAATGAAAAGGAACAATGTTCCTGTTCTTTCACAATTGCTCAAAGACCTGCCATTTCAAGCTAAACCAGCCTGCAGCAGAAGATGCTCTGGCACTTTGAACAGTTGCCACCGCAGCTGGAAGCATGAAGCGAAGTATCCCAGCAGACAGGGAGCTGGCAGGGCATGGTACTGACTGCTTGGCAAAGGGCAACCAAATTCAGGGACCCATCCTGGCAAGATCACATTCAAAGGAGGAAACATTCAGATCAAGCCATGTGGCCAGGGATAAGCTAGTGCATCCATTCTCCGACCGATCCGTTATGGAAAAAGAGAGTGAGCAGTGAGTGTTGCCCACTGAAGTGATAAGATCTATGGCCTAATTGCTCCTGTATCTGGGCAACTACTGACTGGTGAGACCTTTATAATCCTTATAAGAGGTCACCACTGAAGAGCAAGTCTGCTCTTAAGTTGAAGGGTTATGGTTAGGTCAACATATGTTGACACAAATGGCTTTACAGGTTTGACCTCGGTTTTTACATTTGAGTTGAATCTTTACTTTAAATCAGTTAAATCACAGCGCTCATGGATTTCCTCAGTCACATGTTGTGTATTCCTGTGTTCATTCCTTAGGAAAACTTTTCAGTGGGTGCACTACTACTATCTAATGCAATATGAAGTACCATCTTCATGCACTTACCCATGTTAATAAAGCTCTCCTTTTCACCTATTTCCATGTACTTAAGGTGGTCAGCTGCTAATCTCAGCGGCATTATGTGTTTATAGTGAGAACAGCCAAGGTGACTGGGTTGTCTGGGCTATTTCAACCAAGTTGATCAGGCTTAAATTTGTAAACTACACTTACAGAGCATGTTTACTTTGCCAAGAAGCTCAATCCAATCTGTTGAAATCACCAAAGGAAGGATTTAATACGATAAGATCTCAGTCAGATGAGCCTGAAGTTTATTTGCTCCAGCACATCCCACTGTATCCAGTTAGATAGATCAGCAGGGGGCAGTTTCTCCCTGCTTACAGATGTCCAATCAGTGACTTCTTCCCTCCCAATTGCTGTTTATCAATATAAATTATATATATATATATATATATGTATGTATATATATATATATATATAGTATTAGGTGGAGATGTCAGTGTTTTGGTCTTTCAGCAGTAAATCATTCATAAAAACAGTGGACGTAAGCAGTTCCCTTGAAGCAGACCACATGTGACATTCCTAACATCACAAAAACATCCTTGCAAAGTCATTGATCATATACCTTTTAAGCAAAATCATGTTGATGGTTTTACCCCCACACCATCCAAGTTTTCCCAGTAAAATGCATGCTTTTTATATGCAGCTGAGAAATCATGCATTGTTGCTCCTGTTTAAATATTAATTTCTGCTAACACATTGTTATCCACCATTAATGCCAGAGCCAGCTGTGGCTGTGGAGTGCTGTTATCTAAAGACATGTTGAGAGTTTGTCATCACTCTACCATTAAACAGATAATATTGTCCATAGACACTGCTTTACATAATCTTATTTAAACTAACTAGGAGGCTAAGACAGCCCTTCGCACATTAATAGAGATAGCTTTGCAAAAGGGTTTTATTTGAGCTGTATCCTATTTCACGGGTCATGAGTGGATAACATTTGGATTAATTATATGCCAAATTGAGGGGATGATTTTCACCAGTTTCAGAAGCTTGCTGTCAAACCGATCAACAGCAGGTGGTTTAGATTTGCTCAAGCTCAAATAAGTCACAGCACTCCCCCTGTCGGGCTCACTGTGGCCAGATGATCAGTTCTGCGACCCATGTCGCCTTGCCTGCTGTCCCCCTTTAACCTCTTTCCAGTCGCTTTTGTGTGAACGCTTTGCTGTGCCACCACTCCACTGAGACATGTGGGCCTGATCTGACCCTGATCCTTCTGCAACACTTTCTGCCTCAGTGCTTCATCCCTCCTGCTGTTTAATCTGAGAATCACAGCCAATGCCTGCTGTAATCTAAGAAGGCTCACTCCCTGTGCTTCTGCCTCTCTTAAAAATATTTCTCAATCCTTCCAGCAGTAATGGTTTAACTAAGATGATGGTTTAAGGATTTTTCTGAGACTGAACCTATTTTGTCTTTCTTGGAGGGGTTCATGTGACTGAATAACAATCACACAAATCTACTATTTATTCCACAAGTATTTTATTTAATTCCTCCATTTTAGTGTTGCTTAGTAGCGTTTAAGTGATGCCATTCAGCAGCAGCTCTATGAAATCTAATAATGTGCATTAAATTTGTGAAAAATACACAATCCTGTAATCTTGACCACCAGACTGGAGCAGTGATGGTGTGTTAGCCAGGTTTACTAAAACACAAACCACGCTTTGCATATATGTGCAAAGATAGCAGTTGTATTTTATTATTCTCAGGTTAACACCAGAGGTTGTGTGTTAGTTCTGCTTCGTCTTTAAACTGTGCATCAGCTCTCTTTTTGCCTTGACTGATTTCCCATGCCCTTTTCCTTCTAAATGGATTTTTCTCTGCACCTCAGAGGGTTTGCAGAGGCGGTTACGTTGTCGTCTATCAAATTCACCATTCACACCTCCGGAGTGTGAATGTGAACTTTCTGCTCCTGTATCAGTTTAAATATTTAAGGCAAGTTTATTGTACAGCACATTTCATGTACAATTCCATTCAAAGTATTACAGATGGTGTAAAAGCGGAATAGCAAATACCAAAAAATCACAATAAAAATCCTAAATTAAAATATTTTATTCTGTATTCTGACAAAGTAGCTGGATCTTTTTTCACTGTACATATAGTAACCCGGCGACCTGTCCAGGGTGTACCCCGCCTCTTCGATGGGATGCATGTAGTAGCCTCGGGAATTTTACACAATCTGTAAGAGAATGTTTTTACGAGGATAGAGGTCTTCATATAGGACAGAAATTATAGCGTATCTTTGAGTACTTAGAGTAGAATCTGGCAATTTAAATGTGCCTCAATACCTTCAATCATTTACAGTTCAAAAAGTAGTACTTTTACAATATATGTAAAATCATCATGCTTCAGGTCAACATGGTAAAAATAAGACAGTAACTGAACTTCACTATGGTAAAAAAAAACACTAAGTAAAACAATGTGACGCTCCTTTATAGTAAAACATGATAAATTCAAGGCCATTCAATTGTCTTATGTCATTTTCTGTCTGCATTGTAGTCTCATTATAAAAGCTTTACTCTACAATTATGTCAAGTTAATGTTTTAGTGAAAGTACATTCCTCACAAGGTTTGTTTACGATTTGTGTTTTATGCCTCCAAGCTGGATCCTCCCCTTCACAGATGCATGTCGTAAACTGACATGAACACACCTGAACCTCATTCAAATTCTGCCTGACTGTTCTGTGTCAGAAACATGCAGGCTGCTTCTGTCTGATCCCTTTGCAAAGGTTTTCATAAAACTATCTGTTAAGTTAATGTTTGAAAACTGAACTGTGCTGCAGTGGAGGTTTAAACATGCTGCAAAAAATAAGCATTTTAGAATTTAACAGATGATTAATGAAGAAGATAAATAAAGGGAAAAGTTACCAAGTTCTGGTTAGCTTGTTTGGGCTGTGAGTTAATAACGTTTGGGAAGACCAGTTGAGAGTTTCTTAATGCAATAGAGGGCATTGATGATAAGAAAACAGAAGTGCTTTATGGAGCCACATCCTCATTCTCTGTCATTATAACCCAGCAGGCATGAGGGAATTTGAGTCATTCAAAGTGAAAATAGGTTTTCTTAAGAAAGATTAAGTAAATTTCTCAGGTATTAATGTCATATTATGGAAGTCATTTATTTGTGTATGCACTTACAGTAACTCTTGTGTCTGCAGCTCTAATTTAGGCAACACACTTCTGGTTTTTTGGGGGTTACAGACTTTATTTACTTTAATCATTTCTTCACAACAATGCATTTCAGTGACTGCGTGCCAGAGGAAAGTCCTAGATAATGTCAAAGCATGCACCCAAATTAAAAAGCTTAATAAATTCTAAGTACACCATGAAAATCCCATTTACTGGTTTTCATTTTCCTTAGAAATATGCAATAGAATATCTTAAATTAAGTTTATTGAAAAGCTCCAGACAATATAGTCTGCATAGTTTTAATCCAAAACCCTTCTGGAGGCTTCTTTTGACACACTCTTTACTTCTCTTTCTTTTTCTCTGAGGGTTTCTGGCACATTGCTCTTTCATCCTTGAAAAGATTCATTTTAAACTTTATTACATAACAGCAAGTGGAGAGGCATATCTCCATAGTAACAGCAGAATAAACAGCCTTTGACTTGGTGTTGCTGCTCAGCACTCAGCATGCTCATCTTATTTCATAAAGGTGGTGAACAGCTAACGACCCAGCAGCCTGTTGAGGATGCTCTATGGGTTAGAAAATGCATGATAAACATAAGACATGAAGGCTAAAGTTCGGTCACAGATTATCTGATGAAAGCAGCTGAAATCACACAGAGGATAAAGATGTCATTCATAATTAATCACTATGAGCAACTCTCTGGCCTCAAGCATAATTTTTGCTAATGTTGGTACTATATGTTCCTTGCAGCAAACAGAGGACTATTTGCAGAAATGCAATTGTTTTGGGTTGTAATATAAAGTCTAACTTTACAAGAAGGGAAAAAAACCTGCATTTGTTCAAAAACATGTCCTTATAAAAAGAAAACCAAAGTAAATGCAATTTCTCACAAACCAAAAGATAAATACAACAAAGTGAAGGAGACTCGAGAAGTAAAGGAAAAGATCATTACATAATAAAAGTTTGGATTCATTCAAACACAACTTTAGACTATTATCAGCAAAGATGGTAAAAAATAGTTGAATAAAATGTAGACATATCAGATACAGTGCTTCCATTTTTAGCAGCAGAAGTAATAAATAAAAATACATAATTAAAATATGAATATTACCCATGTAACATTTACCACTTTAGCATAAATTTACAGTAAAAAATACGTAACAAAGATGTTGAACAAATGCAACATTTATTTGTGATATGTACCGATAAAGGATTTAGATTCTTACACATTCATGAGAAACCCATCATGATCCTTAACTTGCATCTGTCACCAGGTCACCCAACTGGTCTGAGATGGGAGTGCTGAGTCACTAATGTACCAACATCACTGATCACACTTCTCTGCAGTTTCTGCCTCTGGACCAAAAATCTGACCTACAACGAGAGGGAGAACCTAAAATGCCCAAATGGAAAGGGTTATTTCCAAATCAATGGTCATTCTCTATGTTGTGAAAGGCTAAATTAAAGCTGGCAGAACAAAGCTAATGCTGTCGTACCAATTAAATGGCTTGCTGTTGTTTCAGAGCATCTGGATGTTTGCAACCCATCCCACAAGGAACTGTCTATGATACAAGTTTTTTCCCCTTCAGCACTGGGTCTTTACTCATGTTTAAATGATTAAAAACATGAGCTTTGACAACTACCAATTATTTGTAAGGGTGAAAAGAGACTTAGCATCTCATAATCTAACGTTTCACTTAAGAAAGGAAAACAAAAAGGTGTGATCCTTTGATTTTATCATATACGGTATGCTATTATGTCTCATGAACATTCAAACATTACCGTACAAAATTAAGAATACAAAGGAGACAGATAAATAAATCCTATGTTGTGATTTAGCAGCACTTAAGGCTAATATGCAGGACACACCTTTAGCTGTAAACAGGTGCAGAAATTCTGTTTTGCAATAACTTTTCCTACAAATCATAAAAGGAACAAAATGGCATCTTTAATGTGAAAACGATTAATTAAACTTTCTAAGAGGCATAGCCCTACTTAATCCACACCGCCATTGTTCAGACAAAACCTTACTCCCACAGAGTGACTTTTGTAATTTATGGGCTGTTTAATACAAACCCCAAACAAGTAGGTCAGGTAGCACTGATGTATTTTCCCTATGTGAGCTGTTTATTGAAGGTGGTGTGACAATGCAAAGAAACATTGACCTTTCATGGAGGCTTGTTCTTGTCTAATTTCTCACGTTGCATTCCTGTATGGGTTGGTGCGAATGACTCTACATGCCAGCACTTGTTTTGGTATCATCATTTGCATCACTGTTCTCTGGAATTACACTGGAGATTTGTTGTATTGTTCATTTAACAATTCCCAATCCAGGAGTCCAATAATGCAACATTAAGTTTATCACCCTCGTGTTTTTCCTTCAAGCATTTATTCTGATTGAACATATATTTTTTGTATTTAAATAAAAAAAATTGAATTAATTTTATTAAAAATTATTGTTTTAACAGCAGCAGCGTTGGTGCTATGCTGAATACTTGCAGCAGGAGGGTGGTCTGTGCATGGTCACTGGGATTTAAGCACCATCTGTTATCTTGGATAGTAATGAAAGGCTGAGACTCAAAGGACTCAAGCTTTTGGCTTCCAGAAAAACAGCTGCTAGATGAAGCATTTCACTTTTAGCCGATGTTTTAGTCATCATTTGATTCATGAGACATAACTCTACTAAAGCATTCCTCCATTTTCAACCTAAACGTTGCAGGTTCCCACACACACGGTGGCAGCTCAACAGCAGCACGGTCAAACCTGTCTCAGCATCTTTGGTGAACTCCATACAAACTGTCCAAACTAATCGCTTTAATATCTTAATGATATATGTCTACATTTTTTGTTTATTTAAAAATTGCCACAATCTCCTTGTCTGAGTTGGTGGAAACCCCCTGCAGGTTTGGTGTTTAGGAGTTTTAAGACAGTTTTTTTTTCTGCGGGAAATTCCCAAATTACTCAACTCCCACTGAGCCGTAAACAGTACTTTTTCATTTTGAAGCACTACGACTGAAGAGCAAAACAGGTGAGAAGGAAAAAAACACAATTTAAACTAATGATGTTTAGTTTGGTTGGGTTTAATGATGGAGCAGTTGGGTCAAACACGTGCACGGCGTACTGCAAGCTGTCAATTACCAGAACTATGTTGACTCAACCAAATTGGGCTTTGGTGGTGGTCAACTAAAGCTTATAAAATACTTCTGATAACAGAAAGCATATGAAAAACACCTCTATTTCTAAAACTAATTCCGCCAAAAGTGGAAAGAGAATTACTGAATGACCAAAGAAAAACAATGAGGTTAATTTAAAGCATTTGATTGGTTTAAACAAATTTGAGATACGTGTGAGAAGCTCCGCCCCAAATTTGTTTAGTGTCCTGGTGTTGCTTTTTAACATGTTAAGTCAAAGTTTAGGCCACAAATGAACAGATTAGGACTGTGTTGCAAGAAAGATGGTTGCATATTGTAATAGAATTTATTTCAGCAGTTCAGCAGGCTTTCCTGTATTATTATTGTATCTTTATATCCACCATATAAAACTTAAAGCGACCTCTGAAGTGGAATTACACTACTTTTTTTTTACAAAATTATTCAGAACTTAAACAACTCACAACCTTTTCTTTCTAATTTCCACATAATTGTATGGTACACAGGGTAAATTAGGAACTTTAGGACTAAATAAATGCATCTTGCTGGAATTCACACCTTTCATTTCAATCTTTTCTTTACAACCTTTGGCTGAGTCCACCAAAAGTCTATAAATCTGCTTATTTTACATGTCTCCGGGGTTTCCACGGGATTTATTTGTATTTCAAAATGTAGCTGTTGTAAAACATTTGTAGATTCATTACTAAGATTCACAGTTTTCTCTCTTCGCCTATTCTCCCATAGCTACACATGGAGGTGCAGATTGTGTATGAAGCAAACATGAACAGCTGTGTTTCAATGATTTAACATCTGATACATGAATTGTAATTATTCCTGTGGTACAACTTAAAGTTAGAGCATTTTATGGGCTCAATGACTAAATAAGACATAAAGGTGCAATTCAACCATTCAGAAATGCTGCAGTCTCAAAAGCATAACCGTAGATTGTAGCTGTTTCATGCTTTGTGCGTTCAGATACTTTTCTGGTGCTGGCTCCAACGCTGGCTTAAAGCTGAATGGTGCTTTCTGGTGAACGGGCCCATATTTACATAATTTTAATCAGTACAACTGGTGGCCTCTGAGGAAGTAATCGCAGAAACAGAGTTGATTTTCTGCACACCTTCGTCCAGATGCAGTTAACCTGGAAGACATTGTTGGGACGCCATACTCAATAGAAATGTTCACAACATTTTTTTTTCTTTTACAAGTCAGTGTTAAGTGTTTGACTTCAGTGTGTGTTATCATAGAAATTTCCCTAATTGGCAAGTCCCCCCAAAAAAACAAAAGATTAGGTGGAATAATACTTTATTGACCTTCTGAACAATGGTTCCACTACACTTCATACAAAAAGAAGCCACAAATCATATAACAAGATTACTTCACTGTATATGCAAAACTGTTGTAATTAAGTACATTCTAAATCTTCTACTACTGAATGCATGTGTTGATGTGTTTTTATTTTTTTCCTGTTCACTTCATGTCTTTTGTTGCAATAAATCTGCAGATTATTTCTGTATTAATGGGAGGAGATGGGAAGTCACTGGAAATGTGACTTAAGTGCAACTCATGTCCCTATTCCCTGATTGTGTACTTTTTCTATGGTTGTGCAGTGGTTAAATTCTACACCCATTACCTGATCTGCTGGTTGGTGATGTTACAATCTTCTGATGTTTGTGTAAACTCATCCAGCAAAAAGATTCAAATTAACTTTTTTGAAAGCTTGAAACACCAGGGAAAGGGTTTTGTTTATACCTGCACGGCCACCCTCTGGTTTCTGGATTGCACATTAAAGGCTGCGAGTGTGTAGTGTGTCCTGACTGTGTCCCATTTCCCCACGGTGGACATTTGCACCCTCAGTCCACACAATTTACTGTATAAAAAGGTCCACACCTTGTATACTTCTTAAGTATGTTACCCACAATTCATTGCTGCATATCACATTTTGAACTGGAAAGTAGGAAAATGGCAATTTTTTAAATTGAGATCCTGTGCCAATAGCAAAAATATTTATTTTTAGTGAAACTATTGAAATATTTCCTCTTTGCTTTTGCTGTCCATGTGAAATAATATTAGAGGTTTACCTTGTTACGTTCTCCCTGTGTTAGCGTGGGTTCTCTCCGGGTACTCCGGCTTCCTCCCACGGTCCAAAGACATGCACCTTGGGGATAGGATGATTGGTGATTCAAAATTGCCCATAGGAGTGAGTGTGTATGATTGTTTGTCTGTGTGTGTTAGCCCTGCGATGGACTGGCGACCTGTCCAGGGTGTACCCCGCCTCTCGCCCGTTGACTGCTGGGATAGG
>JBAMIG010000024.1:6764332-6776038 GCA_037177335.1 Kiunga ballochi | reverse complement strand
AATAATGAAAGGAACAGATAAAAAGGTAACACTTTACAAAAGGGCCACAAAATTTGCTTAGCAACTCAGAAACTACTGAGGAACAAATAAGGGACTAATAGTTCATTAATGATTACCTAAGCTTTGTATTCCCATCACATTAGATTGATTACCTATTGATTAGTAATGTCCATTAGTATGTCCATTGAAGATTCACGCCCCTACATTCCCACTTCTCAGACACATCAAATTGAGCCAATTCATGATAAATAGCCCAGTAAAGGAAAACCAACAGATTGTTTCAAATCTCAACTTTTATCCAGTCGTCTATCCTGAGCATGCATGAGGCGACAGTGGGAAGGAAAACACCCCTTTTAACCTCTGGCAGAACCCGGCTCAGGGAGGGAAGCCATCCGCCTCGACTGTTTGGTGTGGAAAGGACATGAAAGTTAGACAAAAACATACATGGAGGAAAGAACAGAAAAATCAAAAGATCATACTCAGTGCATCATAGTCCGCACAACTAGTGGATGGCAACACTCCTACTAACTACTTAGCTTAGTCACGGAGAGCTTTTTATGTGAGGAGAAGAATTTTAAATTCTTTCCTGTATTTACCTGGAAGCCAGTGAAAAGAAGCTAAAACTAGAGAAATATGATCTTATCTGCTAGTTCTCATCAGAACCCTTGATGCAGCAATTTGGATCAGCTGGAAACTTCTCAGGGTATGTTTGGGACGGCCTATAAATAAAGAATTACTAGAATCCAATGTTGAGGTAACAAAGTCATGTACTTTGAAGAAGGCAGTTCAGACACCGGTTGGAAATGTGAACAAATGGACGAATCCTGGTCAAGAGTGACTCCAAGGTTCCTCAATGTAGTACTGGAAGCCAAATTAATGTTTGCATTGCTGAACTATTCTGTTTTAAGTTCAAGAAGCACAGAAGCCTCTTTCTTGTTCTATGAGAAAGTCACCAGCCTTATTTAAAGGAGTAAAAAATCTGTTTGGTTGACAGCCAGCTTTAAAGAAAGTGTTGTGCTCTGAGCAGATTAGCAGAGAGGCATCCTTATGCCTGGGTACCAGAAAGGAGAATCAAAAAAGTGAAAAGTATCACTGCAGTGGTTGGAAAGAAGAGTGCATGCAGGGCATTACTAAGAGTTAAAGTAAACCAAGTGAAGACATGAGCATCTTAAAAAGCATGGCTCAGGGATCATCTGAAGTTTATATATTCTTTTAGCTTTATTTAGAATTATTTTAATATTAGGACAAGTTCACTCCTCTGAGAAGCTTCATAGAAAGAAGCATAATACTCTTTTACAGACTCCCCAAAAGATCACAATGTGAATTATCACCCGGACCGTTTCTGCGTTGCTTAGCAGTAATGCTCCAATATTCCTTTGATCTATGAAGAAGTGCTGAGCTGGATTATGATGAGATATCATGTCTTATGTGGAAGACAGCCAGCGGTTGTGACTGAAGAGGGTCTTAGTGCTCCCTCAGGTATTAGTCTGTACACATACAGTGAGCAGAAAAACTAGAGAAACTGAATCACCTTGTATTGAGGCAGATGGTGATTTTCATTATGGCTGCAGTCCTGGGATGACACAGCTGTCTGAATGATTTGTTTGAAGAATCACTGTGGTAAAACAGTAGCTGGACTTCTCCACATGTGAAGCCAACAGAGCTGTAACCATAGCCAGCCATAGCTTCACCCATCTTAGCCAAGTAAAAAGATCCAACTGCGCTCATAAGTAGCCGCTTTTTACAACGAACAGGAAATAAATTAATCACATTTTGGTGCATGAAAAATTTTGTGTCCTCATGATTACTCCTGAAATTGAGTCAAATATTAGGTTTCAACAGGATGCACTGAACTGTCAATCACTAGTTTGTTAGTGGCTTGTGAACATTTTGCAACCAAATCCAAAGAACCTTTGGACTAAGATGCTCAGATTTAAAAACAGCACAAAAAAAAAAACAAAATTGCCAAAATACTTTATCTGTCCACTTGGAGAAAAATGTGGTTAAGAAAAATAACTTTACAGAACAAACACTACCTAAAAGCTATTCAAAAAGGTCTTTGCAGCAAAGTAAAATAAATAAATTCCAGTTTTTAATAATTTTTGCATTTGTGATTTTAGCTTGTTAAAGGAAACTTGCACTGCACTCTATAAGTCCTGTAATGAAACATGATAGAGGGAGAATCATAGTTAATCCTTTGTTATCAATAACTGATATATAGTAAACCTAAATGTCAGATAAATTTAGCACTTATTTACAGTATATATATATATATACATATATTCATAGATAGACAGATAGATATCCCTGAACGTAATTAAGGAAGAGGACAGCAGTGATTCTTCCTTGTCGCTTAGTGATGACATCACACATGATTAAAAATGGCCCTACCTCGCAATGATAAAGAATCCTTTGAAACATTCCTGTACCCAGACAGTAATCTGGATCACCTCTAAAATATAATAATGTCTTCCTTGTCCCATTTCAACACTTTCCAGAAAATTTTAAGAAAATTGATCCATAAATGTTCCTATTATCTTGTTCTCATACAAACGCTCCCAATCACACAACCTCTGCTGCAGTTTGCCTTGGCGAAGGTAACTAGCAATAGTAATATTTAAGTGCACAGGCAAAATACAGCTCAGTTCAGAGATCTGTTGTATCACATTATGGCAGAAGGGACAAATGACTTTTTGAACTGCTCAACAACGTACTGAGGGAAGCCTGTTGATACGGTTACTCTGCTGAGCCATCATGCATCATGCTGCTGTGGATGTTTAGAGTTGCTCAGGATAGCCTGAATTAAAGCCTCTCCATTATCACTCCCATAGGGTCCTCCTTCCTCCTCATCACAGACACACATTTATTAATCAGTTTTTCCAGCCGGTTGCTGTCCCTTGTGGTCAGACTGCAACACACAACCCAAAAAAAGACAGCACTCGCCACAACAGACTAACAGATATTGCTATCTTCTCATCTTTTCTCCTCAGGAACTGAGGCTGATGGTATTAAAGACCCTTGTAAAGCAAAACAATATCTGCCTCACCTACTGCCCAGGAAGATGAGAGACCAGCATTGCAGAGGGTCTAGCGCTCGCTCTAGTTGGTGTTTTAGCAATTGGAGCAGCAGTCTTTTAAAACCTTCATTATGACAGATGTGAGGACCACTGCTGGCCTTGCCTCCACGGCACTGGAATAGTTCCAATGGAAAAGATGTGTCACATGATCAGTACTTCTGTTTTTACAACAGTACCCTTTCACACAAGTAACTTACAGATAAGTAGCCTCTGTTTCCACCTCTGTGCATGAAGCATGGATTTTCTTGCAAGTCCAAAAACTTCTAACGTTTCCTTTCCCTTTTTACAGTTTCTACAGTGAGTCAGACTTGAGAAGCGGTCTAACGAAGCGTAGCATCACAGATCACGTGGCTCAGATGGAGGAGCTCATTTTTATATGCATATCACTCAGAAAGTAATTTCTTACTGTGATCTTCTGTTTGTTTTTCCATCTACATGAAATATAGACATTACTGCAATGCATTCTCACAACAAAATGGGAATATGTGTAAAACATATCTTAGTAAGCTGGTTTGATGAAGAAGCAACAACTAAAAGTGGACTGTAAACTAAAGAAAAACAAATAACTACAAACCTCATGCAGTATTTATTGTGAGTGTGAGGACTTTAAACCCCTTATTCCACAGAAGATAAACTCCTACAGCATTTTGCTTGCAGTCTTTATTGTTTCCCCTCCACTTGCTTCACATATTTAAATTATCTCTCTCCATACATGTACCCTTTGTGCAATTGTGGCAAAATATCGTAACATTTAAGGTCAGGACTGAGCAGCTTTGGTCTTGTGCTCGTTTTGATTTGAACTAACTGCTCGGTAAATAGATGGTTTTAGTAGATGAGGCTGACACAGTGAGAGACAATCTGCAGATAGAAGAGGGGGAAGGTGAGTTAAGATATTCAGGAGAAGGGGGACAGATTTGGGGGAGGGAGAGGCCGTTTGGATATGTCAGCTGTGTTGCATGAGAGTATAAAACCTAACATTTGGCTGCTTGTTGCAGGAGGCGAGGAGGCGGACGGTTTCACAGTGAGGAGACAAAATTTAGGATGAAACTGAAAATCAACTGTGTGCAAAATATGAGTTTAACTTAAAGGTTTAAATGGTTTAATAAGTGATTTCATATCTTTTTCCCAGCCTTATTGTGTGTACATTACACAAACAAACTTGTTTTGTTCACTTTTTTACAGATTTCATCATATAATTGTGCAAAAAAAAAATTTGCTAGTAACATCAGCAGGAAAGCATGATCATTAATAAGAAGAGGGCTTATTTTGTACTGGATCAGATCAAGGTTTTTATTTTATTTTTAGTGCTTTTTCATCCCCTCAAGGTGTTTTGGAGCTCTTGCAACTTCACTGAGTGACTCATCCAGTCTGGTCTGCGTGAATCCAGCGCCGCCTAGCGGCTGTTCAGACTCTGCCCACCACTCCACAGAAATCTAAGTTCATGGGCAGAATGAAGTGGAGTCAGATGTCTTCCGGACTTCCAGGACGAACAGCAGGTCTGTGAACAACTCAGACCCGGGTATCTCTCAACGTTTAGAAAATAAAACACATACAGGTGTCATGTTACAGATGTTTACCTCCACATCTGGACTGATGAAATAGTTATTTCGGCTGTTTGGGTCCCTCCTCTCTACCTCTTGTCTCCGGATCTTTAAAGCCAGAGTTGACGGGAGGTAATCCCCACCATGTGAGTGGGCGGTACGGGTACCGGAGGCGTGCTTTTTTTTTCCCCCTATTATTCAAATGCTGCTGTGCCTATAAAAAGAGTCCCTGCCTGCGTCAGATAGTTTTCTCCAATGGCTAAAGGTGATTAAATACTGGGCTGCCTCAGTTTCGTCCTATAGGCAAAGGATGAGATGATGGACGACTCCGGTGGTGTCCAAATGGCGAGGGCGCTGAAGCATGCAACCCTGTGCCTAATGCTGCTACCCCGGTTCATCCTGGCCGCCGTCATGCTGTGGCTCCTGGATTTCTTGTGCATCCGGAAAAAAGTGCTGCTGAAAATGGGGGAGAGACAGGACAGCCTGGACGACCCGCCGGTGTGCATCTCAGACTCTAATAAAATGTTCACCTTGGAGTCCCTGAGGGCAGTGTGGCATGGCCAGAAATTGGACTTTCTCAAATCTGCGCACCTTGGGCACGCTGCGCCCAACACAGAGGTGGTGCTGGTCCAGGAGCGGCGGCAAGTCCGAATCCTGGACTGTATGAAAGGGAAGAGACCGCTCATTCTTAACTTTGGCAGCTGCTCCTGACCACCTTTCATGACGCGTCTTGCGGCGTTTCAGCGCGTCGTGAGAGATTACGCAGACATTGCGGACTTTTTAGTTGTATATATTGAGGAGGCGCATCCGTCTGACGGCTGGGTGAGCTCGGACGCGCCGTATCAGATTCCCAAGCACCGCTGCTTAGAGGACAGACTGAGAGCCGCGCAGCTGATGCTCACCGAGGTGCCCGGCAGCAACGTGGTGGTGGATAACATGGACAACGCATCCAACGCTGCGTATGGAGCCTACTTTGAGAGACTTTACATCTTGAGGGATGAAAGAGTGGTGTACCAAGGGGGCAGGGGTCCGGAGGGTTACCGGATCTCCGAGCTTAAAAACTGGTTGGAGCAGTACCGGATGGAGCTGGTGAATTCCCAAACAGCGGTACTCCATGTGTAGCTGAGTTGATGCTGAACTGGCTGCTGCCTAAAATGCTTAAGTGTCTCAGTGCAAAATGATCCAGATGCTGCTATCAAATGTTCACACATGGCACATTATGTTTGTTTTCTTGCGTAAAGACAGTCAGGACTCTGGCTGAAATGATGTTAAAATCTAGCCTATAGGCCGTAGGCTGTTTTATTGTACTTGTGACATTAATGGGTTGCTCATAGCAAATTTTCTTTATTATTCTTTTTTTTTGTATGGAAATGCCTTGAATCGGTTGGATTCAGTTGTGATCACTCTATTTTTCTACGCGCGCGTGTGTGTGTGTGTGTGTGTGTGTGTGTGTGTGTGTGTGTGTGAGAGAGAGAGAGAGTGTGTTCAGGCTAATATCTCACTCTGGCGTCTGCGTGAAGTTCGGTTTTTAAAAGGCGCATCCAGAAAACCGACACTGATGTTTCTGACACCAGTAGCGGATTTATATTAGCAGGATGCACCTCCTCAGTGGTTGATTGCCAAAATGATGTTATGTTGAAATTATGTCAATGAACAAATGTTTTTAATAAATGTCAGAACACACATTGATCACCAGCCTTTTTTAAAAAAGAAACACATAAAGTTATTTCTTTGGTTATTTTGTGTTTTTTTTTTATCTTATTTATTTCTCAATTTCTTACTTAAAAGTACACACTATTCTACGCTGGTGTTTTCTGCCTGTGTGGAGTATAAAAAAAACAAATCTGTCTCAATAATCCAGCTCATAAGAAGCTGTTTCATTTTATACACCAGTATTAATCAGAAAAGAGAAGTAATAATTGGAGAATATAAATATCATTTACACACAGATTTCTATGAAAAATCTTTTTTTCCTGACTTTCAGAGCTGCGGTCGAGTCATTGCAGCTCATTTTCTTAAACCCAATCCTTATTTTTAAAAAAAAGCCGGTTAGATGTTATTGTGCAGAATCTTTAATCTGTCCGTCTTTCTCAGTTTCTCATTACTCCCTGCACTCATTTTCACCCTCCTGCACACATATGCACATCGCCCAATTAGGATTAGAGAGCAGTGTGAATGCTACAGATCCCATGTGGCCAAAGTTGCTGCTGTGTGGTTATATTGTGCTCCGTGGACCTCTTAGCTCACTTGGTTCTTGCAATATCATAACATGTGTGTACCATAAGGCTGTTTGTGCTCCAAGGCATTAACGTAACGTGCTGTGAGGGGTGAACTGAGAACAGCAGGAATTGGCATGCACTCTGGCCTACGCCGTTTTTTCTGCTTAAAAGGAAAAACAGCCTTTTTAAGCTTTTCTCCATTCTTCACCCTGCAAAACTTTACAGCCTTGCAGGTGAAAACCATGATGATAAAAGAAAAAAGCTTGGTCAATCAGCAATGACTGGCCAAAGAGCTCTTTTCTTGACTGATTGTTTCTCTTTGACATGTCAAACATGCCATAGAATTCAGGTTAACTCTGACTAAACTACTGCAGAGGATTAAAGATCCTCCTCAAACACAGATCTCACTACCTTTTTGTGTGAGTTAGCAGAGTTGCAGTGTCCAAAAAAATGTTTTGCACAACAATAGAAAAAGTAGCACATGATTATCGAGGACAGTGTGCCCCGAGAAGATAAGATTTGGCTTATCTGAACACCAGACCAACAAGAAAACCCTTCTATTTTATGTTAAAGCTGAGGGACTAGTATTGCAGGCTAGTACTGGAAGAAGTACTTCAACAGAAGTAGTGCAGATTTTTGCAACTTCTTTAGGTGGAACAGGTTTGCATTTGGCATGCATGATGGACCTGTTAAACAAGACCAAAACACCCCAAAATACCACTTCAATATTTCATTTATTCTATTTTAAAAGCTCCCTAAATGATCAATTTTGTTCAGTCTTTGTCTTAAAGCTGTCAAGTGAATGCAGCATTGCTTCAACATCTGTCTCTTTACAGTACAGGCAAACAGTGGGATCTTACAGCATGAAAGCACTAAAGTCAACTCACGTATTCACGAACAGTCTTCAGGTCAAACCTTTCCCACATTGCTCTTTGCTGGGTAATGGATCCCACCAGAATGAGGGTTTAAATATTGATCACAGTCCCAAAACAACATGAGACCAAGATGCTGAAACAGACAATGAAGTGGACTTAACACTTCCCCTCCCAAGAGCTTATAAAAGACACAGATCTGTCTGCGGGACCCTTCACTTTATTCTCCATCATCGTGGGATAAAACAATTGGTGTCTTAGTTGTTTTGTTAAATGAATTATGAATAGGCAGACAGAACTTTAGAAAGGTTTTGAGGGGATTCATCCGTACAAGACAAGCTGGAGAGCGGTTATCATCTCATGTGAGGTTATCTAAGCAACAAGGCCCTGATTTGAACTCATGAGTCACCGAGTGTGACTGACGTGTGTCTGCTCTTGCTTTCTACGCCATCGTTCATTTTAGAAATGCCATACTGCCTCTAGTAGAATTAACTTCCAGCTTCTTGTTCCTACTCCTACCTCCATTTGCATCTTCGCTCAAACATCTGCCAAATTTCTTTTCACTTATGGCTTCATTTCTACCTCAATAAAAACAAAAACAAAAAGCCTTTCAACATGAAAAAATAAGGTAACAGCAGAAACTGAACACTCACTATAAAAACCAACACATTGAGTAAAGCAATGTCCTTCTATAAGTTCAAGGAGAGCTTCTTTTCAACATGATTTCTACTTCTTAGTTGCATTTGAGTGGAGCTATCATGTCTGGCTGCCTTAGGGAAAAGCTGCATCCATAACTGTCAATCCCTCATTGCTCACTTTTTTCAAAAGAGCTCATAGTTTTCCCTTTCCCACAGAAACTAACGGGCAGGGAGATTTCAGGTCATCCTGAGTGAAAGAAGAGGACATGGTTAGGTCAGTGGGTTATGGTTTAAGCTGCAAAGAAGTTCAAACAACATGCGGCTCCACACTGACTGAACTGCAGACCCAATGAGGAGCGAGTGAGAGGTCTCAGCACGGATCACCAAGTCCCGACCTCTTCCAGACATTTCCCTGCTGCAACACACATCACATAAAACAGTTCTCTGTGTTGTCATGAACTGCACAAGCTCACTGAGCCTTTAGTTTGACTCAGTTGACTCAGGTAAGTAACACCTTCAGGACTTCAACCCTGCAGGACAATTTGTTAACACACACACACACACACACACACACACACACACACACAGTGATAGAGGACTTACAAAACTAAATGTGGCTGAATTTCTTCATTAATCTTCCAGACAAGCAGGCACCAGACAGATGCTGCAAGAATATCCTTGTTGAGACGGTATTTCAAAATTTAATTTGATTTGACCAATCAATTTCTCTGCTGCCTCGGCCGGCACGCAGAAGATGTTTAATCTCTCTGAGGCATTCACTTGTTAAATTAAGTTATTAATTATTAAATAACAAGCAAAAACAGTCTTATCTTTTAACCGCCTCTTATAACTCTGGGAAATTCCAGAAAGGGTCAACCCAAAATGATCAATTACACTGCCTGGTCAAAAAGAAAAGAAGAAATCACCAATAAGATTTAGGCACAGACCTCCTATTGGATGCTTTGTGCATGGGTGACTATCATTCAGCTGGCAACAACTTGTATAATAGTAGTTTCTCTTTTCTTAAACAATCATCTGGAAAGGCGTGACCCATGCTCGTAAAAACGCTGTTTAAGAGGGGTCAAACCTGTAGCATCGAGCAGAGAAAGCATCTACAGAGACTTCAGAAACTGGGTGTAGAACCGTCCAATGCATGGGTAAAAACTGGAACGATAGTAGGGAACCATCATCTTCTTTTGTTCAGAAATGTAAATGGGGATAAAGTTCTGAATGGTGCTGAAATCAAAGAAAAACAACAGTAGAACTCAGGACTATGTTTACCAGTGACAGAGCGTTTCCACACACAACACCAACATAAGAAAAACCACTAACCAGTCAAGCTAACAGGGGAAAAGCTTCACTTTGCTGGGAAGCTATATAGAAAGAAGAATGAGGTGAGCTGATTATCCAAACATGCCGTATGAGCAAGTTATCTCCTCTCCCCTGATGGCAGAGGATAATCCAAGATTCATTGTGAAAGAGTGGTTCAGAGAGCATGAGACATATTTTCACACATGGATTGACGACCAGACTAGAACCTCGTTGCTTGAGAAGGCTTTGCAGAAAAGCTGGAAATTTATCATCCATTTGATTCAATTCAATTTTATTTATAGCTCAGTACCATGACAAAGTCGTCTCAAAAGGCTTTACACACACAGTTAATCACACAGCAGACATAACACACAACAATCACAAGTAATAACTACACAAAGTAGAGCCAGGACATCCCTGTCCTTAGACCCTCCTTCTCAATAAGGAAAAACTCCTAAAAACCTAACTGTGGGGAAAAAAAACAAGATCAGCACAAGA
Organism: Kiunga ballochi; assembly: GCA_037177335.1. Taxonomy (NCBI): domain Eukaryota; kingdom Metazoa; phylum Chordata; class Actinopteri; order Atheriniformes; family Pseudomugilidae; genus Kiunga; species Kiunga ballochi. The sequence continues at coordinate 6,765,883 of JBAMIG010000024.1, read as the reverse complement.
TCCTGTTAAAACACAAATGCAACAATGAAAGGGAGTAATACGTGTGACATTACAGAGGCCTACCTAAACAATGCCAGCCACAATCATAGCTAAAGGCAGTTCATGAAATGCTACAGTTTGTTTGTTTTCTTTTCAGTTTCCTTTAGTTAAATAGCTTTTTATTAGTTATGTTTTGAGGCTCTTTAAATCCAGAATTCCATTATACACTCTGTCCCTATTTAAATAAAGTATACTTTATGTGCCCCCTAAATGTTGCTTTATGCAATATTTAATTAAAATGGTAGAATCAAATGTAATTTAGAGAATTGTGACCGCTCTTACGCAACTGTCTTTTGTGTTTTTCAGCTTGTTTACTTTGAAGTTATTTTAATCCTAAATCACGTTTTCTTTTTTTAATCTTATTTTAAGTTTTATGTTTCAAATTTAAAAATGTCTTTGTAGCTATAAATGATGTCCAAGATTGAACCCTTGATTTCCAATCCCTGCCTTTTAAATTATTCCATATTAGGTGCAGGAACAGACCTTTGTCACATGTTTCATGTGACAGAAAATGGCACCTCCTACAGCTCTGCCTTAAGCAGCGACCTGACACTTGTTAAGAAAATATTCCCATTTATTGCCATTATTATCATGCTGTTTGAGGCAAGGTATTGCCCTGCAGGACTTAAAATGCCTTGTTAAAATTGTATCTCTTCATCTCGCCAACCCCATGACTTTCTATTTAGCTGCAAGCTGCTGAAGTCATATGATGGAGAAAACAAGGTTTGTAAGCATGGGACAGTGCAACCATTGGGAAAGATGCTTGATGAAAGTCTTCACAATTTAGACCTGACCTCAGGAGCCCTTTTGGGTAACTTTCATCACAACATAAGCTTTAATGTGGTGAATTAGTTTTTTTTTCTTTTTTTCTATCCAGGTTTTCAGGACACTCTGACCTGAATGCTTTAGAGCAGGTGTTCTCAAAACCTGTCCTCAATTTACTACAACACACCCAGAAGTAAATGGCTAAGATTCCTTCCTCTGCATGTCACTGAGTTCTGCAAAGGCCTGCTGTGTTAGAATGGGTTGCATCCTAAAGTTACAATATCAAGGACTATATTTTTTAGATAACCCTACTTAGCACACCTAAATTACATTTGGTGTTGTTGATAGGCTTGCAAAGAATTTCACTAATCCAACTCAGGTGCTGCGATTAACTGGCAACCTGTCCAGCGTGCTTCTCACCTGTTAGGGATTGACTCCAGTGCCCCCATGATCTAAAATAAATAGAGTAAAGAAAATGAATGGGTGACTGAGTCTGACTTAGGAGTGTTGGAGTGGGACATGTCCTGAAGACATGGACAGAGAGACACTGTTCAACATTATGAGAAGCACACCTGTAACTTGTGTTGGAGGAGAAAGAGTTTGTCATGGTGAGGTAGAGTTATTAATGGAAAACATTTCATGTTGGGTATGGCGTTGTGCGGGTGTTATATAATATAGAAACTATGTAGATTACTATGGATAGTAACGCTAGGGGAGGGCATAGAAGAAGGATGAAACGGGTCATTA
>JBAMIG010000024.1:6745048-6756608 GCA_037177335.1 Kiunga ballochi | reverse complement strand
AGAATAGAATAGAATAGAATAGAATAGAATAGAATAGAATAGAATAGAATAGAAGTTAGAAAGGACATTACCTGAAAAAAAACTGAATAACACAGGCAGGTTTTGACTTTATGGTAGTTTTGTTGCTCAATAATAAATTTAGCACACATTAACAAAACATTTTGGACCTTGTTTTGGTCAGTACATGATCTTTAGAAAATAAAGCTTTACAGTGTACTTTACTAGTAGTAATGGTATTTCACTTACTAATCTTTCACATTAAATGCAAATGTGCACACTTTGCTTATTGTTATTAATATGTTTTTAGGGAACAATTAAACACCCCTGACACACATAAAACCATAAAACACGCCGCTTTATATTATACTCAAATACACACTTTCTGTAACTTTTTTTTATCTCATTACCAGGATAGATTTTGTATATAATCCCTCATTGAGATCTGCATTTACCCAGATTTTAAATTGTTTAAAGTTCTTGAGGCATCCCAAACAGATGCACAGCTGATGCCTCCTCTGTTTAAGCTTTCACCCGGGAATAAAACCTATTTAAGGTCATTTGTATCAATAATTATCCTACTGACCCACCATCTACATTAGACTTTGGTATTTTGCTAGTTTGAACGTAGGACACATTGTGAAACTGAGCATCCTAACATTTGCTTTTTGTTAGACATTCATTTCAGAAAATGTTAATCATGTTTTTCCTATTTGGTCTTTCTAGCTGTTAGTCTTGTTGGTGTCATTTTACCTATTTTAATGCCGTCACTGTGTGTTTCTACAGGAACAATAAAGGGTTCAGTTTGCCTAAAGGCTGTTTGATGAATGGCTTGTACAGCTTAAAGTGTTAAAGGGCAAAACCAAAGTAAATTATAAGACCAGGTAAATTGTAAACATGTTATTGTGCTTTTATTTGGGCATTTTTGTTTTATTATTACACAACATTAATGTATAAACAGATTTACATTTTGACTTGTCCATTTTCTGATGTTTAAATAGCATTAGGTAAAATTGCTGAATTAATTAATTGCGTTAAGTCCTATTTTAATAAGATAATAAGTCTTTATTTCCATGGGGTTTTTTTTAGTTATACTTAAATGTTTTTAAAGAATTGGATGGAAAGTTTTAGAATAAATTTAGAATATTTTCCACATTTTATTTTGTCATATTTTGCATTGATAATATGATGTGGGTAAGATAAATGATTTCTACTTATGAACTCGTAATTTTTTTTGCCAACAAAAAGATTTTGTTTTTGATCATTATAACAAATAAAATAAACACTGAATGAAAGCAAATCTTGGTGAAGATCCATGAACAGTATGTTGTCCTAATATCGTTTATTGTGGATCATTTAAGCTCTAAGTTGAGCCTCTCTAAACAACCCTTAAACCATTTTTTCTTTCACAAAAGGTTAGTGTGTCCTTCTCCATGGATATTGACCAAAGAACTACAGCAGATTATAGGACTGGCTCAGAGACATTTACCAAATTTTCCAAATTGTCTTCATATTGGTGGTTTTAGAGGTGAGGTTTAGCAATCGAAATTTAAGAATCAGATAATTATTTTATGGTCAGACTCATTCTTTGGTTACTGAGTCCAAAAGTAGCCTCATTCTCTGGCTACAAGCTCAACAGGGAGCCTTGTTCTCGGGTCACAGAACAGATCATTCAATTACACATAATTTAGTGTATTCTCTGGTTTGCCAGACAGATCACAGCCTTCACTGAGCTGCGATTATGTTCACTGTTAGAAACTGTTTTACGCTTTTGGATAAACGCAGAAACATCTTTGCTTTTAGGTGGATGTTAGAGAATTTTACACACTATTAAAGATGTTTTTTGTCTGAACAGAGGAAGCATCTCTGTCCTGTCATTGTTGTGGTTTAATAGGAAAGTTGTGAAATTAGAGATGAACACATTCTGATACCGTGTCCGTCCGTTCTGATCAGGACTATAAATCAGCTTGTGTGAACTAATCTGTTAAAGGTCAGTTTGGTAACTTAGTTCTTTAAAGATAAGCTTTGTGTAGCTCATTTCATTTTCACTTAAAAGTCAGCAAAAAACATCAATAAGCAATTATGTGTAGATTGGTGGAACATTTCAACCTATTTTTACATGAACCAGTACTTACAGCTGCTAACTGTATTGGAAAACTACAAGAGGCCTTATTGTCCGTCATGCTAAGTACCTTATTAAATTATAAGTTAAAAAGTATATCTAATTAATTGGAGACATTTATAATTAATTATTCTCAATCAATTTTAATGCTTAGCAGTTACATGAAGATGGAACTTTATTTAAAACGAACGAAATTTTTATTTTTGCCAAATGGATGCCTTTAAGGTCCCATACTTTGATAAAACTACCGCTACTTCCTGCAGGCGATCACCAGTAACCGATATACAGATGCCCATATGTTAGTGCTAATTTTACACTCACTGCTAAACAGTTAGCCTAGTTAGCCTAATTTTATTAACACAATCATTTTCTTATTAGAGTCATTTAAAAATATTTTTGTCTCATTAAAAAATTGAAGGAGGAACATTTCCCTTAATTTTTTGTCATGGCATTTCTCTTATATTAAAAGGTGTCATGCAGGAAGCTGTGACATGATTAGCTAGCAAACAGTTTGTGCAGAGCTAAGACTACAAGCAGTTCAAATAGTTTTTTTTATCTGGTTTATAAAAATTAGTCGATTGTGTTGAGGTGTAACATTTTTATACGACTGTTAGCCCATATTTAGCATAAATCCATGAAGGCGTGGTGGAGTAGTGGTTAGCACTGCCACCTCATTGTAAGGTGGATGCTCATTCAAGCCTTGGCTCAGTGGTCTTTCTGTGTGGACATTAATGTGAGATTGATTGATCCTTTAAAATCATGGATGTGCGTGTGACAAGCAGTTCATCTGGTTGGTTGTTTTTCTGTGTCAGTGATCTGTCCAGTATGTGCTCTGCCTCCTGGCTCCGTGACCCTTCATTGGAATATATGGAGGGAAATTTAACTGGGCTAATAAATGTGTTTCTAAACATGAGTTTTCAATATAAACTCAACTGAAGGCTTTCAAAACAAATAACCTATCTGCATTTAAAACTCACACTAGCTTTAAACTTTTAAGTTTAATCTCAAATGTAATCAACTTAATCCATCTAATGCTTCAAATTGAAGCTCACCCAGTTTTGTAGGTAAATACGATTCCTTGTTTTGCCAGGTTTTTGTGCCAGGTTTTGCAAGAACTTTATAAACTCAGTGTAAAGAGTGTGATCAGCTGACTGGTTGAAGCCCCAGTTAGGTCAGATTTGATGTTCAAGTGTTTTTAAATGGTCAGTCTACATCAACAAAGCATTTTTTTTTTTTTTTATTGTTTCTTAATTTTAGAGCTTGTAATTTATTCACAAATAAAAGATCAATAATGATGCTCATCCTTCTCTTATTTGTGTGTAATTGTTCATCTAGTTATTCTGTTATTTTAATTGAACTGTTATTTTAATAGAATTGAAAAAAGCTCAGAATGTAGTGTTGAAAAAGAAGGGATCAAAATTTCTCAACAAAAATGTGAGCATCTTATAACAAGGACAATTGTTTTTCTACCTCTTATTAGTTAACAGGATGTTCTTGGATTTAAATAGATAAATAACTGCAGTGTGTGCAAATATGCTTGTGTTCAGCAAGATGCAATTAACCTCATTTTAAAATGTGGTTAGGAGCACATGTATTTTTTTCTTTTAATGCACTAATATATTAAATAAAGATGGTGTGATATATTTGTTGTGTACGCGATTAGAGCTTTTCACAACACTTTTTCGAAATAATCTCAGGACATTTTAACACATGTAAGGATAGAGAAGGGGAGTTGTGGTCACAGAGTGGTCATCACAAGTTTTCCATAGCTGCTATTTATACACAAGCTGTGTGTAATGGAAGCTGAGATTGGTCATTTTTCTCTGTTGTCTTTGGACTAATTGCTTTAATCATGTCATTAATTGCTTTAGCAGAGTATGTGGAAAGGCATGACTGGGAGAGACCGTGTCGTAGGGAGAGGCTGACTCAATTCAACTTTATTTGCATTGCGCTACTTCACGACATCAATTTTAGCCAATGAAAGAAAAAAATAGCCTCGCTAAGGGAAACCAACAGATTGCATTGAATCTCAACTATGATCCAGTCACCAGCTTGAGCGTGCATGAGGCGACAGCGGGAAGGAAAAGTTCCTTTAAACAGTAAGCCAACCGCTTCGACTGACTTGGAGGACAGGAAAGACAGATTAACATACTCTGCAGCTTTTATCCATAAAGATCTGGATAAATAGGTTAAAACTGTCATATATTAATACATAAAAGATAAGGAGTCTAGTCCAGGGTGTACCCCGCCTCTCGCCCGTTGGCTGCTGGCATAGGATCCAGCCCCCCCCCGTTCGCGACTCCGTTAGGGACAAAGCGGTAGATAATGGATGGATGGATGGATAAAAGATAAGGAGCAAAGGAAGGAAAAAGAAGTCCTCAATGCCCACTGAATCTTTAGAGTACTAAACAAGCCTGTGTTTCAGTTAATGCCGTCGGTTCAAATAATATCAGTAGACTCCTCCGGCATTTAAATTTAGACTAAACCAAGCAAATGGGTTTAATTACCAAAACTGTGCATAAGTTCTTGTTTTCCCAGATTGAATTTTCAGTCACTTTTTTCCTTGATCTCCTGAAAAATCTTGTTATCTTGTCAGTTTTAAAGGGTTGTTATTGAACTAACTGTGTCATCGGTATGCTTAGATTGTTTTTTTAAGGGCATTAAGCCTTTACACACATGCATACTGACTCCATGGCCACTCTCTCTTCCACAAAATGCAGCTCATCACCGTTTCTGTGAGCTTGCATTAAAATAGCGTGGCTCGTACCTCGTGATGTGCAAGGTTGGCAGCAGAATCTGCAACCAATATCAAATCTGGAAAACCAAAGGAACTCATGACAGCTGCTACTGTTTTCTCCCATGATGTACACTTAGAAGCATATGGTGCGTCTTGCTTATTTGGTGTTAAACCCAAGCTGTGGAGGCTGGGTGCAGTTCAGGTTTCAGCATGTGATGGTGGAGCATTAATCTGCTGACAGTTTTACCAGGACACCAGCATGTAAACAATACCTGTTGCACTGTAGCTGCTTACTTACTGCATGCAATTTTACACATAATGTGTTCCTTCAGAGTTTAAAGGCTTCATTGTTACTTTACTTTAAAAAAGTCTCTTCACCAAACACACTATGTGGACCTCTGACGCTCCGGGAAATCTTGATTATCACACTGTGCTTGTTCAGGGTCCATCAGACACGCCTCCCACTCCTGCTTAGAGTTCATTCAACTGCTTATCCTTGCTGCACCCATATAACCCAATCAATAAGGACAGATTTGTCTGCTTGCATACGTCACTTTGCAGACAGCCAGCTCCACTCTGTTCCAAGCATATCCTGCGCGACAGCATCGCTTGCAGAATCCAGTTTGCTTTAGTTTGTGTGAATTTCAGAGGAAGAGTTACATGGAGGATGCAGAATATCTTGCTTTTTCTACAACTTGTTTTAAATATTTGTTTTTCTTCTCAAGTTAATAAAGTAAAATGGATTTAAAGCTTCTTTTTCTTATCTGTAGCTGTGATGCATTACTCGCCAAAACATTTTGGGTAATTTTGAAAATATGCAACAATATCATCTAAGTTAAAAGGATCTGAATGTCTGAAACACTGAATATCATTTCAGTAAAAATATTTTACAGTTTGGCTTCAGCAGTAGCTCCTTATAAAGCTTTTAAATCTAACAAGCGCACATTTTTTTTTTTACTGGTTTAAGATAAAACCATGACCTCATGCTCCTGCTGAGTTCTCCTGGAAGCAATGAGATCCATGCTAAAAGGTTTGAAAGAATAGCCTCATACTTATTCCACTTCCTATTAGTTACCTTGATAATCTGTTACACGTTCCTTTTTCTATACCTGCTTTTTTCTACTCGGAGTCACTTAAATTCACTTCTACAGTTATTACAGAATAAATCATTAACTTGGCTTTATTTTTATTTATTTATTTATTTTAAAAGTGGGAGGAAGGAAGAACAAGTGTCGTATAAAAGAGACCAAAGGCAAGACTGAAACAGGAACCATCTTGCTGCCATGGAACTAACCAAAGAGCAGCCTGTCAGAGGTTATCATCTCTGCATTTTGAATTTACCAGGATATGATTTGACCCTGTTTTATTTTCATGTAGCATAAAGTAAAACACATCAATAAAAAAGATAAAAATGCAGAGAAGGACCAAAATCTTTTTTCACTCTTGATAAATCCTAACCTAATCTGGACAGTCTTCAACTTAATCGCTCCCAAAGAAGGGCATGAAATGTTCTGGTTTGTGCGCCAAAACGATCAAATCAGCTGTTTATATTAGCTGAATAATAAACCACCACATTTTTAGGGGTCAGACTACAGTTATTCATTAAGACACACCTCCTCAGCAGATGTCTGTCCTCCCTGTCTTTGTCTTGTCTCAGTGTGTATACAGATGACAGAAGTGATAAAGTGTAAAGCATTTTTATTTCTTTTTCATTGATCATAAAAGCTACAGGACAAATATAGTCTCTACTTTCAGAGTCAACTAAACTGAACATTATTCTAAGCTTTGAACTGAAAGGGTTTTAGGCTTTTAACTGGCTGAGTTAGTGACTGCTATTGACTTCAATCCTTTTTTAAAGAAAAAACAACCCATATTATAATTTTGATAGCTAGCTGATGGTGTTACATGCAGCTGCAGATGCTGTCGTAGTGAAAGGTAGGAATGAACATGTGGAGCAGGAATTAATGGACCAATACACTGTGTTAAATAATACCGAACACTGCTCATTCACTAACACCACAGCTGTTAAAGCCAAAACTGAAGTCAGCAAATGTATTTTGGGACATTTTAGAGTGGCTCCAGTCATGTAAAATGACACTTATGTTGAAATGTATTAACATACACATGATCAGCAAAAACCTTGACACCAATTTTATCACAATTTTCCAAAAATAAAAAAAACTCATGCAATATTACTCTCAAAAAATTGATCTTTTTTGTAAATACAGGAAAGAGAAATAATGCTCTAAAATCACCAGTCAGTAATCATGTCCTCAATGAACTATTGAAAATGTTATCATTGTCTAGTATGAGCTTGTCAATGTTTTTAAAAACTTGCATTTTTTACTACTTTTCTCATGAACTTTGTCCTTTGTCCAAATCTGAAGTGAAAAAACATTTTTGAGTTTGTATAAATAATACATTTTTAGGAACAAATGTTTGAAGTAACTTGGTTATCATATTAAAAAAGCAAGTTATTCTGTTTCTTAGGTTATGAAAGGCTTATTGTTCCAACAATTGTTAGAAATTTAGTTTTAACCTTGTTATAATGCCATTATTTATTGTATGTATTAACAAGACATGGCCTGCTAGCAAAGCAGCTAATGAGGAGATTCTGTTTTAAACCTGCAGAAGAAGAAAAATGCTCAAAAATGTTATGCCAGGTAGCCTAAAAGTTTAAGAGAAACTGATAATGGCCACTTGCAGAGATGAACTAATTAACAACTAACTAGTTGAACTAACTGCTAATGAGCTTGTGTTGCCAGAAGCTAATAAAGCTAGCTAGCTAAAGTTAGCCCATGCTGCATGGAGAATAAGGTGGGAAAAGATGAGCCTTTATTAAACACCCCGTGAGTCTTCTTCCCTCAAAGGTTTATGTGGAGTTTAGATGATTAGTATCATTCATTTGTATAAATCTTGTGAAACTATTTGTTGAAATAAAAGAAAAAAAGTTATAATCTGAAAAAGCTTGGGTGGGAAAAAAAAAGCAAAAGAATAAAAGTACTTTGGTATCCTCTGGCTTTCTGTCCCCATACAAGTCAGCCATTTGCTCACAGTGTTTTCTGCATTTCACATGCCTTGCATATATCCTGACTGTGTGTGTTCAGAGCATCAAGCCCCCAGACAGTCACTTGAGGCCATCATTTCTGCATCGTTCTGGTTCATCTGCCCTACATACATTCAGATAATTACCTTCATCTGGTGTACAGTACAAGCCTCCGAGTGTCTGCGTGGCTTCAGCAGACAATGAGGTTGTCCCCAGGTGCACCAGATACTGCAAGATAATAAAGGTTTGGAGATCACATGTTCCAGACAGTGACAGAGGAGAACTGGTACCACTTTGCTGTGCCAGGACTGACAAACAGTAACATTACTGTTGTTTTATATACATTCATATGCATGTAGAGGGATGCAAAGATAAAATCCTGATGCTGGTAAATAAATAATTTCACTACTTTGCAGCTTTCAGCTTCAGATATTTCTGGCCAGACATATGCAGCGTTCACCGTTAGCCTCAGACTTTATCAACATGGTCGTATTCATACACAAAACAACTTTCTAGACACTGATTGCCTTATTTTATTTAGCTAGTGTTTTTAAAGGCAGATAATGAAAATAAAATCATCACTAATTATAAATCAGAGTAATCTCCAGGTTGCTTTTAAATCTCTAGTGTTCATAACCTTCTGAAGGTCTTCAAACAGTGAAGTTTCTCAAGCACCACTAAGAAAATATAAAAAGTGTTTATTGTCTTGATTTTAAACTGTTAAAAAGCTGTTTTTAAAAATCACTGATCACTACATAAACATTTCTGAAAATCTGGCTGTAATGATGAAACATAACAAAACTTAGAGGCAGAACGAGTTGATTCAAAATGTGAAGCAAATTTTTTATAGAAAAATGGTTATGAATACAATAACCTGCTTTATTTTAACTACCTACATTATTTGAATTAATTTAGGAATATATTAATACATTTGTATCATTTTTATTAGAGATTATTAGATTCAGATATTGATATCTACCAATAATATTCTTTTTTTAAAGTGTGACATTGTTTAATTCTGTACAAAATATAAAACCAGTTCAGTATGTGAGAGAATTAAAATCCGCTTTTCAGCCAGTCATCATCATCATAGGCCAAGAAATGTTTCTGGCCCTTGCCATCTCCCCATCCTGATCCTACTGTTGGCATCAGGTATCGCAATCTGCTGTGAAGCATTAACTGCAATATTTATCTGCTTACATAGTAATCACAGTTAATATACCAATAAACACCACAGCAACATTTTAATTAGCCTAGTATCATATACTGAAAAACAGATTTATGGAAGAAATACTTCATGTCAATAATAATCTATGCTTCCATGTTTTTATTACAATGACACAAAGCCAGATGTGAATGATAAAGATGATTTAATGTTGCACTTTTCTCCATCAAGTTTATTTTTATAAATCACAAACTTTGCTTAGTAAAGTCTACTTGCGCCATTTTCAGGTTGGTTTTTTTGAAGCAAGCTTTACAAATGAGGCCCCTGGAGCCTCCCTGAGTGAGTTAAGGCTGAAAGGCAGGTTACACCTTATGCAGGTCACCTGTCCATCCAGACAACATCTCACCTCACACTCACTCAGATGGGAATTAGATGGGCCGATTAACCAAACATGCATGTGTTTCTGTTGTTGAGAAGAAGCCGGAGTACCCTGAGAGAAGCCATGCATACATTAGGAGAGAACATGTGAACCCTGTTTGAACCCTCATCCAGCTGAGGCTGAAGAAGCTGCAGCGACCTTCTTCCTGTGAGGTTGTGGTGATAACATCCACACCGCCATGTGACCCAAATTAGGAGTTCCCAACAGTACTTATTGCAGTACCGAAGGAAAATTCTGCCTCCACTCTTGCTGGTAGCAAAATTTCAGCAGAACAACATAGTTGATCCTCTTAATTGTGCTTTTTACATTTTCCCTCAGATACACAAACAGCTTAAATAAATGCAGAATGAACACAAACATAATGAGAGTATAATATACCTCACCAAAATTCCAATATAAGCATATGAAAGTCATTCATGTCAATGAAATAATGCATCCCCATCCCATTATAATGGTGCTCTTTTGAGTTGTACCAAGCTCAACCAAGCTTTTCTAACCAAAAGCAGCTGAAAGTCATCTGGATTCAGAACTTAGGACCATTTTGCTTTTATCCCTCTGAGATGAGCTCTTGTACATAGAACAGAAGTAACTTCTTTCTACTACAGTTTCAGTTTATAACTCTGGTGCATTTCTAACCTTCTTTTTTTCCATCTTTAGCCAATAGTCTCTGAGATTTCACCGATCACCCTGAATCATCAATGTTTCAAGTTAAAACATTGTAGTTTATAGTCTGGGAAAATAAAACAAACGCATAGATTCTCCATTTTATATCCAGTCCCGACACCCTCACCGCTTAACATATAAATCAATATGAAATTCTAGATACATGTTTTCTAAAAAATGTTTGCATCCAATTTTACATTTGTTTACATTTTTTAAATAAATCAAAAACTCCCCTGACCAGGAAAAAGTGTTTGTGTGAGAACAGCTTTACTCACACATTTAAGTAACTTAAATGAAATTATCTTAGTAATTACTACAAACCATTGTGTTAATCAGTTTGTTATATATTTATTATATATCAATTTCAAAAGCTTCATAATTTGGTCCAGTTCATCTGTTATTGCCCACATGGCCGGGCTTCCTCTCAGGTTTTAACAGCAGCCATATAAATCTCATTAATCTCATTGTGTTGAAGGAATAAATGTTTGGGATGAAAAGGCCTTTTTGTTGTAATGTGTTTATAATGTGGCTGTAAACCTGCAGGTTTGTACGAATAACATGTTCAGGCTGTGACTGACACATGAACACACTGAGGAAAAACAAAGAAAATACATTTACCTGGGCTTTCTTACATGTTTATGTATTTATTTATTTGCAAATTAAAATTTTATTTTAACCCCAATGTTGTAGTTTATTTAAGATGTTTATACATCACAAAATTGAAGCTTGTGCCCAGAGCAATTCGATTTTTTTTTCTTATAGATCTTTAAATGACTAATAGTTTTTATTCAATAAAGCACAAAATAAAAAAAAAACTATTTGTTCTCTTGGTTGTTTCTTTGTCTTTTAGATTAAAAAAGCAGATCATCTTCACACATTTCCAGTTTAGAAACTTTGATGGGGTTAAAAAAAAAAAATCTTTTTATAAACTATTTCGGTGTCCCTTGAGAGGAATTTAAACCTAAAGAAGAGTAAGAGAGTGTGTGTGTGTGTGTGTGTGTGTGTGTGTGCACACACTCTCACTTACAAGGATAGGATGGCATAGCTGCTGCTGGGCCTGATCCAAAGTCCTTTGCTTTGATGCCGAGGACTTTGAAGCCGGATGTCAGGCATCAAAGAGAACCGGACCGGGTCGCACCCCTATCACCCGCTCCTCCAGTTTGGTAAAGGAGTGTGTGAGGGGCTCGTTATCTCGTCACTAAAATGATTGTGTGTCACAGAGCACCTGCGTGAGCAAAAAGATGAAGCAGTGGATACAAGACATAGACATCCCACCCCACCCTGTGGAGTGTGATGAGTCACTTTCTAACACACACACACACACACACACACACACAGAGGTACCCTCACCACACTTCAAACTGAACTCGAGCATCATTGAATGCTTTCCC
>JBAMIG010000024.1:6730716-6744948 GCA_037177335.1 Kiunga ballochi | reverse complement strand
ACACACACACACACACACACACAGAGGTACCCTCACCACACTTCAAACTGAACTCGAGCATCATTGAATGCTTTCCCTAACATCTGATTGGATGCAGACACAATGGGGGGTTGTCACAGCAAACTTTTCAGCGCTGTTTCCATGGCAATAGTTTCTGACATCTCCTGTCGTGACTAGATGTTGTTGAGTTGCAGAGGACCGGGAGGGAGGGGGGATTGCTGAACAAGAGTTGAGCAGTGATAGTCAGGGCGTCTGTCAGAACATCCTGATCAAAAAAAAAGAGAGAAAAAGCAACATCATATTTCTAGCAGAGTGATGGCAGCACGACTGCAGGCAGAACCAGTGAACCCGCGTGACCTTGTCTAAGAGAGGGAGGGCTACACAAAGCCTTTAACCACCCACAAAAACCACTGACGTATCGAGATATTCAATGACGCATCTAGCCCAGAGCAATATTTCCTCTTAGATAATTGGAGGATAGTGTGTTGATAATGAGGCAACTTGTCCTTTTTTCCCCTCTCTCTTTTTAGTAGCGGACAGCATAGCATCCTCATTAGGGAAGGCATTTAGGGACAAGAGGCTGTTATGTGACAATGTTTTATTCTTCCACAGCAAATGTAGAAATGATGCTTAAACCAGCAGTAAGAGTCAAAGAAAACATGCAATAAAGATTTTAGCAAGATCAAAGACCAAATCAATAGACTTGCTTTGTCATATCGCTATCTCACCAGCCGTCTTACATTTGCATTTCAGAAGGAGACAAGAAAAAAGGAGCAAATCTATTTTTTTTTTCAAAATCTCTGCAGGTTCATTTGGGTTCAGCACAGATCCCAGCAGGGGTGCTAGACACAAGAGAGTGGGTGGATGCAAAACCTCTTTGGATGAAAAGAAGAACTAGAGTGACCTCCGACAAGCCAGTTTAGAGGCTTTGGACAGATGTGAAAGACTGATGGCAGCACCTAGCTATATCTTCTGAAGAAAAGCAGGAAAGCAGTGCTGTTTAGAGGATACTGCATGAAAATCCAAATACGATGCTGGTATAAAGTCAGAGATGCATTAAAACATCCAGCTGTAAATAACGGACAGAAAAGAGTCATAGGAACAATTCAGAAGAGATGCAGTTTGGGTGGAACATGCTCAAAAATACACTGAACATGAATAGAACATTAACCATTTCATCCAGCAGGGGGCGCCAAAGTTTCCAAAATCTAATGGATCTGGATACATTTTCCCCCCATGATTATATAGCATATATATAATATATAGGCTATATAATCATTATAATTATTATAATAATTATTCATTTTCTGATTTTTTTTGGAATATTATAGTTACGTGCGCGCGTGTGTGTGTATATATATATATATATATATATACACACACACACACACACACACACACACACATGCACGTAACTATAATATTCCAAAGAAAATCAGAAAATGAATAATTTGCCAAAGGAAAAAAACACTATGTTCATTTAAAACTGAACTTTCTGGGTAAATATGAGGCATAAACATACCTTTTTGTTTCGATACTGATACTTGCTCCATGGTTATCAGTGAAAGTCCCACTCAGATCCTCTTTCTTCCTCTTCATGATGCTGAAGTTTGAACTTCAGCCAATCATCTGTTTTCCTTTTGGCTGATTAACTATTTGTCCCACAAACAGTTGCAGACGTACCAACACGGTGTCATTGCCCCAGTTAGTAAAAGAAATTACTTGTGGCTGATGTAGACTGGCCTGAAAATGAAAGCGCCGAGACACATTTTACTTTTTCCAGTAACAAGTCTATTTTAGGAAGGAATGACTTTATTCTCTTGGAATATTTGTTTGTTTTTTTATTTATGAACAGTGCTGGTCAGTCATGTTTGTTTACTTCTACCACAGAAAAACATCCCCCCTCCCAATCTGCATCACATCTTTTAACAGTTTGATCAACATTTCATCTAAATAATAAAATCATGATGGAAACCTCATTAATAAAAGACGTTTTTTTAAAAAAACAAACTCCCAGGAGATTTTTTAGGATGAAAATATAAAACCCACATGTTCTCTTTATTTGCTGTATATAGATAGATGTACACCACCAGAGATTTGGATAAAAGTACACACAAAAAGCTGAAGTATGCAGGATCAAAACATGTCTGGAGGTGGAAACCAAAAACAGAGAAGATGTGGAAATACAAAGATAAGAAACTATCCAAATTCTATTTAGTTTATAGATGCAAATAGTTACATGTTTTAACTTTATACCAACTGTCTGCAGTTGCTAATAACCTCTGTATTCTGTACATGGGGTACTTTGTACAAAATATGAAATCTAACATTTAACATAGATAACATAAAAGTACATTATATGTACAATATTAGATGAAGCCATTTAGTACGAGTTATATACTAAAGGACACTTGCAATAACTTTTAAAAGAAAGCTAAGCTTATGTAAAATGAAGACAGCTCCAAAGAAGCCAGTATTAAAGCCATTTGAAGAAGATAAAAAGTCCTCATTGAGACACTGATTGTGCTGCAGCAGAACTCTACAAGACGACTGAAGGGATGGAGTCACCAGAGCAGAGACCAGAGACCATGCAAGTCTTCAGATGACTGTTATTCTTCAAGATGTAACAGGAACAGCATGGTTGCAGTACAACTTACATTTCGCACATTCAGCTGCAACACTGATGAAGAAACAGCTTCTACAGGCAGAGAAGGAATAAAAACCACGAGGAGGAAGAAGTCGTACGCATCCAGAAGCAGATCAGAACAAATACTGGACCCAAAGGGGTTTGCGATGAAGCAAGGAAGGTCAACTCATGGTATAAATAACAGGAGGAATGGGGCCAAGGAGGACACAATAGTGGGGAAAAATGAGAAGCGAGCAGTTTACAACACACACACACACACACACACACAAAGCATCACATGACTTTTACCTCTTTTTTCCCCAGGTGTGTTTCTGTGCTTTTCAAGTTTAATCAGGAAGTGCTTCATCGCTGAAGCGGCGCAGGGAAACCGCGCTGCCTCGACGCTCTCAGCTACAAAACGCCGCTTCAACAAGGCATGTTGGAGTCCAAGCGGCTTGAGGTGTGAAATATAAACTGAAACACATCTGCTGGGTTTTTTCTGGGTTTTCTTTATTCCAGAAATAAAAGTTGCTAATCATCAGGCGTCCTACGTCTTGCTAATACTTACTTGTTTCCCATGTGAGCACATGTATGCTTGCACTACAGAAGGCACTGTGAAAAGAAAGGCTTTTGTTTGACCTCTTCAAGCTGAACTCTATGAAGCAATCTATGAGCATCTCTCTGACTCCTCCCATGAATGCTGACGACTTGTTCAGAGTCCTGGTGACCGTGTTCAACGTGCTCCTACAAGGACTGGATGAGAAAATAGATCCTACAACTGACTCTTGTGTAAACTGCTGCTGACTTATAACCTTCAGTCATAAGGAATTTTATTTATCGTTTTTCACAAAACAGATGAGGAAAAAGGGAGAAATTGACACAGAGTCAGGCTTTCTATACAGGAGAGCTGATGTGTTGCTGAAACCTCTGACAACAGAACTGTGATCATTGGGTTCTGCGTGGACCTGTCTTCATATAGTCAATGAAAAATGAATAAATAACAGGAAAGACAGGATGTGGGGCCTTTTTTTGTGGTTTACTTTTTTTTTTAACTCAAAAGGAGTCTCTCATAAACTAAATAGGTTAAAATACAAACAGCTGTCTTGTTTGCTAAATAAAAAAGCTCATATTTTACATAGAGTAACATTGTCTCACTAGACTTTTGGTTTTTTTTTTTATTACTAAACTCAGATGTCCTCTGTTGAGGGTACAGCTATGGGCTCGTATCGTTTGTGCAAGCGCCTGACATCTATATCCAAAGAGGCAAAGAGATTCAACAGCTCTCACAGAACAGAGCACCTGAGAAGAATGACCAGAAGGGGGCAGCGCAGTACCCCAAAAACATCAGCTGACGGGACAGGAGAGAGGAAAACAAGGAGGAAGTGGAAGATGAAAGCTGCTTTTGGATCATTTTGGGAGTGATGCATGTCTTGGTCATGCCAAAAGGTCTGGATGTGGGACTTAATATTCTGGATCTCTGCTCTGTGTTGTACGGGACTGAGACACCAGAGTTTAGTTGTGCTGGACCCTCTCTCTGGGTCCTGTGTTCATGCTGCTGCTGGTTTCCATGGGATACTTAATGGTCTCTTAGTGGCTGTCGTGCGTTGTCAGCATTTCTTCGGCTCTTCGGTGGAGCTCCAAAGCCGTTACAGTGGAGATGTCTTTTGGGAGCTCGGATTTCCTCCTCATCAGTGGCCGCTCTCTCCGCTGATCTTTTTGGATCTGAGCACAGAAATGAAGGGTGGTGACACGCTGCAGAGCCGCATCACTCTCATGTAGCCTGACTGAAGCCAATCACCACATTACTGGGTCACACTCGAGGAAAAATACTGTGTAAAAACCTAATGACAGCATTTCATGTCAACACAAATGGACATGCAGGATGAAAGTTTAAAAGTATGCCCAACTTCCCTCAGTGTATAAAACAACCTGAAACAGCTGCTAACATCCAAGCTGTGTCTACAATATATACATATGATTAATCATGATTATAACATGATGGGCTGCATTTAATACATGTATTGATTTTTTTAATGTATTTTATGTTTTAACACATTCTGCTGCACATGTAAATGATGCAATCAGTGACTTAGCATACGAAAAGCAATCCAAATATTTAAAGGCAATAAGACCAGATGGAATACATTTCATTGTACACACACACACACACACACACACATTTGGTTGCAATGATTTGAGGACTCCCTGATATCACCCTGTGAGGATTCAGACG
This sequence comes from Kiunga ballochi, assembly GCA_037177335.1. Classification (NCBI taxonomy): domain Eukaryota; kingdom Metazoa; phylum Chordata; class Actinopteri; order Atheriniformes; family Pseudomugilidae; genus Kiunga; species Kiunga ballochi. The sequence goes on along the minus strand of JBAMIG010000024.1, from coordinate 6,740,089 downwards.
TCACTCATTGTGTTTATCTGCGCTGCTCACTGACCTGTGTGGCTTCTTCCTCCATAGCTTTCTTTAGCATGCCGACATCATCCAGCAGCAGCCCGTCTGTCTCTATGTCCATCGGACTTCCTGACCCTATAGAGTCAATGTGGATCAGAAACTGAAAGACAAAGAAAAAAGATAATAAAGATCCATGTTTAAGAGTCTTTTTACTTTCACACACAGCGAGATGTTCATAAAACCAAACACTACCTTACAGTTTTACTCACCTGTGGGTTGGACTTGGCCAGATTCTCTATCTTTACCCATGCGTCCTCTCTTTCTTTCCATTTTGCTTTCTCTCTAACAAAGACAAGCAAGTCAGTGCTTCACTTTTCTTTTTGTTTTTCCCCATTTCCGATTATATTTTCTGACTCTAAATAAGCATACGATGCCTCTCCTGATTACTTACTTGCTTTTCTCTGCTCTGAACTGCTGGGTGCAGTCATCAAACAACTTCTGGTTCATCTCCATGAAGAGTTTCAGAGCATTATAGATCAGACCGTGGATTGTCCTGCAAACACACACACACACACACACACACACAGGCTGGTGAATCATGTGTTTTACCCGACTGGAAATCAGACACAGTGAAAGTTGCTTCATTGACTGACTTGTTCCAGTGCGTCTTGGAGTTGCGGTAAAGGGCCGGGAACATGATGGGTAGGATCTTGGCAGCATTGTCACTAATGAGGCTCATGATGTACTCATTGTTCCAGTAGTATAAAGCTCGCTCTGCAACCTGAAAATGTGGGCTCGACACACACTTGGCCAGCTGTCTGAAGAGCGGCTCCATGACTTTGACGAACTCTGAAGGCTCGATAACGTCTAGTATCTCCTCCAACTCATTGAGGAACATCACCTCTTTCGGACTGTGGGTCTTTGGCCAATACTTTAACAAAGCCATAACCGTCTGCGTGCACACACACACACACACACAGAGGCAGAGGACAATGTGGTTTAAAAGAATAAAAACACTTATTGTACAATGGTTAATTTGCAGCTGGTGAATTACAGAAGTTCGCTTCTGGCAACTTTTTAGTCTGTTTTTGTTTTCTTTAGTAAACATTCATTGCTCACTGTGATTGTACATGTAAGGGAAAAAAAAGATTTTCAAATAAAAATACTTTTTATGACATTTCCAAAAGACTTTGCTGGATTTGCTGTGTTTTGTATAATTAACTTATCAGCAGAAAAGAAATTTAAGGACCATTGAGTTTATTCGTACCGGTTCTGTGAGGGTGCTGTCCTTCTCTAAGAACTGTACCACACAGTAAGCCAGCTAAGGAAACAAACAAGAAGCCTCACGGCATCAATTTTTAAAGCAATTTCACACAAATAAAAGCTCATTTGGTTTGTTTAGAGCAGGAAAGAGGAGAGTTACCTGTGGGTGATAGACACTGAGAGACTTTACTTTGTGCAAAGGCAGCAGGACTTTCAGGAGGAAAATTTTGTGCTCTTCTTTTAGTGGCAACGCAAATCCGTTGATGATGCTGAAAGAAAGACGAGGTTATTCAGGAAAACGTCACTACAGTAAAAAACAAAAAACACAGCAGCCGGAGAAACGTGTGAAAACTGCAAACGGAAACACAAAAAACAGCAGCACTTGCAAAAACGTCTCACCTGCCGAGGATTTCCAGTAATTCTGCTATGCCATTATGATGCTCCGTCTCATAAATGAAGCTGGGGGCAAGAGGAAGATAAAAAGGATCATGCAAATTACTTACATATCAAAGCACTAAACAATCCATCCAACTAAAATATACGTACGTATAAAATATGTTGTTAATCTGTTTTCTAATGTACGCTCGCAGGCCCAGGAACTTCCCATAGATGCGGTGAAGAGTGGTCTTTAAAAAATCTCTCTCTCTGGGGTCTTCACTGTCAAACAGGTCTAAGAGCTGAGATGAAACATCAAGATAAAGCAAGCTCACACATAAAGACACACTTTAACATTTACAGCACATGCACTCACCTGCATTACAAACTTCTGGTCGATATACTTTTTAGCTATGTTAGGCTGAAAGTCTGGAGACTCTAAGAAGCGCAGGAAGAATTCATACACGAGCTGTAAAAAAGGAGAGCAGTAGATAAACAACTCAACATCAGTCTCATCTACTTACAGATGATAACAGAGGCTTTTCTGTGTTTTGTGTACCTGTAGATGTGGCCATGCAGCCTCTAGCGTAGGTTCATCCTCCTCTGGGTCGAACTCTGCACCAGTCGGATTGGACGACGGAGGCAGAGTCCTGAACATATTCACAACAAACTGGGAAACGGAGAGAACGAGTGAGCTCAACAGTATCAAAAACAGATTATAAATACTGCAGTCAAAGCATCTTATCCGTGTTAAGAATAAAAACAGCAATGCATAAATAAACTCACTGTATTTAACATCAATAAATACTTAAAAGAATTGCGTTCCTAGAGGAAAGCTATACCAGTGTTTATATGGAGCATGTATGTATGAATAGAAAATAAGTTGTAATTAGTTACTTTACCTGATAAACCACCTGATATGTCCTAATGAATCAAACTTGTTAAAACAGTTCATTTCAGATTCTTTATTTTTATCTGTTACATCCTGATGTGTTAAAGAGCCCCGTGGTGTATTTTTTAATTTGTTCAATTCAAAGATACGTTTAAAAATAAAGAGCAACAAACAGTGTTTCAGTTAAAACCCCGTCTCTCCATCTTACACACAGTTCCCCAAAATACACACTAAAGCATCTAACAGTTTGTTTATTAAGAGGAAGATCACATGACAACTTACAGCGATCGGTAAAAACTTTGTAACGTTTTGTTGCAGCACATAACAGTGACCTCCTCACAGAAAGAAAGTCCCTGGTTTAAAACAGAAACCTGTTCAGTGTGCATGTTTTGCCGTGCCTGTGGAAGTGGAGTGAGTAAGACTTAGTGGTTTACGGCTTATGATCAACAGGCAAGCACAAAACCTCCATCCCCCCCAATACCCAGAGCAGGATCGACCAGGTTAGTGTTATTTATGGATGAAAGTTTTCCAGTAATCACAAAGAAAGGACCTCTTAAAAAACAGATCACCTTTTGTTGTTACAAGATGAATAAACAAAATAAAAACAATTTATAAATGTAAAATGTTAAAACAATACAAATATGTCCCAGATTTTCTGTGTTTATTTTGTGTATAACTAAAACCAAAACGCGTTTCAATAGAAATACCTTTTCCCAAACCGACAGGTATCCATGTATTTCCTCATTTAGACTGTCCCTCACCACTATGTTTACATTCTCAGTAGTCATCATTTCTTACTTCCCTCCAGAGAGCGGCACTAAAGGAACAACTCATTTCGTACCGTTCAAAAACTTCCCCAAAATATCAAGGTAGAGCTAAAATACAGGAGGTTGCAAACACGGCCAGAATGACCAGGAGCCCATGAGAACCGCCACATGCACCGTGTTAACATAAGAATACACTCTTTATTCCCATGGAGGAGTTTGTCGTGTCAATCTCCAACACTTTGATGTTTAAAGCCTTTAGAGGACTTCAAAGAGTCCTTGTCTTAAAGGAGGTCAGAGAAAGGGCTGCCAGGAATAAGAGTATATTTTATGCTGATTTGGCAGCTCAGTTGCGTTTACGCTGCACTGATCCAATACAGCTTTAAAACAAGGAGGTCGGAGGGGAAATTTGCACCTTGATCATCTGCAGATTACCACGTTGCACAGAAGCAGCTTTTAGATTAACATCAAAGGTTTTATAATTTGGCTTGCGAAAACAAATCTGGCATCATAAACACATCCAGACGACAAGCTTGCAGGAGCGCATTTCTGGTAAACACAGCCGGAGCTCAACGGATGATTAAATCAATGATTCAAAGGGTTTCAACATTTGAGTTTCTGAGATCTGTGATGCTCCATTTACTTGAATGCATCAAAACAAACCAGGTAAAATGGGTTTGATACCAGTTCATATTTTTCCTAAAAAGGAAATCAAAGTATTTCAAGTGGCTGCAGAGGCAACTTGCTATTCCTGAACTTATTGTAATGAGAAAAATGTGACCACACAGGTAAATCTGACTCAACAAATCAATAAAAAAAAAAGGTCAAATTAAAGGCGAATTAACTATGCAGCAATCCACTGATTTCCCTGACAAAATAGTGATTTTTGTTGCTACAAAATAATTTATATTAAGTTTAAATTGATGATGATTTTGAAAAAGCATCCACACTATAGGAGCCTCTATTGTTTGTTTACAGGTTACTTTACTGAGTGAGAGTCTGTGAAATGGATGAAAAATGTACAAAACAAAGGGAGATTAGCATTTTTAGCACATGAACATAAAATATTACACAAAAGTATTAGAATATAAATCATGGTATCTTTGTTGAAAGATGAGGAGTGATCCTGCAAAGGGAGCATTTTCCCTTTAAACACTGACCATATGAACCACCTCTGGGTAGATGGGTTCTGTGATGACATTCCTGTTGTGGGTTATGTACTCCACCATCTCGCTCAGCGCAGCTCGTTTCACCTCCTTCCATTTTAGGTCGCTCAGAGGGTCCAACACAAAATCGAAGAGGACGCAACACTGACGCAGCTTCTGGATGAACAGCTTCTCCTGCTCTGCAGGGGGAACGTCTGGACAACAGAAATAGACGAGAGGCTGAATGAACATTTCATGACAGAATGGTAAAACAAACATACTGACATATACATAAGCTACATGTATAATTAAACAAAATTCAGTCTAAATAAATTCAGTTTTAATTAAATAAATCCTCATTATTATACATCAGTGGAACAAAAACAAAAATAAATGAGTTAATAAATAAAATCTTTGTTTGATCGCGTTGCAGGTGAGAAAGTAATGACTTACAAGCTGCCAATATAATAATTAACTAAATTCAAACGTGAATGCTAAATCAATCATTTAGCATTTCAAAGCGTCATCACCACATCAATGATGCAGAGCCTCCCATATCTACCCCGGGGAATATGGAGCCACACCTGTGTAAACAGCATCATTAAAATCCAGTGTAAAGGTAAAAAAATGAGCTCCTATAAAGCTATTTCACCACCAAAACAATTCATTCTAAGAAGTAAAAAATGAGCAGAATAGGTCAAAATACAGTTAATCTGTTACAGGTCCAATTTATTCAACTGTTTTTACCACAAAGTGTTAAAGTGATGATACACCAACTTGAAATGAAACTGGGGAAGACGTCAGATCATCTGAGGAGCAGAGCCTGGAGTTAGATGGGAAGGATGAAGCTTTTTGTTCAGTTCACGAGTCCCGAAACGTCCTCTAAAGGCATGCATCAAAGCCGTTGCACATGAACGACAGATAAAGCTACGTGAGGCTTTAAAAGCAGGTGAAAGAACTTGATGCTAAAGCCACAGGCATTGTGTAGCATTTGCTTCGGTTCTTAAGTAGCTAAAATGTGCCATCTTCCTCCAGCTCTGCAGAAACTTTTGCAAAGTGCAACTGACTGAGTTTTCGGGGTAAAAAACGACACAAGGTTACTATAATCAGTAAATATTGCAGTAAGGATAAACTTGTACTTTAACATTAAAAATGTCAGTAGCAGCCTATAAGAAATTACATGAGTCATAACCGAGCAACTCCTTCTAGATATTATGCAAATAAGCCTCAGTCTGATCCACAAGCTCCACCAATAACACTGAAACTAGATAAAATGCTCATCCGTCGTCACCCAACACGGTGACTCCACAGCACCACCATTTAAACCCTTCCCATGCTGTAACGTTAATCTGTTCATCACACCCTGCAATTCATGACTCAGCCTCCCCTTAAAAAGCTGCATGTGTACCATATGTCACTATGGTGACCGCAGGCATAGATAGCACAGTGGACAGGAGGCGAGCGCTGCTAATCAGAGATGCGTGTAGGCTACCACTGCAGAAACATCAGCCGGGTCCAGAGGGTGTCAGCTGAAGGCAACAGAATGAATCTTATCCAATTTGGGGTGAACAGATAACAGCAATTAGTAAACACGCTCTACAGAATAATAACAAAAGGATATAAAAAAATAATGTAAATAAGCACTTTTGTGACATATTTCTGACTCAGCAGAATTGGTTTGTGGTTAGATCTACAACATGCAGAGATCAGATCTTTGTGAGACCAAATCCCAAGAAAGACCTTCCTTTGAAACATCTTTAAATCAAAGAGCAGAAACATAAAGCTCAAAACATCTAAAAAGTCCATTTGATGAGCAGTCTTGGAAAGGACTACAACCATAGAATAAAAATACTTTTTCCTGTTTGTTAGTTGCAAAATTGCATGAAGTAGCAAGGACTTGCGGTACTATGAAAACCCCATGAGCCAGGATGTCACCGGTTATCCCCGTGGTAGTAAAAATGGGAACAGACTTGTCTGGGTGCAGATCTTAGAAAAACAAGTCATGAGATGGAAGAATTGCTTCATCAAAAATAAAACCAATACTGAGTTTATATTTTAGTTTCACTACAGTATGTATGATAACAGAACAACCACTTAGTAAAGGACCCTTTTACCTGTTAAAGTGACACGCCTGTATAAAAACTACCAGCGAAAAAATCCAGCCGACCAAATTACAAACGGCTGGGAATTTGCTTCACTTCTGAGCGTCAACAACCTCACTGATCCGTTTTAGGTTTATGTGCCGTTTGTCAGACAGTGAAAAATATGTACTTGCATGTTTTCCTCATTCCCAGCAAAGCTACTGTTAACTTTTCAATCTTAAACCTCTCCAAAAACAAAGATGCAGCAATCATTAGGCGAGGTCTGCCGACCTGGGATCAGCCATTTATTCCCGGACATCTTTCTGTGCAAATTAAATTTACACAAGAGCTGCACGATCAGTAACAGATGTTACAAAAGAGGAAGTACCTCACTGTGATTTATAAAATACACAAAAGTATTTATTCTGCCTTGTTTAAGTCAGTGTGGAAAACACAAACGAGTACACAGCCGAACAGCAGCATTTCTCCCTGAAGCTTCAAAATGTTCACACATGGACTCCAAAATCAAAAGAGAAAGCAGTTACGCCTCTTTTCAGGTGTTACGGTGGACCGCGAGCTTCAATCTAACTTCATCTGGATGAAGCTCAGTCTGAGCGGGCATAACACTGGTCACAACGTTCAGCAGCGCCCAAAAAAATAAAGTATCTCCCGTCACTGGACATGAACTAATAATACTAACAGTGATACTAACAGTAACAACAACAATAGTAATAATAATAAAAACAATAACAGTAATAAGAATTATAATGATCCCTCGTTTTATTTAACTTTACCACAAAAGCTTGATGCATATTTTTAGAACTTTTCTAAAAGATGCAAAATATTTTATATTTAGTTCATTTCTAATCTTATAAATAAAACGGAGTTCATATAATAAAGCAACAGGTAACACTGAAAAGTACAATAAGTTATCATTTAAAGAAAATTGTATCTAGAAAGGAATACAAAAAACCTGATTTTCTAGCAGAAGTATTAAACTAAATAAAGATCCTTCCAGTGCTGATACACCTGTACCTATAAAAGCAGCTAAACAGACCAGTCCGTGAGTACCTCATCTCATCTGGCACACACTGCCAACAGGTCGTACAGATCCTGTTACCTAACAGCACTAGGGTTTCTGAGTGGGCCTAAAATATTAAGAAACATGCTGTGCAACTGCAGACTTCACACACGGGCAACTCGGCATGGACGGGAACATAACCTTTCCTCTTCTAAAGGCTCCAGCTTGCAAACAGGAAGCAGGTCATGAACACACGGCTGCTCCTTAGCATACAGTTAAAAAATGCACTAACCAGTGCAAATCAGAACAGGTGGCTTTGTGCTCCTAAATCACATGACCATGTTGAAGTCAAACACCGGCTACTGTGTAAGTTATTAAAGAATCGCTGCAGGCAAGCTGTCATTTTCTGTTTTCCATCATAGACATTAGACACTCAGTCCCAGCCAGATCTAAAGCATGTCTATGATAAGTTCACTCAGAAGTCAACAAGAGATACAACTAACTGTTTCCCTCTGAATGTATAAAATTACACCTGATTCCCAAACAGACAACAAGTTATGACCTCATATTCAGCATATGATATCAGTAATAAAGACAAAGGAGGGAGAGACTAAAAGTATCACTTTTTCACTTTCACACCCTCCCTACCTGACTGAAATAAAGTGACATACAACCACAATCACCTGCTGCATCTCCCAAACATTTTCATGCAACCAGCAAATGAGAAAGATGCACTGACACAAATGCCACTGTTCCTTCCACCAACTTTATCTCTAAGACAGAAATACATTTTATCCAAGTCAGTTTCTGCTTAATAGCAACGTTTTTCTTCCTGAAAACACACAAAACACAAAAAAAGCAGAAGAGGCAGATTCCCCATCCTCACCTCTAAAATGCAAGATGATGACAGGCTGGAAAGGCCCATTAGAGCTCTGGGTTTCCAGAACCATCCCAGAGGCAGGTCTAGTGCATGCCAACATCAGTGAGCTGAGGCAGAAGGCAGGGGAGAAGAGGGCAGCCCGGGCTAAGGCAAGGAGCCAGCCTCCATTTTAGCACGAACACTGAGCAGAAAATGAAGCTCCCCTGCTGCTGGAGGGAACCAGCTAGTTAGTGATGTCATTCACCACAGCGGCCACATGGTTGGCTGGCTGCAATCATATGGGCAGGATGTCAGCATAAACAAACAGAAGGGTAGGGATTGGCTGGTGGGTTGAAGCGAAAGGGGTGGGACTGCTGCATCTGTCGAGAGTTTTAAAGCCCAAACTACAGATTACAGATCAGCCGGTTTTGTAATGTATGACAAATAGAATAATACAGAGAAATGCATAGTATTATCCAACATGTAGGCTGCTTATTTAAAAGAAAATCAGAGGGAGAAAGAGAGAGAGGAGGGTTACATGAGAAACTCATTTTCTTTCAATCCAAATCTAATATATATAAAACATAATATTAAAATCTATTGGAAACCATTAAAGAAAATATTTGCAAATAAAGAAAAAAAACATTATTCATCTTTTAAGCATCGAGAAACGTGGAAACCAAGAAGTCAATTTAGACTGAATGATTTTTCCTTTATTCAAAATACTGTCTATCCAAAACAGTCCATGTGCTTTCTTTTTGCGTGCATGTGTTTGTGCATGACAGATGGCTCTCCAGGAGCGCAGCCTGAGCCCAGGTGTATGTGACTGAGAAACAGGAAGACAGGAAGTCCTCAATGCGAGCAGCACAGGATGTGCATGTGCAGTTAGCCACACAGCGTCTCTGCAGCTCTGTAAAGCTTTACAGGAAAAGCTTTTCAGTAAGGAGGATAGTTCAGTGATCTCACACACACACACACACAC
>JBAMIG010000024.1:6698703-6714823 GCA_037177335.1 Kiunga ballochi | reverse complement strand
AGACTAATATTATGGCATACTTACATCTGAGGAGTTAGAGATAAGTTCTCGAAGGAAAATTTCCTTGTTGGAATAGAAAGTGTTGATGATCAGGGACATAAGCTGAGCAATCTCAGCCTGGAATGCAAAGGTCTCTGCTTCCTCCGCCATTGGTTGGTCATGTAGTTCAGGCATCTAACAAAAATACAAATACAGACTTATAGAATAAGCTGGTAAAAAAAAAAAAAAAACATGCAGATGCAATGTTTAACGACCATTTCTTTCACTTTTGAATTTTTTTTAACAAAGTTTGCATTGGTCTGTGGATACAATGCAGCTAAATTTTAAAAAATTTCCCAATAAAAATAAATTCAACATTGTGGAATCATTGTTAAAGACATGACATAGCACGTGGCATTAATTGCCAATTAGCATTAGCAGAAATGCCTCCACCTGCTGGTTGGCGCGAGTTTCTAGAAGGTACCAAGATGCAAGCAGATCTAGCAGCTTCCACGGGATTTACAAGCCCCTCCTAAGCAACCATCTGTGATTGAGTCAGTAAGCCTCTCTGAGCATCTCAAATCTTAAAATTAACTATGAAGACATGTAACTATAAAATATCACACCTGAGAGTGGTTACACTCAAATTAAAAAGGGTTTATCAGTACACCATGCGAGCTTTAAATATCCGTGCAGCAGCAGGTCTGAACATTTGTAATCGGAACTAAAGAAACCAAAAGCATGCTACTTAGTAATAAAACACGCAAAATTATTAAAGAAGATAAATACATACATAAAACGTTTCTACAAAGTGGAAATGTATTACCAGTTAAAGCTGGAAAATTATTAAAATAGTATCAGCATCGAGAGCAGCTTAATAAATTAAGGTAATATTGACCACTAACATAACGACGTGTAGTATTTTGATAAAGATGCCATTAAAAGCTCCATTCATTTACCTTGGTCCTCGGTAAATTCGAAGGACAGGAATGTGACGAACACTAACAGCTTCTACTTATCGGTAACCTCGCCCGGTAACGCAAATCACAGACACAGCACGCTCGTCCGGCTTTTGTACTGTCACGGAGTGTTCGAGAAGATCCTGACCGGAGCTTCCAGAACCGTCTGGAAAGCTCCCTGCTGCACTTCAGAGATGGCCGCTGATAGGCCTTGTGAGTTGTCAATCAAAATAAATATAACCGTCATCCATCCTTTTATGGGAAAAAAGGCGGGACTATTTGTAGAAGGGTTTCTCTGTGAGGAGGACGTAGGAAGGGAAGCTTAAGCGAGCCATGTGGTGCTCAGTGAAATTTCCAGAACATTGAATAAAATTAAGGAAGTTAGCAAAAAAGTCAAGTTATAGTCCCCTACAATCATTTCTCCTTCTGATAATTTGTGACAGGCATGCAAAATAATTAAATTAAGCAAAAGACTTCGTGAGTATCTGCAAAGATATTTTTATTAAAAATTTGAATCTTTTACATATAAAAATGTAACAGTTACAAAAAGAGATACAAGTCAAATTTCCCATTAACTTTGTGTTAATCTTAATGATTTTCAGCCCTACTATACAAATATTTGTTTGAAACGTAACTCCTAACCTGTATTAACTCAAGTAAACTTGTACTTGTAGACTAATTATATTTAATATTAGGATGTGTTTGAAATAAAATGCAGTCTTAAAAGGCAAAATAATTTACAAAAATAGAAAATAGGAAAACTTGGAAAATTCTAGCAAGTATTTTAGTCAACTTCTTCCATTCTTGATGTGTCATCATCTCCTTCCAAGATTGGCATATCTTCATCAGCTGGCTGAACAATGTCTTCCACTGCAGAATCATCATCATCAATCCCTGCGAATAAGAATGTGTATATAAACAACCAAAGTCCCTTGTGTAAATCTGATTATTTTTACATTGATATAAAGGAGATAACTTACCAAGACCCAGTTTGATCATCCTGTAGATGCGGTTGGCGTGTGTCTGTGGGTCTTCCAGTGTGAATCCTGAGGACAGCAGGGCCGTTTCAAATAAAAGGATGACCAGGTCTTTCACTGCCTTGTCGTTCTTGTCAGCTTCTGCTTTCACCCTCAGCGTCTCGACGATAGGATGCAAGGGGTTGATCTCGAGGTGTTTCTTGGCTGTCATATAGCCCAAAGTGGAGTTGTCTCTCAAAGCCTGGGACTTCATGATCCTCTCCATGTTGGCCGTCCACCCATAGGTGCTGGTGACAATGCAGCAAGGGGACGCGACCAAGCGGTTGGACACCACAACCTGTGAATGCATAAGTTCAGGAATAAGATACCGCTTGATGTGAAGCGCTCTTTATAACTTAATCATTGTATTTAAACAGACTAAACTAATACATTTCTAAAAGGAGAGGATTACCTTTTCAATCTTTTTGTCCAGGATATCCTTCATGATCTTGCAGAGGTTCTCAAATTTACTTTTCAGCTCCTCCTGCTTCTTCATCTCTTCCTCATCCTCAGGCAGCTCCAGACCTTCCTTGGTCACTGAGACTAAATTCTTGCCATCATACTCTTTCAGCTGCTGCACACAGTACTCATCAATGGGCTCAATCATGTAAATGACCTCCAGGCCGGCTTTACGGAGGCGCTCCACAAAGGCAGAGTTTGCAACCTGATCCTTCGTCTCACCTGGGAGGTATTTTGATTTCAGTTAGTTGGTGAATAAATAATTCAAAGGAGAATGAAGAGAAATTAAAATATGTAAGTTTGAACCTGTTATGTAGTAGATGTGTTTCTGGTTGTCCTTCATACGAGAGACATAGTCTTTCATGGAGACCATTTCGTCTCCAGAAGCTGAGGTGTAATACCTTAGCAGCTCAGACAGCTTCTTTCTGTTCTGGGAGTCTTCATGGATTCCCAGCTGAAGCATAAAACAAAGTTTTAATGAAATTTGACTTTAATAAAGCCTGTATGACAAAGACATTTACCCGGATGAACAAACTTACCTTGATGTTCTTGGAGAACTGCTCGTAGAACTTCTTGTAGTTGTCCTTGTCCTCTGCTAGCTCTGTGAACAGTTCCAGGCACTTCTTGACCAGGTTCTTGCGGATCACCTTCAGGATCTTGCTCTGCTGCAACATCTCTCTGGAGATGTTCAGAGGCAGATCCTCAGAGTCAACTACACCCTTGATGAAATCTGGATGTAGAAGATAAACACAGTTCAAGTCCTCTGAAGTATACAATAAGGTTTTGTAAAAGTTAGATTGAAGAGTTGAAAGGATTTCAACATTTTAAAAGGCTTACTTCAATGATGTGTAACTTACTGAGATACTCTGGAATCAGCTCCTCGCAGTTGTCCATGATGAAGACTCTGCGCACGTAAAGCTTGATGTTGTTTCTCTTTTTCTTGTTTTCAAAGAGGTCGAACGCAGCTCTTCTGGGTACAAAAAGCAAGGCGCGGAACTCCAGCTGTCCTTCCACTGAAAAATGCTGCCGGTACAAGATGCGCATGTTAGTAAAATGTGGATGAGGAGGTTTTGGTGTTTTTGGTGCTTTCCATCACTAGCTCACCTTGACAGCGAGGTGGTCTTCCCAGTCGTTGGTGAGACTCTTGTAGAACTCGCCGTACTCCTCGTTGGTGATGTCGTCTGGGTTGCGGGTCCAGATGGGCTTAGTCTTGTTCAGCTCCTGAGCATCAATGTATTTTTCCTTGACCTTCTTCTTCCTCTTGTTTTTGCCATCCTTTGTGTCTTCATCCTCATCTGAGCCCACATCTTCAATCTTTGGCTTGTCCTTGTTCTCAGCGGCGTCTTTCTCAACTTCTTCTTCTTTCTGTTCCTCATCAAGGTCCACTTCCTTCTCTCTTGTCTTCTCCACCTTGAATTTGCAAACGCATTCACAGATATTTACTTTGTAATGACCGACAATATTGTAGTTATTTAGAAGTTAATCTAGATGGCCATTTTTTCGTATGGCTGCAGAACTTACAAAAAGTGTGATCGGATAACCGATGAACTGTGAGTGCTTCTTCACAACTTCCTTTATGCGCTTCTCCTCACAGTACTCGGTCTGGTCTTCTTTCAGGTGAAGAATCACTTTTGTGCCTCTGCCAATAGATTGTCCTGAAAAAGAAGAATCGAGTCAGCAACGAGTGCACCGCTGGGTGGTGAATCCAACTGGGACTGTGATGATAAAACGTACCACTGTCAGGTCTGACTGTGAACGAGCCTCCAGCTGCAGACTCCCACACATACTGTTCATCATCATTGTGCTTTGTGATGACCGTCACCTTCTCAGCCACCAGATAGGCAGAGTAGAAACCAACACCAAACTGACCAATCATGGAGATGTCGGCTCCAGCCTGCAGAGCCTCCATGAAAGCCTTGGTGCCAGATTTCGCAATCGTGCCCAGGTTGTTGATCAGGTCCGCTTTGGTCATGCCGATACCAGTGTCGATGATTGTGAGAGTGCGGGCGTGCAGATCGGGTATAAGTTCAATCTTAAGTTCTTTGCAGGACTCAAGTCTGCTGGGATCTGTCAAGCTTTCATATCTGATTTTGTCCAAGGCCTGTGCAGATGAGAGAAGTATTTTAGAGTAGTAATGATTGCATAAATGTAGGGAGGATTCTTTGCAGGAGAAGGTGATGTTTTTTATTATTGTTTTACTTACATCTGAGGAGTTTGAGATGAGCTCTCTGAGGAAGATCTCTTTATTGGAGTAGAAAGTGTTGATGATAAGAGACATAAGCTGAGCTATCTCAGCCTGGAAAGCAAAGGTCTCCAATTCTTCCTCCATAACGTGTCCTGCGCTCTCAGGCATCTGAAGGAAAGCAGATGTGTTTCCAGGAGATTGTATTGTCACATTTACATGCTTTAAAATGAAAACATAATAATCTTTTGGTTATTTTTCACCATGGTTTTAAATTCTAACTAGCTTCTTCCCCCTTGTTAAGACAGCCACATGGCTCACACGAGGTGACAAGTGCTGACGTAGGTGAACACATGCTCCATATGTGCATCTGTCATTCAAATTTACTTTGAAAATGGGTGGAGCGTTGGTGATCTTTCAGCTCTCAATGAGCTTAACTATTTAAAATCTCTTGACCTTTGATGGTAATGCAGTTAGACAGGTTAATGTAAAAGGTTACAATGAGCAGTTTATCTGTTAAGTCTTATCACATTCAAATTATATAGTAAAATAAAATGTATGCTATAAATTTTTTTTTATCCAAGATAAACCACTGCATTTATGTCCTTTCTTCAAAAACCTGGATGTTCCTGTTTTAGAGGGGTATTTGCTTAGTATGCTGTCTTGTGCCGATTGGTCCCCTCTGTGACGAGCCATTGCTGAGGCTCAGGGTCACCCTGCTTGCCATGTGCTTCTTACATGTCAAGCTCATTCAGTTACTATAACGATTATTTTGCTATTCCATGAGGAACTTGGGCTAACTAAAGGGAAATTAAAACACTTTCTTAAATGTAAAATGACTTTTGCTTGTAAAAGTGCAACAAAAAAGTCTCACACCTAATGTTTCCATTCAAAAAGATTCATTTGCTTCAGGCTTACCTTGTATAAGTTTAGTCTTTGTCACTTCTTGAGGATAATCAACAGGTGATGAAAGGTGATCTTCTCTTCTTAATGAACTTTAAAAACCGTGCTTTGCTGCTGCTCCTGTGGCTGTTAAGTCTCTCCTGGGAGTGTTTGAGTGAGTCTCTCTGTTACTCTACGCAGATCTCAGGACATGCTGGTGTCTTTTTATACTTACGGGGGGGCTTTCTCGAAGTTTTCCCTCAGAAGCTTCCAGAAGATACGTCCACTATCGTAGTAGGAGGAGGTGTTATGGAAAGGCCAGAAAGGGGGAGGCAAGTGTGGCACCCAGAACTCCAAAGTTAATGTGCCCTTATAGGGCTGCAGACCCACAAGGAGTGCCTGTCACTCACAAAAAGAGCTTTCCTGATGGCTCGTCTGGCTGTTAGGCCCCCCATACTTTGCCACAGCTGTGCATGGAGTCTTGCTATCAGTTGCTGCCATGTCCCTACTATAAACTCACACACTGCAGGCCCAGTCTGTGTCTTTTTTTGGCAAGCAAGATTGGGATGAATCTTAAGCTTTTGCTTGTAGCAGCTGGTCTAAAGGGTTTTATTGGTGTTTTAAGAAAGGCCTTGGAATTTACCCTTTAGATTCAATATATCTGCTATAACTGTATCATAACTTCAATTAAGACACATTTATGTTAGAAATACTCCAGACCTTTCGAGTGTATTTTAGGGCTTTCATTTGTGGGTTGAGCTACAAACAAAATCAACCAGCTCAAAATGTATATCGACAAAATAATCCATTGTATTGTTTTTTTTTTGTTTTTTTTTGTTTTTTTTTTACCAATTTAGCTTATTTTCTACAGACCTTTTCTCTCTGTTTTAGTAATCACATGTAACATATGAGATTTTATAACTTCATAGTACTAGTTATAATAAGCTTTTTATTGTTTGTTTTTATCACCAAGACTATAATTATAAAGTAATATCTGGTTTAAATGCATTGCAGTAGGGTAACTGGGATGACTTGAACATGAATTGCACCGCCGTAAATCTGTTAAATGAATGTATTACATGTGCAATGAACACATTGTTCATGAATAAAATGCCAAGGTTGTATTTAACAACCTTAGTAAAAGGTGGGTTCTTACCTCAACAGTTTGCCTAAAATAAATCAGTGTCTAAAAATTCTAATTTAAACCTGGTATTACACATAGAATTCTCTAGTAGTCTATTATAGGCCTTGATGGTCCACTCTAACCAGAGGATGGCAGTGTATTTCACTTTCAGCAACACTGTTATGTAATCTCATCCTTTCCAGCTGACAGGAGACACTACTAGAAGCTTTTTACATAAGAAACTGAAGCACTGTCGAAATCACTGTAAGATAATATTTTCTAAAATGGAGGCTACTTTAATCTCAAAATATCGTTGCAGAATAAAATCAGTGCCTTTATGACTCAAATTGTTTAACAGAAATGGATGTTTCTGGAATGCGGTTCTAGAAAGTTTGAGTTTATCCTGATTCTTAAATGTATAACAGCAATGCACATGATTTGCATGACCATTGCTGCGTTTTCAATGTTCTGAATAAATTATTATACATGGCCCCAGTAAGCTATAAAACATAGTATAAAATATACAAGTACAAAATATATTTTGTTATTATGTTTATTTATTTTCACTGTAAATGAAAAAAACAATAGTAATTGTTTGACTTTAATAATGAAACAGGCTTTCAACCGATAGTGACCCAAATCCCTGTTATTTATTCACATTTGTGGTATAAAATGATTATAAAGATTAGCCTATATAAGATCTGTAATGATAAAAAGTACAGTAGCTACATTAGCAGAATTACTTCTGCATAGTTTCAAAATGTTTCATTCTGCGTGTACAAAATGCATCATTCCTATATATTTCTACTCCCATTTGTGTGTTTCAAGCAGGTTTCTAGTCTTGTCTATAAATCCCTGTACGCATGGCTACTTGGCTTCAATAATTAAGCGCATGCGCTGTTTGTAACATCCGGGGCTGGGACAAGAATGAACCCCGAATTCCAAGATGGCGGCGGAGGGAGGAGGGAAGGAGATGAACGAAATTAAAACTCAGTTCACAACACGAGAAGGCGTCTACAAACTCCTCACTCATTCCGAATATAGCCGCCCAAACAGGGTGCCTTTTAATTCGCAGGGTTCCAACCCCGTCAAGGTCTCCTTCGTCAATGTAAACGACCAGTCCGGCAACGGCGACAGGATCTGTTTCAATGTGGGCCGGGAACTGTACTTTTATATCTACAAAGGTGTGAGAAAGGTAAACAAAATTGTCATTGGAGATAGAGTGATAACTATCCGAGAGTAGTCCACTGCGTGGGCATCTTAAAATGTGTTACACTCTCGCTATCAGGTTTCATAGCTGCTGTCATTGAAGTGCGCAGGTTGGCAACCAAGGCCATGTAGCAAACCCAGCTAAGTTAGAGACTAATTAGCATTCTTGGCTAACATCGTCACAGCTGTTTTGGCCTCAACAAGACTCTTCATAGTTCGCTAGATGTTTGATTTTTCCGTGATTAGTTGTGTCACGAGATTTCACATAAACTGGGAGAGACGAGAAGGTGCTTGACATGTCATATGATGTTTGTTTATTTGTTATTTGCGTGACAACCTAACTTCTATTGAGAAAGCGAGGGGCAAGTTGTCCTCACCAGCAGAGGCGACATCGCTGTTTGCATGAGAGATCTAGCTTAGTGTTATTAATCTAAGCCACTGGACTGGAAGTCAAGAGATTTGTTGCAGTGTAATGATGTGAATGTATACTTTACTGCCAGAGTTTGATGCAAAGTGATGTGATGCAAAGTGATGTAGCCTACTGTATAGATGCATACAGTCACGTCTGGTCTTGCTAAACGGGGTTTGTAACTATGATAATGTTTTTATCCTTTTGAGGAGCATCAAGTGGCAGACAAGCCTTCACATAAGAACTCCAATAATACTTGTTTTTCTGCTACAACTTGCTTAAGTATAAAGATAAAGTAGCGGCTATGCAAAGAATTGCATACTAAATGATCCACTCTGTAAACAGAGTATTTGGTTTTTGTGTTTTTAACCTTATATCTGCTGGATATAACGAGTCATTTAAGATTTTTGATTTAAATCAAATTTGTGTTGGATTTTTTCCGTACTTGTCCTCGTTTGGAGGTCTGAGCCTTTGTTTGTATTTTTGCATCGAACAAGAAAAGATGTTTCAGTTGCAAACAACTTTATCACTTTAGATATTGTAGATAATTTATCCCAAAAATCCCATTGGAGATGCTGAGCTGATCTAGTTAGCACGTGCACATGGCTTTATTCATTCATTTACTCACAGCACAGGCGGTTCCTGTCACTTGGGCAGAAGCATGTTGCTCCTAGATAATTGGTTGCACATTGAAGTAGCTACCTGCCAAACAGCCAGTTTTCAACTTAACCCCTAAAGTCCCAATGTAATAAAAATGTTTATTGGCTATAATGTTTAGAGGCGGTTTCAGGTCTTGAGAGGTTGATGGAAGACCAATTTTTACTTCCTGCAGACAAATTAGGGACAGTTCTTTTAGTCAGTAAGAGCTTATAATGATACTGGTTTTATATGTGCTAGTGGATTGTTTAGTGGATAATTTATGGACACAAACACTTTATAGTAGTGGTCACTTCTGCCATATAAGCTTATTGGATTCAGTTTAAATGTGTAAGATTATTACAGTTATCTGAATGTTAGCAGATCTAGCTTTTAGAAAATATCAATTATAGTTGCTGTCAAACTTTTTCCTCTGATCCATTGTAATGTACTAAAATAGCTCATAAAAAGCTTCAGTTGCAAAGCATTAAACCAGAAATATCTCTACTTCCTTTGTATTTCCTGTTATTGACTCTTTACAAGCCACAACCGGTTGTTTTTATTCCATCTGTAAACTCATGTAAAACCTAATGGCCTTAAGCTAACATTTAAACCTTTCATTTTCCTTTTTATATTTTTTATTGCAGGCTGCTGATCTTAGCAAGCCCATAGATAAAAGGATATACAAAGGAACACAGCCTACATGTCACGACTTTAACCCCCTCACGGCTACTGCAGAGAGTGTTTCTCTGCTAGTGGGCTTCTCAGCAGGTCAGGTGCAACTCATAGACCCGATCAAGAAGGAAACCAGCAAACTCTTCAATGAAGAGGTAGGTCCCTGTCTGCATAATATCAAAGAAAGCCTCTAAAACAGCCTAAATATTTGTTAGTTTTTACATTTTGTCTTTTATTTCTTGCCTATCTTTCCAGAGACTAATTGATAAGTCCAGAGTTACATGTGTACGATGGGTTCCTGGTTCAGAAAGCCTCTTTCTTGTGGCTCACTCCAGTGGCAGCATGTACTTGTACAACGTGGAAAACACCTGTGGCACCACTACACCTCACTACCAGCTCCTCAAACAGGGAGAAAACTATGCCGTACACACATGCAAGAGCAAGTCGGCCCGTAACCCGCTGCTGCGCTGGACAGTGGGCGAAGGGGCGCTCAACGAGTTTGCTTTTTCCCCGGATGGGAAGTTTCTAGCGTGTGCG
Organism: Kiunga ballochi; assembly: GCA_037177335.1. Taxonomy (NCBI): domain Eukaryota; kingdom Metazoa; phylum Chordata; class Actinopteri; order Atheriniformes; family Pseudomugilidae; genus Kiunga; species Kiunga ballochi. Next base: position 6,704,757 of record JBAMIG010000024.1, on the reverse strand, counting down.
AGCCAGGACGGCTTCTTGCGAGTGTTTGGGTTTGATGCCGCAGAGCTCCACGGAACGATGAAGAGCTACTTTGGTGGCTTACTGTGTGTGTGCTGGAGCCCAGATGGACGGTATATTGTGGCAGGAGGGGAGGACGACCTGGTGACTGTGTGGTCGTTTCTAGACTGCAGAGTCATTGCTCGGGGGCATGGTCACAAATCGTGGGTGAGTGTTGTGGCGTTCGACCACTGCACCACCAGTGTTGAGGTTGGTGACCCCCCGGCTGAGTTCAGTGGCAGTGATGAGGACTTCCATGAGCAGATTCACTTTGGAGCAGGCAGAGACAGGGCAAACAGCTCTCATTCCCGCCTTTCTAAGAGAAACTCTACAGACAGTCGACCTGTCAGTGTGACTTACAGATTTGGCTCAGTGGGACAGGATACTCAGCTATGTCTGTGGGATCTTACGGAAGACATTCTCTTTCCTCACCTCCCTTTGTCACGAACTAGGACTCACACTAATGTTATGACAGCCACAAGCCCTCAAGGCACTGGACAAACCACAACTACTGTGTCCATCACCACCAATTCCAGTGGAAGCAATGGTAAAGATAGCGCAAGCAATAGTAGCACTAGTGGCAACCCCGCAAACTCCCTCCCTGGCAGTCTGCCTCGGTCCAACAGCTTGCCTCACACTTCCAACCCAGCAGGGGGCAGCACCCCCAACAGCCACACGGGCAGCAGCAGTAACAGCAACAGCAGCACCAAGGGTAACAGCATCATGGAGAGCACGTTCATCACCACCAGCGTCAGCAAGTTTGCAACGCTGTCTTTGCACGACTCGCGCAAGGAGCGACACGAGAAGGACCACAAGCGCAACCACAGCATGAGCCACATCAGCAGCAAGAGCAGCGACAAGCTCAACCAGCTCAGCTCTTCACGGACGGCGAAAGCTGAGGCGGCTAAGACTTTGGGTACAATGCTGTGCCCACGCATGGAGGAGGTACCACTGCTAGAACCACTGGTGTGCAAGAAGATCGCTCACGAAAGACTTACTGTATTAATCTTCCTGGAGGACTGTCTGGTAACAGCTTGTCAGGAGGGTTTCGTTTGTACATGGGCGAGGCCCGGGAAAGTGGTAAGATGCATAACTTTCTCATTCTTTATTGTTTAGCTTTTTCTGATTGGACGTTATCAGTTTAAACTTTCAATTTGTTCAAAAAGTTTGACAGGAAGCTTCATTTGAACTTAGAGGAGCTCTCGGCAACCTTGTAGTGAAAGCAGGCTCTTTTATTATTTTGAAATTGTTCTCGTAATGGTGTTCCAATTCCTTGTGGATCCATTTATTGGCTGGATTGTAAACATCCTGGGAGGACTATAAAAACCTGGATAACTTCCATAGACTTAGTAAAAAAGGTCAATTTAATTTATTTTAATCCCCACACACTACCAGCAGCTTTGCAGAGTTTTAAGGGTTAATCCTCGTGTCTTTGCTGTTTTGCTTCTTGTGTTTTTGTATTAATCACGTAATTGGTCTCTTCACAGGGATTGCTATCATCTCAAAACAACGCAGCCAACTCCCCCAGTGGGACAGTCGTATAGCCCGAGTGCTGATGCTACTAACGGCTGCTCCATGCATCAGAGACTGGAATGACAGAACGAGGCCCCGCAGTGCTTTTTCTAGCACGGCCACACACCACGTGACCATCATCATCATTATCTTCATAGCTGCAGCCACTCAGCTGCTGTCTTTGTCCTACTGCTCATTTTAAGGAAAGAGATGTTGGCCAAGGCAGGGTTAGAAACAAAACTCTTCTTCATGCAGGTGCTACTGGAAGAAAGAAAGCAAGCTTTAAATAATTTAGGAGGCGTGTGTGATAGCTTGACTGGCTCAGCTGTGTGTGTGTGTTTGGTTATATCAAATCATGTCTTGTCTGAAAAACAAAACATTAACAAATCTCTTGTGCCTGTAGATCTTTAAAGACTAGACATAGTGTAGTGATGATGCCTCAACCCTAACCGTGCGCCTGGGTTCAGTTCAGTACCTTGTGTTTAGCGTATTCACTGATAAAAGGGATTATGACGAGGGATTGTTCTTTCCTTTTTCTGGTCCCAAACTCCACATGCAGACAGTTTTCAGTCACCGGTTTAAGAGAAGCTCATTTTTGCTTCCCTGAGAAATTTTACGATCTGTGGTATCACACTTGAATTTTGCACATATGTAATTTTTTTTTTCTTTTTAATTCTCTTGCCCTCATTTTGAATTTATAGCGACGGAAAAGCAGTAAAAAATGTTGCCGTCTGCTTTGGAAGCACTTGTTGGGGGAAACGGCTCGTTTTTGCGCTCGGTCTTGACGCTGGATGCTGCAATCATAGTTTTTTATATGAAAATTGTTTGCACTTACAAAAAGTTTGAGGAGAATGGCTTTACATTTTTGGAGTGTGTCAGGACTCCTTGACGTGTGTGAGAGTGTGTGTGTGTATAAAATAGAAGAAAAAACTTTGTATCTATTGAACATTTATTTTAATATTGTTTCAGATTAAATGGGCTCTGTAATATATGTAAATATTGTTCTTTGATCATTTAAGGGTGAAATGATTACATTAGTTAAAAGATTTCCATTCAGAATATAAATATAGTGATATTTCTAATACAAAAGTAAAATATTAAAATGAGTTGAATATGCAGGTGAACACGTTCTTTTTCTGTATATAAAGAGAGTTCAGGTGTATTTTTATTAATGAAACATTTGGTATAGAAAACATCTTGTGTAACAGATAGTGCTGAATGCAAAGCCAGCCTGTCGCTGCGGGTTCCTTTTTCCAGCACAGACGGCGAGGCACAGATGCAGCCATCACTCCGAGCTCAGGTAAACCACAGGAAGGCTATCGCAGGCAGACCCCCACCCCCACAGCCCCCACTGTAGATGCTTGTGAATTCACTCAAACATGTCTGAGATAGGGCTAAAATCTCTTGATTCTGTTGCGAGTTACAATTCCCGAACCTGTGAACAAACTTTGACACTGTGTTGATCTCTAACTGATGAACTGTCAGCACTAGATGGCGTTGTGAGTGCTTGAGATGAGCGTGTTTTAACAAGCACCCACATAGGACCGAGGAGGGCCCCCCCCTTCCTTCCCCTCCTTCATGCGACACTTATTAAAACACCTTTGACAGAAGATGCGTTTCATTTGTGTTTACTGTTTATTCACCACATGATCACGCCTTCATGTTGCACGGTGAGATACTTGGCATAGGGGTGACTGACTCATCTTGGTTCAGAGATAACAGACAGTACAAATAATTATGTTACAATTATCTATAAATGACTAAATGTTTTACTGCAAAAAAAATCTACACAATGCATACAAATACGTTGGAGCATGTGGTGGGCTGTATGTGTGACACCCCGATCAGACCCATTACCAATGCTTATCTGCTGCTGATTATTTGATGGAATTAAAATGAACTGGCAAAAATGATCCTGCTAACTGCGTGTTGCATTATAATGTGAAAGCATTTCATGGCTTTTGACTCACAGAGAAGGACATTTAGCACTCAACCCAAAGTAATGAGATTTGCACCACTGGCTGAACAATACATTCGTGCTGCTCTATAATCTTTGAATCAATTCGTTCATGGAGAAAAAATCAGTAATTGTAGCAGGATGGTTTAAAATGAGCTCCATCTACTTCTGCTACTGGAGTGACTTTCTATTTCTGTAATATAAGAGTTATATAAAGCATAAATGCATTTTTAAAGAAATACTTGGAGTTGTTTTTATCCTGATTATCAATACATTGTTTTTTACTAGCTGCAGAAAGCTAATAGACTCACTAAAAACTAAATATAATTTAAAACGGTAAAGTTTCACCAAAATAAAATCTTTTTGCACATACAGTATTGGCAAATATTATGACTGTTCCTTTGTTTGGCTGTCACTCCCTCACAGGGATCTCAAGTTTTAAATATTTCCTTATTCTAATGAAAGAAATGAACATGTTTTAGTCAAACTTTACAAATGCTTTATTAAAATAAGCTGGTAAACACCTGAAACATGCAGCACTGCTTTGCTGTTTCCTGCTCTGTGGTGAGGTTTTTCAGTAGGTGGCAGCATTGCAATGCTCCTCCCCCCCACACACACACACAATTTATCAGTTGATCTGAAGAGAATATCAAATCACTGTCCATATTGACTACCTTCTTTATATTTCATCACCCCTCTGGTATTTATGAGTCACACTGAGGAAACGCAAGCACTCCTCTCTGTTAAAGCTGCATCAGTGTGAGCAGAAGGGTCGGGACAGAGCGATAAGCAGGCTGGATGGGTCCGATCAGCCTGTCAGGGTGTCACTCAACAACTCTGACTGACTGATTTCTGATTGAGCTCCTCGCACCCGTGAAGAGCAGGCATTAATCAAGAGATGTGCTCAGTGAGGTGTCGTGCATTGGAAGGAAAAATCATTAGTAAATATGTGCCGCTGTGTGAACAGGCTGCTTGAATTGCAATTAAACCAGGCAAAGAAAGATGCATCCCTCCTGTATCTTTAGGGAAACAGGCCCTGCTTAATGGGAATTCAATAAAGCGAGAAAGCGTCCCAGTGTTGAAACTCTCATCGCTGAAATACCACATATTGACCCTGAGTTTTGTTTATGTAGCAATGAATGCAGCAGCTATGAATGATTAATAAAGCCCATTGGCTCTGTAAAAAATGAGCCGCTCTGCAGGCAATGAAAAAGCTTTTATTGTTTAAAATAATGGATGGAAAAGGAGTGCACATGAGGCTGCAAAATAACTATATTATTGTCTATCAGAGGGTTTCTTTTGATTACTTTGTTACAGAGAGCTGCAGTGGATTTCTTATTTATGAAGCCTAAAAGGATAACAGTGATACTGTGCACATATTCTGAATCATGAACATATCTGGTCATTTCAAAGCTTTAGACTGTGGGATATAACATCAAATCTAAGTTGCAGCAAAATGCGATTTCTTCCATTTCTAAGCCAGCTTTTCCCTCGAGGTGCAAGGCCCAATTACTGAGGCTCCACCATGAGAGCAGCAGCACAATGTGCAGTCACATGACCTCAGCGCCACATTAGGAATTAAGAGTTCACACGTATAAAAATTAACTAGGCCTTCTTACCCTGCAGACTTCTTGGTCTGTGGGGAATCCATCTTATCGTTACATTTTCACACCATTTCTAAATGAAGAACAATTCAGAGGATGTGGGCCTGGGATTAAAAAGGACACCAGCCAGGTCCTGAAAAGGATTTGTGTCATGTGAATGGGATGCATTTTACGAAGAACTTATCCCAGATTCCTAACAGCTGGCAGAACAGGATGTTGCGTGGAAGTGGGAGGAGGGACCAAAAGGTCCATTGACCTTAATGGACCCATACTATACTGTGGTCGAAGCACTTAAAATGTAAATGCATCTCCAATAGCAACAACGGAGACAAAGTAGTGTCACTCTCGAGGGATCTCAGCAAGCGGTGGCGTTTATTTTTCAATTGGGGGAAAAAGAAAAAGCTGCAGAGATGCTGTAGCTTTATTTTCCATGTTGTCCCATAAATGTGGAGACAGCGATGCATTGCCACGAAATGCAGCACCGCCCTGCAGGCTGCAGTGCTCTCTCTGTTACAGGCAACTACATGAAAAATATCACTTTGTGTTGTTATATTCTTCCTTCTCTACATTTTTTTTATCCATTTCTGGAATCCTACTGCAGCAAAGAGGGAGATTATTTTAAATGCAACAAGGTATCTTGTTAAGCCTATTCTGAGCTAATAATCTCCTCAGGTTAATCATGTGTGCACAGTGGGACTCTCCACTGGGTCGTGCGATTACCCTGATGAACACCTAGCTGGATTTTCTAACTGTTCAGATATTCACATACTTTTAGCTCACTGAACTGCAGGAAACATGTTAAATAATGAGCACATGTCTTAAAGAGACCAAAAATCAAACATTCGCTTTTATTTGAAACAATCCAAGAAAACAATCCAAGAAAACAGGCAATATGAAGAATAGTCCATAAAGATTTAGTTATTTTTTAATATAGGATGCAAAAGA
>JBAMIG010000024.1:6639587-6668456 GCA_037177335.1 Kiunga ballochi | reverse complement strand
ATCCTCACACAGCCTCTGAATGGTTGTTTTTCTAAAATATTAATGTAGATATTAATCCATACCAAATTCCTGACAGCTTGTACAGTTAGTACAGTTTTTTTATATGGATACCTTTACATTAGATAGTTTACATATTAAATCTATTTTAATTTATAAGCTTAAACCAGAACATTGAAGAGATCAAATCGTGGCCATCTGGTGGACATGCCAGAACAGATTTGATACAAGTTTGTGTCCTACAGGGGTAATAAGATCTTGAAACCATTTGACGTTGAAATGTATTGAATGTAAGTGTGTTTCTAAAAGAGAGTGACAGTTGGTTCACGTGTGTTTGGCCTTCACTGCGCTGGAGTCTGTTGATTGTGTCAGTAATGTGCCATATTAAACAGATGGGACCAAATGGAAGGAATAGCGCAGTGCTTGTGTGTCTGACCTTTACGGATGCATTTCAGCAACAACAAGACCAAAAGGGAGTAAGGCAGAATGAGCAAAACATCACCCAAACAGTACTGGGAAAAAAAAAGAGCAGGCTTTTCTGTCTGGTTTACTTCCCACAGAATCCAATTGCTCGTTAAATTCAGTCCAAAATCCTTCAGGGTTTTCTCTGGCTTGCCATCAGTCTTCTTCCTGATCAGTGTAGCACAACATGATGTATGTAGATGGTCTCAGAGCTCATCTGTCATTTAACAAAGTCACCGTCTGATTCCACCTGGCTGGGAAATGCACACACTCTCCTGCATGCATATACTCACACACACACACACACACACACCCACACACACACACACACTCAAAAGCAAATGAGCTTTGTGCTTTTAAATGAATGTTGCACCGGGGCATGGCTGTCATGGCAAATCACAGTAACGCTCACCATGTTTCTATGCTTCTGCAAAGAGAACAGCAAGAGCTCTCACTGTTTATCCACACACACACACACACACACACACACACATCTCACTCTATCTTTTAAGCTCCACAGTCCAGGAGACAAAAATAGGACTTTTTTTCCCCTGAATTCATAGTTGTATGTTTTTCATTATGTATCTGGTACATTTAGTGGCCTCATTCAGAGCAGCTGATGGTGTGTGTGTGTGTGTGTGTGTGTGAGTCGAGGAAGGAGGGCAAACCAGTAGAGACTGTGTGTGTCTGACCCACGCTGCATGTGTGCGTGCACGAGTGCACCTGCATGTTTTGCGTGGAGGGAGGTAAGTGCAACAAATGCTCTCTGGACAAGCCCACAAATAGATGACATGCTGCTATCTTTTGTCATCAATTCATAAATGCCACAAAGGATCTCCGAGGGGTAATGACAAAAAAGGTTCAGGGAACTAAAAGGCTTATTTCTAAAAGCTTTTTATATGGACGAACTCTGTATAGGGAGCAGTTCTCCTTCCGCTCTACATCTCTTTGATTATCTGAGTTTGCCCTCACTTCACCGTCCACTTCAGTCTTTTAGTATCATTTATTGTTTTATTATATTCTTAATCGAATGTTGTCCTAAGAGAAAATAGCGACACAAATCTCTGCAGACGCAGGAATTTGATTTCTAGCAAAAATCTTAAGCAAGTGGGAAAGGGTTGTTTTCAAAACGGTCAGCAATAATCCTTCTCCCACAGAGAGATGAAGCTGAGGTGAAGAGTTTTGTTCCTCTCTCACCAAATTTCTTGTCAAAGAACAACAAATTATTTACAGGACTGGATTTTTTTTCTTTTTCAAATAAATCCAAGCTGAATAGTTATATGCAGAGTGTGGTCCTGAAAGATAACCGGATTTATGCTTATCTGAAAATGTTTAAATGAATTAAAAAATGTCAGAAAAACCCCAAACAGCTTTTTAATATGAGAGCGTTAAAAGATTTTGGCTGAATTTAGAATTCATTCATAGATGTTCATCTAATGAGAAATGTCTTAGTTCTATTATTTCAAATAATAAAAATAAAATCTTTAAACTTTGAAATGGCTGAATAAAATCTTTGGATTGATTTTCTTTCAAAAACCTTTCATGTTATCAGAAATCTCAATGTCAGCTATAAAGTCTAATGTTGTGAAGTTTGAATAGTTTCTGGGTGAATTTATCAGGAAGGGATGGATTTTATATTTCAGCCTGCATGAAAAACCTTTGAAAAGTTTAATATCTTTAAAATGATAAAATCATTTTTTCTTCTGGGGGAACAGATGCTCCTGAACAATGTGGATATTTTTGTATATTTTATGAATGGTTAATATGTCAAAGTAACGAAAACATATAGAAGCCAGAATAATGATCGTGATGGCGGGAAATGCTAAATGAGCATTTAATGCAAATTAATGTAGAAGTTTGCTATATATTACTTTAGTAAATTGTAATACACATTTTAGAACATTGTGGTCATCTCTAATACTGAGAAATAAAGCAGATTATCCAAAAGAGAGGGAACAAGTCCTAAAATTATGTGTGTTTGAATCAAGTGGCGACCTCTGTTGGAGAAAATTGAAGCCTATTGAAGAGTAATTGATGTACAGCACACCTCATCCACCAGGGGCTCTAAAACAGAGCACAAATGTGTTTTAGCTGGCTAATAGTGCACCTTAGCTTTAGCCCTACTTCTATTAGCTCCTGTTAGATCCAAGTTAGCTCACTTAGCTCTAAGCTATAGGCAGCTTGGACTTTGATACACATCAAACATCCTTACAGCCCCTTTCAGCTCCACTTCTTTGCCCATGTTTGTATTTTCCAGGAGCGACAGCACACATGACGCTGCCAAGATGGCAATGGTGGAAACCACCAAACAAGCTTTACTTTTGCTTGTTAGAAACCTACTTGGAAGCTCTGTCCATTTAGTGTTTGCAGCCCTGGTCCTCAAGTACCCCTGTTCTCCATGTCTTAGAGGCAATCCTACTTTAACACACCTGATTCTAATTAATTCAATTTTTCATCAAGCTCCTTGCAGCCTGTTAATGAGCATTTATTCCATTCAGGTGTGTTAAAGTATTGGTTGCCTCTAATGCAGGCAGGAGTACTTGAGGACCAGGATTGAGAAAACCTTTGGTCTATGGGTTGAATGCTCCAATTTCAGTTTAGTAGGAGGAGGCAGTGAAAACACATTTTTAAACAGTGTTCAAAGGCTGGGTTTTCACCATCATCTGGTTAGATTTAAAAAATGTAAGGACATGGGTTGCATGTTAGAATCACATGGTCAGTGATTAAAAAAGAAACAAAAATCATCATCAACTACAAAAAGGTTGTGTTTAAGCTTATAGATAACTTAAGATGGTTGGGGTTAGCATGATATAGGACAGAAAGCATTGCCTCCTTGTTTATTTCTGCTTTGTGCTGGTGATGAAGCTGCCCTGACAACGTAATCCCTAGGTGAAATGTTTGGTTTATGAGAATAAAAATGAATAAATGCAACCTACGCCCCCTCCTACAGGAGAATTGTCCAAAGAGGAGCAAGTTTGAGGATCAAAAAGGAATTGAAGGGTTTCCAGAAGAAGTGTTCATGAGTCTTACAGTGGTTTTAGAAAAAATTATATAAAAATTTCTGTTGATGTAGTGTGATTATAAAAAAAAAAAGTTGGTAATTGTTTACAATAATGACATGGAATTTCAGTAAAAAAAAAAAAGGTATCCAGTTAATACTAGAAACTGCTCCAATAAGCTTTATCTCTTATTCAGTAGTGGATTAGCAACTGCAGTCACTTTGTATTTTGTATAGTAAAAATTGAAGCCATCTAACACAGATAAAAATATAGATTTTCTCTGATGTTTCTGAACAGAACACCTTATCAGCTTCTAATAATACCTATTTTCACACATCCCATGAATAATTTTATTAATCCATATCAGCCAAGTACTTCCATTATACATACAACAGTAACAAATAATCTATAAATGGCTTTGACTGTAAAATGTGAATAATTCAGCACCTCTGAACCTTATCGCATGATTTACAACCAGGTTGGAGGCGTCAACATGCAGTTTATGATTTATGAGTGTTGGGGGTCAGGGGTACGCTGTCATAGCATCTCTCCACATCTCAGCTGTAACAACATAACTATGCTTATGACATATGCTAAACAAGAGCAGGGGCCTACCGGCCACCCTCGGCTCATGAAGGGGGGGGGGGTTCACAACATTATTATGGTGTTTGAGATCAGCGCTACAGTCAAACAAGCTAAGACCAATTATTTAGATTAATTTGATGCACTCTTCCCAACCTCATTCTGCTCGGAGCATCTGCTCAGGCTCAAGGAAATGATGATGTACGAGGGGTAATTTCGCCTTAGGAAGGGAGAGACACTCTGAAATCGCCATGCATGATTGTGGCCAAATGGAATTCAAATGAGCTGAGCTTATTAAGAGGTAAAAGGGCTGAAAATGTACAGGTGAGATGTTCATCAGTGGTAATAAATGCTATGGCCATGTCCTGTGCAGGAGCTACCAAAAATGGACTTCCCATCTGTGATTACGAGTGCTCTGATGTTGTAGCTCGGCTTTGGAGGTTCATGCTGATTAAATGAGTGTATTTCTCAACACTTGATAGGTGTTCCTTTACAGGGTCGGTCACATTTAGATTTAACGGTAATGGCTGTGAACAGTCCTCATGGACCACCCCTGTTGGTTTTGGCAGGAAAACATTGACTGGGAGGAGGAACAAAACTACAGCAACACAGTGGTTCAGATGTCATTATTACTTACAAATTACACAGAAGCTCATTTTGGCAGGAATGAAATCGAAATGGGGCTATGAGAACATCATCCCCACTGTGAGTCTCCAAGCTTTATAGATTTAATGGAAAGTCAATGCTAGTCTGAAGCATGGAAAGCATTCCCAGTTTGCTCAAGAAGACGAATGAAAGGGTGAAGTGACAAAATGGGAAGGAATTTAATCTGTTTTGGAAATGAAGAAAAATGTGTTTTCCCCTCTTATCTGAAAATACATCAATGAGGGAGGTCACTGGTGCGTTGGCACAGAGATTGAGATTTACACAATCCAAGATGTTCCCAATAACCACGGTTATAAAACAAACCAATGGATTTGATGATGATTACAATTTTTCCCCTATTTCTTCCCGTAATTGCTTTAAATTTCATGTCTGTCTTGATGCACTACTAATAACGGCTTCATTTCACAAGCTTTCTTTATCTGCTTGAGCCTTTCTGTCATTGAGAAAGAGTAGGAGGAGTTTAGATACTCCAGCTATGAAATATTTGATTTTTTTCCCCCTCATACGGCAAATTCACACTTTGTTTTGATAAAACACGATCAATAATTTACAAGCAGGGCTAAGGGGACCTTTACAACCCTTTCATGGTTAATCTGGATGGGATTCAGTCATCTAGACTTATCTTAGACTGAGCAGGGGAAACACAGTGCTGCCGGTGTGGAAATCAAGCATTGTCCCCCAGATAATCACTGCTTTTATAGCCCTTCTTTAAACAAAAGCCATGTATGTTTCATGCATCTGTGTTCACTGGTCTCCACTTTAAGCTATAGATTTGTGTCTTTACAGCCACCAGAATGCAGCCGTGTGTTATGCTTACTAATGAAGCTGAGAGATGAGAAGAAAGAAACCTTGTTTACTCAATGGAGATAACAACAGCTCGATCACTTACCTGACCTGAATCCTTAATTAGGATCATTATTAAACAGAAGACAACGAAATGGAGATAAGTTTGCAATTTGCATAGCAGACCGGCGATAATAACCGCCGCCGCGTGTCACCTGGAGACAAGAAGTTCAGTCACAGTATAGACTACATTTATCATTCGGTACATTGTGACAGTGAACAGCAGGGGTTTAATCAGATTGCTGTTCTGGTAGAAGGGAACCACATATTTGGGATCTTAATGCATTTTTTTCTGTATGCTAATCAACCGTTAGCTGCTGCAGCACAGGACCGTCATGAAATCTTTCCTGCAAAGCTTCATCAAAGCCCTGCAGTGGACAATAGCTAATCTGAACTGGTCCACATGAAAACACACCTGCATCTGTGATATTGCTTTCTGTTGAACACGGTGACAGCCGCCATCTGATATATGTGCTGGCATTAGCCGGCTGCATGGTGCTGAGCTTAAGTGAAATGTCACTTTTTACAGTGTGCCTGATTGCACTTGCCTCTTTGAATGACACCGACCCTGCTGGAACTCCTCGGAGGCTTCTCCGGGTCTGGATATTAATTTCACTCAGATGTGCTCACAGTGGGCCTGAGTGCATGAGTGGATGAATGCTCACAGTCACACATACAGCCGCAAAACCCCAGCTCAAGCCCTTGCTGGAGATTTCATTATCGCTCTGACTTTATTTTGCATTACTGCTCTGTTGGCATCCAATTTGAAAATTAAATGTCACTTTCACTTGTTATTTGTGTGGCAATTACCTGTACGTATGGTTTATTCTGGTCTTGTTCGCAGAACAAACGCCGACACAAGTTAGACCAACCCGAACGCTCTTTTCAAGGGACTTGCTGAGAGTGGAGGCTAGAACAGTTAATTTGACAGTGTGATCACATCATTTTGTGGTCAGTGTGAGACTATGTGGAACCTCCATTCTTCAGGCTGTAAATTGGATACATGAGCAAACTTGTAATAAATATTATGTAAAAATACTCAAACCTGAGCAAAATGTCTGACACTCAGAGATAAATTTAGGTTCAGTGCAAAGTGAGGATGTTGCACAGCAGCAAAAACCTACAAAAAATTGCAGTATTGTGTGAGAATTAATAAATTTGCTTAAAATTTTCAGTGGGTTCAGGCCTTGATACATGGCTTACTAATTAGCAGATAATTTAATATGTTAAAAACAAAAAATATAATCAGGAAAAAAAAGTTGTGAAAAAACGTGAATGAAGCACATCCCTCTTCTTCTCTCCCAGCATGCAACGTGCCGTGATAAACATTTACATTCTCTATTGCTAGTCTAAGCTGTTCATCGACAGCTCAAAGGAACTACAGGTCCCGTCGCCGGCCTTTTGATCGGCTGTTCTACACAAATGGATTCTTCAAGTGTTGTCTACATGGCTTGTGTCATGCTCAGGCAACATCCCAGGGCCATTCATTTCAGTTTTATGAGGCAGATTTTCAATGTTTCCCTGCTCCATCACCTCTAACTCAAATGAATGAGTCGTCATTCAGAGGTTTAAAAGCTATTGAATCCACTTATTTCGAACCAGGTGGGTTTTAATTGAAAACTTGTGGGCTCCTGTGGGACCAATGTGTGCAGCCCTGCAAAAAGCTGATCTGCAGAAAGGTTATATACAATATTACTGAGCCATTAAAACAGCTAACCTAAACAAGTTAGGATGATTGTTGAATCATGGGTTGCAGCCAGACATAATTATAAAGTGCTGGTGTGAAAACCGTCCATATCTTAGTCAGTCTTCTTAATTAATTACTGTGGTACTGAGTAAGCTAGTGAGTTTCTAGCTTGCATCTGCAGCCTGCGAGCTGCATGAATCCTACTAAAACATGCTCCAGCAAACCTTGACATTTTTTAAAAATGTTTTTAAAAGATCAAATAGTTGGAAATTGCATCCAGGGGGCAGAAATAGACTGGAATTGCCCACTGTGTCTGCTGGTTAACAAACGACACAAACCAAATGGTGGCCGTGACTTTGTTTGCCAACAGATGGGATTTATTGTCAGGCAATTTTATTTTTGTTTGCAAGCAAGAAATTTTGCAGTTGATGCTTCGATCACAATTCAATTAAATTCAATTCAACTTTATTTATATGACGCCACTTCATGACCGCGTCATCTCAGGGCACCTAAGCCGAGTTAAGGAAAACCATAAGATTGCATCGAATCTTGACTTCGATCCAATCCCCATCCTGAAAAAGCATGAGGCGACAGTGGGAAGAAGCACAAACTGCTCAGACGCAGCAAAATCCCTCACAAAAAAACAACACTTTATTTCTTACATTTATCAGCATTCATTCAAAGTGGTTACTGTGCAGCAAGGGTTGCTACCAGAGGAAGACCTGTATGGTGATGGCTATAAACTGGTCCGGATGCAAGTGTCTTTGGAAACCTCGATTCATCAGGAGGGGGGGGACAGGAAGGCTGAGGAGGCAGATCTTAGGATTTTTATTGATGTGTTCATTACTTTCAGCTATACCAACTGAAGATGGTTGAGCTGAGCAAGCTCTCTCCAGCTTCTCCAAATTGGCATGTATGAAACAAGAAAATAGATTTTACCCATTACCTTGCCTCCGCATTCTGCATGTCATTATTTACTGTATCAGACATCAGGCACTCTTACAGGAGTGGGAGGATAACCAAACTCTCAAACTTTACTTTTCTATAAAGAAAAATGTTGCAAAGTGTTTAAGTCAGGACTCGGACTGTGACCTGAAATACTGAAGCGCTTGTGTCATTCAGTACTGAGTGTGTTTGTGCATATGTGAGAACCTGTGCGAGCTGAATACCGATAATGGATATGAAGAGCAGTGAATGACAGCACTTGCTATTCCTGCAGTTTAACAACTAACAGAGCACTTCTCCTGTGACTGAACTAAGATGTCTCAGAGTGAACAAAAGGCCTTTTCCAAGCAGTTTTGAAAGTATCCAGTATATAGTTTAGCAAGCTGGGTCTCAGTGCTTAGCAAGGACAAAATTGATTGATCATTTCACCCAAAGCTGCCCTACTTAAAGTCCTTGCATGATGACTAATTGGTTGGCAAACGATCTGACTGCAAACTGTGGCAGTTACTATTGAGTGTGTTCACCAGGGTGCATAATTATTTAACAGCATTAACTCAAATACACTGCAGTTGTCTTCCTCAGAAAGGGAACGCTTCAATCATGTCCCAAATGCCCTTATTAATGTTGAGTCGGATTTGTTGGCCACAGTAAGCATGAAAGAAGTAAACAAACTGCTTAATACACTGAATTTAACACTTGTAGGCATCCATGTCTGATTAAACATTCTTGGGACTTAAAAGAAAATCATCTTTTAAACTTCTTTGACATGTTTTGTAGCCTATATGACACGAGTGCTTATAGTAACTCTTACAGTATAAGCTCTGTAATTTCTCCTGGCTTTTACTATAATATGGACACACCCATATCAAGTCTTTTGAATTTGCATTAAGAAAGGGCATTTATTTTTCAATACTAAGTTCTGACATGTTTTAAAGACGTTTTGGGCAGCAAAGCCTATTTTATTCTTATTAGAAACATCCTTTTAGGCAATGTTTGTGCTCCGTGTTGGAGCCCGTGCTGAGCCAGACTTGAATAAATAAAGATAATGCCAACATTTCTACATTGAGCTGCATCTTCTGCTTCATTATAAATGAAAATATTTACTTTTTAAAGCTTTACGATTCAGTCTGGAAAGGCCGTGCCCCCCTTTCTTCTTTTTCTTATTAAGCTATTGATGACTTTTTAAAATTACATTGATTAATAAAATATTATAGCATAGTTTCTACTAATTAAAGTGCTTAAAATGTTGATTAATTTACAAATGAATAATATCAGGAACCTGTGATGGACTGTGGACATGTCCAAGTACTCTGCCTCCCAGCTGTTAATTGCTGGGATAGACTCTAACTATCTGAACCTGAATTGTATGAAGTGGTATGAAAAACCACTTCAATAAACTTTTTACGACCAAAGATGTCTTTTGAAGTGTCTTTTTAATTGGAGGTGCTCTGGTGGTGCTTCTTGGTGAAAATTAATCTTTAATTATGTAATTTAGTGTGATAATCACCTAAAAGAGTAGATAGCGGAGCCACAGATTGGCTGCAGCACACCTGAGGCACAGCAGGAAGACAAGGAGAGAGAAAATATAGGAAAGCTTTCAAAATTGAATAAATTCAGGCAGCTCACATTCAACAAGTGATATAACACAGAGGTTTGGTAGCAGAACGTGTCATAATTCATCAAAAAGCGAAATAACAAACTGAAGTTGTCGAAAATGTGCGACAGCAGTCTTAATAGATAAAAGTGTGCTGGTCAGATGGTGCATCGGGTCAGCAAGAAACGTTCATCTATGCAGTCCTTTTCATCGGCTGAAACCTCATCAGACAGTGAACCGGACCTAACCGGACAATCAGATGCTGTCTGGATTTAGCGTGATACACACCCTGTTGTGTTCCCTTGCATGCAGGAGAGTGTTACATTGTTGTTGTAGTGCTGGATGAAGGGATGGAGGAGTGAAACAATGGATGGCTTTTGTTGTAAAATATTACATTATGTTGTTCTTTGAGGCTACAATGAATATTATTTTACCACCAAAATCACTTTTTATGTTGTTTTTGTTGTTTAAAAATGTGAACAACTGTTTAGATGCTCAGGTTGCTACTTGATAAAGAAATACTGGCATCAGATTGACTTTTCCACTTAAATTTCCTCATCTTTAAACCTTTTAAATTAAGTATTTAAACATAAAGTACAGAGTACTAATACAAAAAAATTCAAGAAAATTGAGAAATTTAGTACAATTTGTGTTTCAGTTTATTACCTCTAAGTTATAACCAAAAGAAAAAAAATACTTAATGATCTTCATGCATCTACACAGATAAAACTGAAATTATTATTCAGTAACATGAATTTAAAGGGACAGGGAACAGAGTGAGATCAGAGCCAGCACGGCCATTGTTCAACTGGATTTACTGCTGCAATCTTCATATCAATCCCGTCTCTATAAAACCCCAAACTACAGCATATGGATATATTAGCAAAGACAGAACTGATGTGTTTGATTGCAGAGAGATTTGACAGAAGAGATGAAGCACATCGCTTGTCTTCATTCAGCTGGCTAACAGGAACCATAGGACATGACAGGGTAGCTGAAGGATGAGGAGAGTGAATGACAGCAAGGTGGAGGTGGGTGTGGGGAGGCATTTCATGATTTTCATATAAACTGTAGCTCATCATCAAATCTGGCTGGAGACAGAAATGATGTCAAGAGAGGTTTAATGTGGTTTAAATAAATGTTGGCTGTAAATGAGATGCTGGAGATGGGACACGCTACACCATGAGTGATACAGAGGATTTACATTGCAGGAATTTGTAAAGATGACATTAAACTCAGCCACCAGCTTATACAAGTACAAACATTTATCCATGCCCCTACACCTGTTCTGCATTCACCCTGCTGCTTCTGCCGTCAGCTGGTGTGAATGTTTCCGTCTATACAGCTGTAATAGTGACACTATTACAGCTGATGATCTGGCTTGCTTCAGGTAAAAACGTGTTTCTTTTCTTCTCCACTTTTTCCACACATTATAGATAGATTACTACAAAAATGTTTTTTTTTTGTTGTTACGTCTAACTTTATTTAAGCAACTCTAAGCATGTTTCTCTTTTTTTATTCTTTTAATGCCCTAAGTAAAGTAAAAATGTCTGTTTTAAGTACTCTGAGTATTCTGTCAAATATATGAATACTCATTACAAATACTTTTGTATTATGAGAGGAAAAAACCCTTTTTACCACAAAATGCAACAAAAGACCTTTTAATTGCATGTAAAAAAAAACAAGAAATATGTAAGAAATAATGATGAATTAATATATTTTGGCAGGGGGCTGAGCCGTGAGGAAAAGCTCTCAATTTACCTGTCGCTCTATGTCCTCACCTATGGTCACGAGCTGTGGGTTGTGCCCAAAAGAACATGATCCCCTGGCGGCTGAAATGAGTTTCCTCCACAGGGTGGCCGGTATCTCCCTTAGAGATAGGGTGAGAAGCTCGGCTATCCGGGAGAGACTCAGAGTAGAGCCGCTGCTCCTCCATATGGAGAGGAGCCAGATGAGGAGGCTCGAGCATCTGGTTAGGATGCCTCCTGGACGCCTCCCTGGTGAGGTTTTCTGGGCATGTCCCTGTGGGAGGAGGCCCCGGAGGAGACCCAGGACACGCTGGACTGATTACATCTCACGGCTGGCCTGGGAACAGAGCCTCGCGGTCCCCCCAGATGAGCTGGTAAATGGTCTTGTACTTGTATAGCGCTTTTCTACACATCAGTGTACTCAAAGCGCTTTAACACTATTCGACACATTCGCACACTGGTGACGCAGCACCGGGAGCAACTGGGGGTTCAGTGTCTTGCTCAAGGACACTTCGGCATATTGACGCCAGAGCTGGGACTTGAACTACTAACTAGTTTGTTAGGAAATGACCCGCTCTACTACATGCACTACAGCCGCCGCTGGTGAATGTTGTTCGGTATGGAGAGCAACCCGTACTCAGATAAGTGGCAGGAAATGGATGGATGCATAAAATAAATGCAATAATTAAAATAAATACAATTTATTTTTACAGTCTTTAGTGTCTTGTTCTTCCATGTGAAGTCTTTTTATTAACTAACCTTTACAGATGTATTACAAATGATTACATAGCCATAAAATACATTTATCACAAATGTTCCTACTGTGTTAAAAAATACACCTTTTTTTCAAGTAAGAAAGAAAACATTCACACCATGACATCTCGATCAATCACTAATATATTAGCTCAGAAACTGTGGGTTAATGGGAAGGTGTGGATCTGCAAGTGAACCAAAAGCAGGACACAGACGTTAAACTATGTTTGTCTTCTTCCTCACTAATACTTAACAAAGTGGAGAAGTAACATTTCTATTCGATTTGGATGTAAACTCATTCCAGCTAAATGTTGCGATCTCTCAATGGACCGAGTCCTCAATCATACCATGTTTCACACTTACATTATGTGTGAAATGACTATAGTGCTTTTTATATTCATGCAGAGTCACAGAAATGAACATTTCGTCCTGACTCTGTATATTACAATGCACATAAAAAGTAAAGTAGCAAATGGTTGACAGTTGCCATGTGGAATTGCAGAAGGAGCTACTATAGATGTACGCAGCATTTATGGGTCTTTGTCACTCTTTCAGTTGCTGCAGTAGTCAATAGTTCACATGAGGCAAATCTCAGACCCACACTGTATTTTCTGCAGCATCATGCTCCGTTAGAATAAGCAAGAATACTTTGTACTCAATTAGCTTCTCTTGCAGCTTCCTACCCTCATGAATAAGCTAATTAACTTTGTCTGGACAGTGTCGGGTGCGTGGAAGGGAAGTAAACCTTCCCGTGAACATTCAAACATTCACAGGGATAAACACACACAGACAATCACGAGAACTTTCTTCATCAAACACACATCGTCATAAAATTCCTGCCCACTAATTCCTCTTGTCCTTCTCCGCTGTCATAATGTTGGGCTGTCCAGATGAATACAAATTAGCCTCCTCCTGTCTGTCTGGGTTTAAAGGATTGCAGCTTGGTAAATAACCAGAAAAGATGTGAGAGAAAATGGAAGGAGAGATGTAATAAAAGACCAACAGAAAGAGGATGAACAGTTGGGCAGATCCCATGACACTATTACTCATCAGTGGGAAGATGATGCACTAGAAATCCCACCTTAACCACTGGGACCGGCGCAATGTTTTTCAGGCATGATTCCTAATAAAAAGGTATTGTTTGTTTTTTGTAGACCCAGCATGGCAGCGTTTTCCACTAGCATCAAGTATATGTTTTTAATTTTCTATTATAGTCTATAACTATAGTACAATGATTACGTTTACTGGCATGAAACGATGAGAAATAAGGAAGTATTGGGTGTTGTTATATCTGAATCATCACATAAAGGATCCATCTTTGGAAGAAGCATCATTGTTTATAGTCTGGGACTCGTTTGATGGTTCAATGACTTCACTTATATGTATTTCTTGGGAGGGCGAAGACGCCAAGGATATAGCAAAGGTTGTTGTTGTGGTCAATCGTTTTTAAATTAAGTGTTGTGCTGACAGTAATTATCTACTTGGTTATTTATTGACAAATGATTATGATTTTTACTGCATTTGTCTGTTTTGCTGGTTTTAATTGGTTTTCGATGTGTGTAAGGTTGAGCTACAGGGCCACAAAGAGCTGTTAGATTCATGGTTAAATAAATAAATATAACAATAAGTAAATAAATGCAACATTTTGAAGTAAAAATATGACCATAAAATGATTAAATAAGGCAACACTTTTGTGTAACATAATTCATTATTAATTAGAACACAGTTTTTGTTTTTGCTATTAAACATTTGATCAAAATGATGTTTACTATATAAGACCTTTTAAAACATACTTTTTATTTCATTTGCCAAAATTTCACAAAAAACTGTTTTGTAATATTTTTTTTCCAGGGGAATGACTTGATCTGTCAATCAAAGCCAATAAAGCGGAACCAGTAACGGGATTGGCTGCTCCTTTACTTCCTGAATTTCTCCACGCAGAATTGCGAGACATGGCGGCGACCACCTGTAGACACACAGTGCTCAATTACTCACAAACTGTTGAAAATTGATGTTGACATCCTGAACAGCAATAACTGTCAAAATGTTGGAAATATCTTAAGAGCATCTTCTGCCAAATCATCTCGCTCTATTTGATCTAACCAGAAACTCACTTAAATTTGTCATCTCCTCTCACTTGCTGCTCTGCATGTTGTAGTTAGCCACTGTGTGTTAACCGGTGTGACATGGAAACAAATCAACCAGAGCCATCTAATAAGAGTTACCACACGGACGCACCATCACTTCTAAAGCTCCAAAGAGCTCAGCACAGTCCGTCTGTTTGAAAGGATTTCCTGAAATGTTTCCTGGAGAGCTGGGAGATGTAATTCCCCCAGAGTGTCCGGGTTTTACCAAAACACCTCACCACAGAGGCAGCACCAAATTCATGCATCCATCCATTCATCCCTCCATCGGCTTTCCCAAGAAAGATGAAGCTATCTCAGTGTGTCCAGGTCTTTCCCCGTACACTGACAACCTCACGAGAAGCATACCAGATGCTTGAGCCACTTCATCTGGTTCTTCTTGATGGTTTGGCTTTACCTTGAGAGCTTCTTCGATGACCGAGCTCCTGAGGAGAGCAGTCACACAGCAGTGGAAGTTGTTTCAGTCACTACCTGTTCGGCTCGTGATGGATTAGGAATATAGATTAGGTTTTAAATAATAAGCATGGTATCTTTACCCAGTTCTTCTTTTTTTCACCAGCATTACAACCACACTAATTTGGAGGTGGATGGTTTCATTCCTCACTATACTTTCAAACATGATTCTGAATTTTTAGATGAAGATACAACAACTTCCAGGCTGAATAATACAACACTGCAGTATTACAATAGTGCCTTTGTAGCTATGTTTAGGCCATAGAGGTATTTGGTTAGGATGAGGACGACACAACACTCATTCTCTCAGATAAACGTGACATCATCACCACCCTGATTTTGACCCTTTAAATAGTTGATCTCATCTGTCAGGCTGTCATTTCTTGGAATATAGTAAAGTAAAAATGCCAATCATTAAGCTGTTCGTCCTGTTTGCTTTTGTAATGGAGCTGAGTTATTGCCTTTTAGATACTGAGTCAAATTATATATATATCTTATTTTCATTTAGGGTGATGCCTTCACTGACCACTGAAGGTCTTCTGGGAATCTGTACAAAACTAATCCAAATATCAATAAATCACTTAATGATAAAATGACTACAAGAGAAAGGAAGAAAGGATCAATTATGGAGCTGGGATAGGAAAAAAGAAACAAAGTCAAGAGGAAGGCAGCAAAAATGTATCTTTTTATCCTCATTTTGTAATTTACAATATTATGTTTGGGTTTGTAAAACTTTTATTAAAAAAACTAAGAACTCTGACAGCTCACCCTCACTAAGGAAAACATTTTTACACAAATAGTCTGCATGGTGGTATGGTGGTTAGTGGGTTACCCTGTGGCTTCACAGCAAGAAGGTTGTTAGTTTGAGCCTCGGCTGGGGGGAGGTTAGGCTTCAGCACCCAGAACCCTTCAGTGGATAGAAAATAAAAAAACATTTTCCTGTCTAATTCTAATACATGTGATAATTATGTCTGTCTTGTTAACTGGTTATCTCACATCACGTCACTGGTTCCTGTATGGGGTGCAGATAATGACTCCAATACCATAATATTCTTTTATGATGCTAGCTTTCCCTCCTCTGCAACTTTCCTCTTCTAAATCTCCCAAAGGCCCAAACACAACTTCTCCTCTTCTTTCTGAAAACACATTAAACAAAAAGCCCATCTATTCCAGCGAAAAGCCTGACAGAAATCTTATCCATTTTTTTTTAGGGAAGAAGTAATCCATTTTAATAGAGCTGTCTGTATTATTGGCAACTTTCCCCTCTATGCACCTTTTTTCAGTTTTCATATAAGGCACATGCAATGTGTGTGTGTGTGTTTCTGCACAATACTGTAAATAATAAAAGAACCACAGTTGTGATTGGAGACGGCAAGTCTTGAAATAGCTTTGAGGGAGAGAATATTTATTCACTTTAATTATCAAGCCTTTTATTGACTTTTCGGAAAATCCAATATTCAGCCTGCAAGGCAGGGAGAATCTTTCTCGTCGTGCTGCAATTTCACGATGGTCTCTGGGACAATAAGCATTTATAACCCTCAAACTGATATCACACGCAGGCACATTTAGACATCTCCATGGATATGTTGGTGCAAACAATGAGACATTGTATATGTGCATCCATACACACATAACTCAGTCTGGCTTAACACTCAGTCATAGTTTGCTTTTAAAAGTCGCCGTAAGAATTTTCCAATCAAATACTTTTGGTTATATGACGTTATGAGGGCGATACATTTATACAGCAAGCATCAGTTCACCTGCATGCATGCAGCATAGATGGCTACATATGGAAAATGTGAGCCTCCTGTCACCCTCATCTCTGGACACACCTGCTTTCTCTCTCTCTCTTGTTCACAATGTCACATGCTGTTGGCCCTCATTGTGCTGCTGTTGCCAAGGATGAGACAAAACATGATTTTGTCTGGCAGCCAGTTTCTGGCATGGCATTGATACATGGTAATCCAGCTGCCAGTGGAGAGCTGGAAGGGGACTGCAAGTTGGTATAAGAGAAGTGGTGAGAAGTCTGAAACGCATGCAGAAAGATAGAGAAGGTAACAAAAATGAAAAATTCAGATTCAGGCAATGCATTCTGTGTGATATAGGAGGTTTGGAGCTTTGCAGATATCACAGCAGCCATATTGAGCGGCTATTGCAAGATTGATTAAAAAAATGAATAAATCCAAACCAATAACTCCTCTGTGCTGCTGAGGAAGATTTTTTCCACGAGCAGAAATGTCAATATTTCTCAAATAATAATAATAATAATAATAATATTTTTATGTGGCTCTCAGACAACTGATTGATTAGACTGTCAGCTGGCATACGGGGGGAGGAGTGAGCTCACACAGTACCTAATTCACGACTAGACCATCATTCAGGCTTTTGTCTACAAACATCCTGTAATTTTATAAATCCTTTGAATGTAAAAAGTGCAAAGGAAAATATTGTGTTCTTCTCTTTTCAGAGTCATTGTGGTCATTCACCTTTAACTTAATTAAACATTAACTTGACTATATTTAGACAATAACACTAAAAACACGACTAGACAAGGTTCACATGGAGCCTTGTTTGGCATTGTATTATATCACGCTTCTTTTTAATTACACCTATTGATCATAGGAACTGGAGATACTAAATATGTCCTCCTGTGGTTGTTATGCGATTCTGTTCTTCATCATGAGTCATAAATTTTAGCAGAGACTATATCTATCTATCTATCTATCTATCTATCTATCTATCTATCTCTCTATCTCTCTATTTCTCTATCTCTATCTCTATCTCTATCTCTATCTCTATCTCTCTCTCTCTCTCTCTCTCTATATATATATATATATATATATATATATATATATATATATATCTGTCTACATATCTTCAAATATTTAGAAAACATTTTTCCTAAAAAGTAGACACTTGGGTAAAACACATTGTTTCTTTCGCTGGCATCCAAAGGATGAGCACAAAATATCCGAGGAGCACTGAGTGGATAAACATGAGACTTGAACATAAGACCAATTGCAGGAAACCAATCAGCTATATCGATCACAAAGTAGCTTCTAAAAACATTAAATAATGCTGCAATAATAGTGAGAGAAGCTATCAGGAAGCAACATGTCTGCATTGATAAACATGTCCAATTCTACTTTTGAATTTGTATTGAATATGTGGTTAGTTATTATGGGTTGACTTGATAGCAAACAGCCTGTCAAAGGTTTTCCACACAGATATTTCAGTGCATATTTGTTGTTTAGAACCAGTTCCCACATATTCTTCAAACCTTATGAATATGTCTCAACCTGAAAGGCTGTCGTTTGGTTTAAATACCACTTAAACAGAGCATGTTGACATTTCTTTTGCATCATTATTGTTACATCTGCGTTTTGTTTTCCCCTCAGACTCACATCATTACACAGACAAAGCACACCGTTGGTCAGGGTGGTTTGAAAGGCCTCTGCAATGCAATTAATGTAAACTAATATGCAATTTGTGCAAATTAATGGTGCTTAGAAACTCAATTTACTTGTAAAATTTTATTGTGACATTTGGTTAATGAAATACTATATGTCACTGTTAAGGCTTAGAAATCCTGGGTGTTAATCTTCACCCATAAGCACCTGGTTTATTACAATTATTTTCAAGCTAATTTACAGACTATGGATGATCTTACTTAGGGGATTTTGCTCGAACTGCACACATCACATTTCCCCCCCTGTTGTATATATTGTTGTCATTTTAACTTGTATTGTACAGTGTGTAAGAATTACTGTCAGAGCAATGAAATAATTGTACATGAAAAGCAGTTGTGAATGGATGGTGGCCTTCAGTGGCCAAAATTAACAACTACAATTATGAAAGTACTTTTGTAGTTACTGCATTTGAAAAGTTATTTAATTTATTACTTTTTATTTGCTTAATTTAATGTATAGCTACAGAGCCATATCATCACTTAGCCTGTACATATTGTGTTTATTGTTTAAATACATAAAAATGTAAAAGCAAAAGAACAATGTTTGTCTGTATAAAGAAACATGTCTTACAGTAAAATTCACAAACAAGACAATTGAAGGTGTGATGAGGTCATGCTGGGTTGGTAAATGCTTAGACAAGTTGCTTGCTGACTTAACTCTAGTTAAGAGTCAGCTACCTCCTGTGCATCTAGTGTGTTTTACACAAATTTTTTTATCCTTTCAAACAATAAGCTGAAAGCAATGAGAATGTTGCCAGTGGCTGAAACCCCCCGTTGCATCTCTATTTCCTGTTCTCCTTCATTCACACAAATTAATCTGGCATGCAAACAAACACACAGGCAGCACATGGGCAAACACAGCTTGGGTCGCACAGAAAAGCATATTCATGTGGTTTGGTACAGATTTTTTAACAAAAGCAGGAAAACGACTGTAGTAGTAAAGAAGCTGTGTTGTTGTGTTTGCGCTAAAGCTAGCATGCTAACAGCCAACTAGCTCATTTGTATAGCTCCACTTCCCGACAATGTCATCTCAGGGGGCTTCATAGACACCACTTTGAGCCATAATCAATTCATAATTGATAATAAAGCTCAGGAAAACAAGAAAATTGCATCAAATCTTGACTTCGATCCAATCTCCCATCCTGAGCATGCATGAGGCAACAGTGGGAAGGAAAAACTTCCTTTTAACAGGAAGACAAAACCTTCTGTGGAACCCCGCCCAGGGAGGGAGATAATTAACTGCAGAAATTACTGGAGAGGTTATGGTTCATCATCATCATTATCATCTTCAGCAGCTAATGAAATCCTGCTGTAACAACCTTGTGCACATTTAGCAACATGTTTGTTTATTTTCAGTGGTGCAATTTCTCTGCGCCTCCTCTCCATTTCCTCTCCTTGGACCGGACACTGTTTGCAGAGCCAGAAGGTGTTTCAGGAACAGAACCAATGAGACACACATCAATGAGTTTCATGGGCCGGTGGTCAGGAAAGAACGTTCTCTTTTGATTATTTGGATGAATGAATTACTGAGCCACAGGGGTCACAGCTAAAATAGAGTAGTGTGAGCTGGCCCGTTGTCTGCTCAGCTGATTTACTGAGTCTCATGGACCAGTCAGACACAAACTGTGTAGCCCCAAACTAACGTTGACCCACTGGGAAAACATCCAGTATGTCTCCAGGTATGTACTTTTTGGCGCCTTTTAAGGCATTATCTGTCCTAGTGTAGCTGTTAGCTTGAACCTGCTTTTCTTTCCTTGTTTCAGGTTGTTCTGAACAATTACTGAACAGCAGTTATTGCTGCTTGTTGTATTGATGAAAGACTGTCAGCTCTACAGTTTGGTATTCATGCTATTCATCCACAAAAGCATAAGCTCTGAATTAAATCCTGTCAGTGTTTTGCAGATTTCAGTGTTTGCCACGTTTACATGGAGGATGAAACACAATCTGCATGATGTGGCTGTGCAGATTTAGAAGTTTGCTACTCAATCTGTGTTTTCTATCTGTAAAGATGAAGCACAGTTGGCAAACACAAACATACTTAGCAGCACTTAACCCCCTATGGTTACTCACTGAGCAGTAATGAAACATGGGAGGCGGGGAATGAAATTCTGAGACAAGATGAGAGCGTGGAAATGTCACTCTGCATACTGCTTGTAATCATTTGGGTCAGTTAGAGGGGATAATGTCCGCAAGTATTTTATGCACTGAAAAGCGTCACCACATGGACAGCACAACTGCGTTTCCAGAGATGGTGTGTCAACATGTGCTGTAAAAAGCGTTGCAGAGCCCTGAGGATGGCACTGTGGAGACGTGGAGAGAAACACAGTTGAGTTGAAGAAGTGTAGAGTTCAGCAGCACAGTTGATCAGGCAGACACTCTTTTCTAATGGGGGCCAAGGGATTGACTCATTATGCATATTGATAACTTCCTTTAGCTCAAGGGGGAATAAAATGAGCATTGTATGTAGACAGTACATACCCACAAAGGAGGGATATTATTTTTTTTTCAAAGGCAGTGTTTGTGAAAGTTATATAGATCGCCCACACTAGAATTTGTACATCTACTCCACTAATTACTTTTTCAATCACCATAAAGAAAGATGTGTTAGAGGTGCAGTTACTCTAACTAAACAAAAGTTTCTCTTGTTTTTTATCATACACACACACACAATATAAACGTGAT
This sequence comes from Kiunga ballochi, assembly GCA_037177335.1. Taxonomy (NCBI): domain Eukaryota; kingdom Metazoa; phylum Chordata; class Actinopteri; order Atheriniformes; family Pseudomugilidae; genus Kiunga; species Kiunga ballochi. The sequence continues at coordinate 6,647,432 of JBAMIG010000024.1, read as the reverse complement.
TGGTGGCACTATCTTATAACGTGCACACACATGGTTGCACACTTAAATGTCTTCATCAGACATGTTTTAGAACTAAGATTTAATTGAAATGGGATCAAAACATTGGTTGTGAAGTTTTAAAAAAAAGATTAAAGACAGGAGATTTCGCATGCAAGTGTTAGCATGGTAGCACGGTGGGTGTGTTCATTAATGCAAACAAATAACCACCCATCCAAAAACCTAATAAAAAAGAACTTTCTCACAACCATACTGGTGTTTTTTAGCTTGGCATAATACATAAAGCAGTTAAATTAAAGTGATAAATGAGGTATAAAATGAACAATTCCTAATGAGATGCTGTGCAATGTCACTGTGACAAGCTTTCAGTCTATGGTTTGAATATAGATAAACCGAGATGGGATATTTCTGATGACATTTAGGATGTTGACTGCTGGCATTTTCATTAAAAGGAGGGGAAGCAGTGTGTTCATACGAAGAATACAATTTTGACTGGCACAGTGTGTGCATGCGTTTGTGTGTGAAAGAGACAGATGCTGAGTGGATGGACGCCTGATCAATAACTGGAGAGCAAAGCAGATGAACAGAGCTGATACTCATTTCTAAGGTGAATAACTTCATGCTTATTGTGATCAATTGAGTGTGTCATTGATTAATTATTAAGCATCCTCAAAGGAGATTCACGGCACTGAATGAAAGCAGCATTGAGAGTGTATCCTTCCTGCTCCAAAGCCAATGTTGTGTTTTTTTTTCTGGTTGTGGAAAAACTAGTTCCTGTTATATGAACTCATTGATATTCTGGAGCAGGAGCTCACAGTTGTTTAAACCTTTGGTAACAGACATCCTTCTGAAATTGCCTTCCTTTGACTCATGGAGGATAAAAAGTCTTGTTACCTGCAATCATGTTTTTGATCGTCAGGGTGGTTGAAGCTGCCAGGTCGAATATAACGGGATCAACCAACTGTTATAGCTCACAGGAATATATAATTTTGCTATATGAAGTACAAAAATAACCTTAAAAAATCCATAGCTTATATATCTGACTGTTTAATTTAGCTGTTTCTTTCCAGTAAATTGCCGAGTCACCATTTAAAAAAGGGATTGAGTTAAAACCTTGTTGTTGGCTTGACTGCGTGGTCACTGAGGGAATATTCATGGCTGTTTCTGGGCTGTTTTACATGAAACTGACATCAAGTGTCTCTAAAATCTCTTTGCTGACAGATTAGTAAGTTTCAGGTCCTCTGTAACTTGTTCTTCAGCAGACCCCATCTTCACTCTGTAGATTCACTTCTGTTATAGGGACAAATTTAGAGATCCCAGACCAATTTTTAAAAAGAAAATGAATGAACAACCGCTCTGATTACCCTGTGATCATAGCAGAAGGTGGTTATAAACATGCTAGCAGAACAGACCTACCGTCCTCTTACAAAAACAGCACACGAGGTTATCATATTGATCTGGTTTTATTGCTTTTAATTATGCACCTGCACACTGACCTGATATATTGTGACATAAATGTTGAAGGGAAAAACACTCATGGCCTTAAAATGACCTGAAGTCACTGCGAAGCTCTGCCGGATCGAGGTGTTAAAAGAAAGAACGAAACAAAACTTTGTCTTCTTATCAGTAAACATCTGATAATGATGTTTGCTGTCTTTGCACTGAGCGTCTGGCATGACATTTTCAAACCGACCGTGAGTCATATTTAAAGGATGTGCAAAAACAATTCATCGTTAAGACTGGAGGCACGAAGTATCTGAGATGCAATATGCAATTTCCCTGCACTCTGAGAGGGTTTGGATTCAGAGTACATTTCTACAGGTCATTTTTAGTGAACTCATTTATAGGTGTTGATGTTTAAAAGATTAATTGTTAAGTTGAGATAGAATAAAGAGATGCAGGTTGAAGTTGGGTCAAATCCAGTTGGAAGGGCTTATTTCAATGCAGGGCACAAACAGAGAGGTGGATGTTCACGAGGTGATATAGTCTCTTTAACCTATACTGTGTGTAAGTGAGACCACAGGGCAGCCTGCTTAAACAGCAAATTGGGCTCCTATATTTAACCCATTAATGCCTGAACTAAGAAGAAGTGAGCAGAAACATCCCATTTTTAAAATGTGAAAACATTTTTTACCGTTTATGAAAATAAAAAAGGACAATTAATTTTTTACAACCATGCATCCATTTTTTACCACTTTGTCCCTAAACCGGGTCGCGTGGGGGGCTGGAGCCTATCCCAGCTGCCAACGGGCGAGAGGCGGGGTACACCCTGGACACATCGCCAGTCCATCGCAGTATTTTTTTTTTTACAATATATAACTATTTATTAAAATGGAACAGGTCCAAATTATTATAATGTAACCTTCTTTCTGTATTTACCAAGGTGCAGGAGACCAGTATCCTATGGTGCAAAACAGGGTTTTGAGTAAAGTTTCTGTCATAAAGTGATGCAAAACATCTCAGAAACAGTTTGTATCAAATATGTGACATCAGGCCATAAGGGGTTAATAAAATACAAAATATGTAATCTATCAAAGCGTCAGAAGCAAGAGGTTGTTATTGCTGTAACAACGGGTCTGATGTAGCAGACAGAAAATAAAAGCCGTAGCGCGATAACAGTGTAAATGTCAGAGCAACCAAACACAACAAAATGTTAAAGTTGCCTCTTAAAAAAAAAAAAAAACATTTATCGAACCGTCGATTGTGTGATAGTGAAAGGTGTCTCTTTTCCATCACTACGAAAAAAAAAGAAGCAATGTTCTATACAAACTTGCCCTTTTCAGGCGATGAATCTCCAGAAACCTTTTCAGCAGAATTGTGTTTAAAACCACATTTAATGCATTTAATGCATGCGAGAGAAAAGGAACTGTTGCCAAATGTTAAGAGCTAGCCTACTTTAGATCAAACAGATGGGGGAATATTTCTGAGCTGGACTCAAAAAATGATCATTATTTTACCAGAAACAACATGAGTATGTGCTTCCTGCTTGAAAGATACAACAAGAGTGAAGGTTTCTTTCTCTTATAAGTATTTGATTTTCAGAATCCTCAAAGCTATTTTTCATCCAGATACGAATCCTTCATAACTAGATTACTCTTTCATCACTGCAGCTTATCACAAAATGGCAGCAGAAACACACCAGAAGGAGATATGAGAAAAGAGGATGCTCTCGCAGGTATGTGCAACTTCATGAAGGCCATGGCAGATTGTGGTACACACATGCATGTAGCTGGTATTTTAAGGCGATAGCGGTGTTAAAGCTGGCAAAATTGCCTGAGTTTTTGGGCTTAAAGCTGCAACTGAGTCGGATATTTGTCTGCATGTCTGCACCTAAAAGAGAATAAACAAACACTTCCAATGCAACAAGCCTTCATGCTGTTCATCCTGGATGTATTAGGCAATATAAATGAGTCCACAATATAACTATATGCAACAGTGTAGGAACACATACATGAGAGGGTGTGACCGAGCATATGAGTGGGTCAGCTCCAGTGCATTACTGATGCATGTGATGGATTTGATGGCTTTGTTCTGGCAGCTATCATGTAACACAAAAACAAATTCCTTTTTTTTTTTTTTTTTTTAACAATTAAAGTTTAAAGTCTGCATGCCTTTGCTTTATGCAATCTGCAGTTCATATAGATGGGTGTGTGAAATTTTGATTGACACCTCTAAAAGCTGTGTAGTGGCTTGGCCATTCACCTGATGCAAGATGCGGAACGGGGGTTTGCTGGTATGGAGCTGTGAAATAATAGGAGGCCCATTGGGCTGGGCGGCCTTGGCTGCTTGCTGTGCATCAAATACTGGTTTGTTTCCTGGGACTTAAAGCCCTGCTGGTCCTGGTCCCACCCTGATCCTTGGAGGTGTTGTAGTTGCAGTGCATGATAACTTAAAACAACCCACCCATAATATGTAGCACAAATTCCCCCGAGTGCATGAATGAATGTGTACTACATGCACTTATGCACAAGGATGCACAGAAACCAACACGCACCCTGCAAACATACACACATAGAGGCACACACCCTGCACATACACTTGTTGCTGCTGTATTCAGTTATCCATAGTTTTTTTTCCTCCTCATGATGTTTTTTGTGTTTTCCTTTGGAGTTTTATCTATGTTCCCCCAAAGATGTGGAAGATATTCAGTTCTGTCTGTTAAAAATGTGTAGCAGCTGCTGTTGATTGTTTTTTTTATTTTTGTTCTCTTCACCTTTTTGTTCTCATCCTGCTCCTATGCTGTCCAGCAGTTAAAAGCTGAATTCATAAAACAAACTAACTAAAAGAAAAACATATTTATTATTGAAATGGTAAAATTAAGAGTAATATTTAAGAATCAAGGAGGGCTTCATATCCAAAGTATAGAGTAAATTTGTGCAGCACAACACAGCAGGCAGACCATCATTCTGCTGTCATGATGTTGGACAGATCAGGATAAGAAGAGAAAAAAGTAGTCATCCTCAGTCCCATTTCTAACTAACATGCGACATGCAAATACATTTTGTTTCTGTCCAGATTGATAAGTTTGCAAATTCTACATTGAAGTCTTCAAAGTTTTGAGCTTTTTCTGAAGATTCTCTGCAGAACAGAGCACGACTTCATTTCACACACTCAAAGGTTAAAAATGCTGTCAAACACAGTGTTATAAAAAACTAAAACATCACATATCATACTTTAAGACATGCAGTTATTGTTGTTCAGATCTGTAATATTCCCAAAACCTTGTTGTTCCATGTTTTTCGGATGTTGCTGTCAGTGTGTGCCTGTATCTTCACAAAATCCCCATTTAGCTCTCCGTGTCATCTATTTTACTTTACAAAAGTGTTGTGCAATCCTACAACTGTAATGGAAGCCAAAGAGAGACAAAACGCCCCTCAAAAAACAAACAAAGAAAAAAAAACAACCTGCAGCTCTCTAGTGGGCCTTTAGCGTTTCCACCCCTTTGAACCAGCAGGTTATCTCTGCATATTCGTTTTATGCATATTGAAAACACGCATCATGGTTTTATTATGAGTGTTTATACCTTGCAGCTGAAAAACCTCCTGATAGCACATATTATTTGCAAGTATAAGTGGGTTAAAAATGGGATCCTTATAGACTAATATAAATTATTGGCATACCCTGAACCTGCTGCACTCAATCAAAGTCAGCAGATATTGAAAACAATTTAAGCCTTGCAGTTTCCCTATATTTAGTTACAACTCTTATGAGTCCTCCCACATCAGAGATAGTGTTGTCTTTGAGCATATCCAGGATGGTGGACTCCCCTTGACTGAGATGTGACACTTTTGAACTGACTGGCTGGAGTGTGGGTGTTCATATGGACAGCAACAGGAGGGAAACTGTGACATTTGGAAGATTTGCCTTTATGGAGCATGCAGCACAATTGCAATAAAGCTGCTGCAATTCTAGCTGAGTTGCACTTTTGCTGTTCTGTTTAATCTCAAACAAAGTAGCTGAACAATTTGCTGCTGTAATGACCTCCTTGCAATTTTACTCTGAACACTTCCTGAACACTTTGCTTTAACAGTAAAACCCCTTCCAGCGTTGCAGGATACAGTTTGAATTCAGCCCAAACACCTGTGTATCAGTATGTTCTGCTTTATGGAGGACTTCCTGACCACCTTTCATGTCTTGAAAATATCTGCAATGAAAATGTTTTTCACTGATTTTGTTTTTATAGTAGTTAAAAAGTTCTCCAGCTTCAGAAGACAGGAGGAATAATGGGACTGGATAGCCACTGGTAGGAAGTCAGGGAGGAAGGAAGGAAGGTAGGAAGGAACTCCTGTGATGTTCAGTGGAGCATTTAGTCATTTTAAGCCTTTGGCTCAAGCGTGCAAAGTGTGGAAAACCTGTCCATGATGCAGAATAGATTTGACAACAAGCTCCAACCCCAGGACTGAGCCTTTCATGTTAGAATCACTGGTTTGGTGTGTGTTTGTGATCTTGATTTCTTTTTTCTTGTGCTCCTCATTTGATAATGTTGGGCAAACTATTCAAAACAAAGTGTTGAAATGAAAAACAGTGAAATGATCACCCACTGGAGCTTAGCTTTTATCAAACAACTGAAGAATGAATGTTCATTTATCAATGTTTCATATCACTGGAAGGAAAATGTACATTTTCCTGCTGCTTCAAAGATTAAAAACAAAGAAAAAAGGAGAATTGATTATTGTAAATCATTCTGTAAAGTAAAACAGTACTAAAAATTATCCCTTGGTGAAAGAGGAAACATATCCTATTTAATCAACACGGAAATTTAGCATCTAATTTAGCTTTCATTCCCTATCTCTTCTCTGAGCTCTCTCCATACAATAAAAGTCTTCCTGATATTGACTAATCTTCTGTGCTGTCTCTTTTTCTCTTATCTTTGGCTCCAATAGTATCTTCTTTGCTGAATCAGCCATGGCGCACATTCAAAACCGTGGGTGTGTTGATATCCAGGTACTGGTGTTGGACATAGGGCCATAAAGCAAGTACAGCAAAATCACATTGAATATTGTTAATAAATTGCTTTTACTGCCAAAAAGTAACACAAGGTGTTTTACATGTAGGCGTGGAAAGGAATGAATACCATAAGTCTGAAAGGGGGAACTCTTCTCCTGTAACTCCAGCACCCCGCCTCACTGCACCTGCCTTCTCCTATCCCAGCACAACCATTGAGCCCACCACTGACTCCATCACCATCACTGCAGACTAAGTAAGGGAGCAGTACGCAGCTGGAAGGGACAGGCTGTGCTTCAGATCACTGAAAGCTTGTGCTGCAAAGCTGCCTGTTCAGAAGAAATGGTAAATTTATTACCGATTACTTTTGCTAAAACAACCACAGTGTTAGCCCCAGAAGGTGATTATTTTACTGTTACTCATTTCAGCACTTTGTTTTGAACCAGATTAATAGTAAAATTGATGAAGGTTGGTGTAAAAAAGGCATTTATCTTATCTACAATAATTCTAGTCTCTCTTTCAAGCAGTCACATTTTGTTGTCACACTCTGGGCATACTCTGAGACTGCATACAATGTCAGCTTTCTATCTAAAAAAGCTGGAAGATCAGCATTTTGAGTTCAGAAATTATTATTTTGACCAGAAAAAGTCAAATAACAGATATAATTAAGCATTAATCAGCTATAGATATATCATTGTAATTATTCACAATAATCTCCATTAATAAATCCCAACAAGTCATCCTTTTATTCCTACATATCATTATCAACAACAGTCTCATTTTTTAGCACATGAGCACATTTAAAAGATCAACTTTAAATTTTAACTCAGTTGATTTGTAAAAAATTGCTGAAAGGACAAGAAGACTTGTTGTCTCTGGTAAAAGATGTGATATTAAAGAGAGGTCAAAGATGCATCCAAATAATAAAAAAACAACAAAAAAGAAAAACAAAAATTTATTATCATTAAATATTCATCTAAATCATATATCTATTCATATAAAACATTTCAACACTTCCACGTGTTTCTTTAATGATTATTACTGTAGTGGGATTCGATTGATGGTGTCAGTATGGATCAAGGTGGCTCTTTAACAACTGAATTAATGTAGAAGTCCAGTTTCATCTGTCAATATGTTGCTGGGACCACTGCATGACTGCACAGGATCGTCAGATGCCTTCGCAACTGATGCTGGACTCTTTGGTGCTTCTTGGTTGTAATTTGTTTTAACATGAGAAATGTAATTGTTCTAGGGGAGGATAAAGCCACATATATTTAGCAGAAAAACTAAAACTAAGTTCTGATATCGGTTAATAACCAAATACATTTTAAAACATCAGCATTGGAATCATGTATGTATATATATGTATATATATATGTGTGCATATATATATGTGTATATATA
>JBAMIG010000024.1:6623066-6639551 GCA_037177335.1 Kiunga ballochi | reverse complement strand
GATAAAACCTGCAGCTTGCTAGTTTTACCTTCAGCAACATCACAGCCTCCAGTCTTTGTTACTGACATAAAAACTTTATTTCATATTAAGATTGACAGCAACATGGATAATACTTATTTTGTAGCAGATTGGAAGCTTTCCACTAAAAACCTATTGTTTTTCCAGTGTTTCCAGTGTTTCCAGTGCCATACACAGCTGTGTTCTGTCCGATGCAAACATGCTGCCATCAGTCATTTGAAATACCTTTACACGACTTGGAACAACATCTTCAAGTGCACTGTGGTTGTCATGGTTACTGCTGGTGGTTACACGACGTCCGTCAGTGAGAAAGCAGTGAGCTTTTTGTTCGAACCACCAATAGAAACAGGGTGCTATAAAATATGCTATGTAGCATAGCCCTACGTAGTGAGGGCGGGGTTAGGGCATAGGGTGCACGATCGCACACTGCCAACATAATTAAACTCCATTTTGGTTAATGGTCGGGATGGCGTCACCTGCCGGACTGGTGACATTCACCCCCCAACTCATCTTATTTGACACTTTGAGCCTACAGAAAAATAGCAATTTAACTAAATGTGTGTGCTGTTTTATTCTTCATTATTTTCATGATATTATTGGGGTTGCTGTGCAACGTTAGCAATGCAAGCTTCTGCCTAGCTTCAGGAAAGCAGCCCCTTAAGTTCTATTAATGTGTTTTGCAATTGAGTCTTGGTCTTCTTCATTTTGCCTTATTTGTCTAATTTTGCAGTGCCAACAGAATATTTTATACCCCCTCCCCTCTTGTCTGTTTCAGCATCACATTCTTATTATTTCATGTAAAAGCGATTATCCATATGAAATCAAAAGAAGAGACTTTTGCATGCAGTTGTGCAGCGATGGCGTTCTCCTGATGCTCACAGCTGACTGCTGTCACACCTGAAGCCCTGTCACAGCATATAATTACTTTCAAAGCAGCTTCTTCTTTGAATTATTTACTTCCCATGTAGCTAATCCTCACGCGCTTGTCAGGTCTCCATATTGTACTGCTGTATCTTTTGCTTGAAAAGCTTCCACATTAAATCTGTCTCACCTTATTTAGTGAATAGAAGTGCATTAAACAGTCCCTCATTCTTTTGTGGCTTTCTCCAGAGCCAGCACCTAAAACATGAATAGAGATGTTATTTCAGTAGTTTGCAGAATTCATATTGGAAAAGAAAACCCATTAAATACTTCACTTAAAGAAATCCTAAAGAGTAAGATGACTTAGTAACTTCTTAGAGAGTTTAAGTAGCAGCTGATTTATTTTGAGAAGTGAGTAATTTATATTTGGTTACTGCATCTAAGAGCAGTAAATGCATGGCATGGCTTATTTTTTTTACTATTTTCACCAGGTTTTAATCAAAACAAGTGAAGAGGATTTCAAATGGATATTAATCTTTGTATAATAGATTTTAAATTGGTCTGAGAAAGTGGACTTTTCTCAGTGTTTTAGTAGACTGAATTTTGAGCCACAGAGGCACTAACTGTAGCTAAATGCATTTTAAGCTACTTTAAAAAAAATAATTAATTTACTGTGGAGATCTTCCACTCTAATCTGTGTTAATATGGTGAAGATGAAAGGCAGAATGGTCCTGAGTCGTACCTAGGAACAACAGTAAACATGAAACACAAAAATCACCCTTTAAAAACGAATGAATTGATGGAGAAAACAGGACAAACAGCAACAATGTAATACAAACAAAAGAAACAAGGCAAGTTTATTTGTGTAGGACTGTAATTCAGTGCCTTATATAAAAATGGTAAAGCATTACAGCATGCAGAGCACATAGTAAACAAACAAACATTTAAAAGAAATAAAAAGAGAAGAAATTTTTTTCTAAAACTCAACACTTCAGAAGAATAAATATTTATGTTGAATTATATTTAACCCCGTCCCCACCAAATTAAAACCTTTATAAACTAATCACAAAAGAATAATACAGGATTTCTCAAATGAGTTTGTTTGGATCACAAGAAAGTTCAGCCAATCTACCACAGTTCTGCTTTTCCTCACAATTTTTCTCCAATCGTCACAATTTCAAAGCAACTTTTTAAATTTCAATTGATTCCCAGAAATATCTGGTACACACAGAAAATATGAAATGTTTAGCTTTAACAAATTAATCACATATTCTGATGTTTGTTTGGTATACCATACCGTTACTACATCCAAGACATATAGACAACCAGTCAAAAGTTTGGACACACCTTTCTATCAACTCCAATGTGAAAGTGTGTCCAAACTTCTGACTGGTACTGTATATTATTATATAGCAAAGGATTAGGTCTGCATCCAGGTGGCTGGAATGTTTCAAAGGCCTTCCCCTTTAAAGATACCAAAGAATATAAAACTCTGTCAATATAAAGAAAAGTTCAGGTTATTCCAGTTTCTCATGCTTTGTGCAACTCAGAGAAAAGTTTTACATCTGCCTGCTGAAAGCCCAGCGAGGCGCTGTGCGTGAAACTTCCCCAGTAATCAGGGAGGGGTTTTGCTCCTGAAGCAACTGCCTCACATGTAAGACTGCATTTTTCTACCACAAAACACAGAAAGTGTCTGAAACATGCAAATAGATGAGGAAAATTACCATGGCAAGTCTGCATCAGAGTAGAGTCTGCATCCCCCCTGTGTGCATGAGCTCTCCAGCTTTTCAGGGTGTACCCTCTGTCTGAACAGTGAAATGCTCTTCTCAGTGATCATTTCAATAAAAAATGGTGAAAAAACAAAGAGAAAGAAAAATCTAACATAACTTTTTACAACTTATACGTCATAAAATCAAGTTTTGAAGGGCAAAATTAGGAGGGTTATTAAACAAAATGTTATTTGAGTTGAAAGAGAGCTGAGTCACTGAGCCAAATCTCCAGAAGCATCCAGACCTCCTATCACTGTTATAAAGCTATTGTTTTTTCTTTTATTGGACCTCCTCATCACTTTGCTCGCACATAAGCAGTATAAAAGTGATGATAACCAGTACATGGGAGGTTATCAGTCAGATGAAAGGAAGAAGGTTTACTTCAAACTTCTGTAGATAATCATATTCACCGTTTCACCGAGCTTTGAGAAGATAAACGAACAACCAGAGAAAAAACAGACCCCAGTGTTTTTCTGCTTTATGCAGCAACAGAGTGAATTACTTCTCATTTTGTTTTAACCTTGTTTGTCATCTAAAAAAGCCTAATGAATCTGTATCAACCTTATCATGAGGTAAGCATGTACATGACTTGCATCACTCCCTCTGAGTGGGGTATTTGTTGTGTGGCATCATATAAATAGTGTGCAAACTCCTCCTGCTCAACACTGCTCTGTGCTTTACCATGTTAATGGTGCAGATGTTTTGGTTTGCTATCGTGTTTCTTTCATAATTTTGTTCCGGGCTACACAACTCTGGTCCTCCAGTGCAAGCGTTGTGAGTTTCAAGCTCTGCACAAGTCTCCTAATTAGGTTTGATGCAGGACTGTTGCACTCGAGCACCGGAGTTGCCCACCTCTGCTTTAATTTAATGAAACGTACTATACTTTGTTCATGTTTTGCTCTTCGGAACTGTCGCAGCATTAGCTGGAGCAGATCAACAGCAGAGCTCAGTCTGTCAACAGCTTGACAGTGTGATTAAAGAGCATTGATTGTGCCAGACACAGTCCCAATCTGGTCAGGTGTACCTAAAGCTGAGCACTAAAGAGGAGGCAGGCTGTCATATTTGGTCAGGCTAATGGGCTATTTCTTACCTCTGCTGAGCATATCTCAGCCATCTGCTGCAGGGAGCCTCTCTTAGCACCTCACCCTCTCTCTGGAGCAAGAAACAGGCAAATGGCAGGCGGAGAGGCACACTCAGCAGCTGAGTACAGGACTTCATGCACATGGACTCTTGCTATTCTCGCTAACCTTGTCCTCATGTTTCCTTTTCTTTTTCTTTGCTGCTCTCTGTAAATTTGCAGAATGAAGCAGCATGGGTGTAGAAACACAGAGAAAAACCCTGCGGTGAGTTTTCATCTGACTGTAATTCGGCAGATCTCGCTTCGTCACGTTCAAACATATGACAATGAAGGAGAGCAAACATACGACAATGAAGGAGAGCAAGCAAAGTGTCACGATATGCACCCCGGCTCAACATCCAGATAATTTTCTACAAATCGTTGTAGGCGTGTGGAGACTTGCAGGCGTTTGCTCATCCCTGTCTTGTAAGTCTTCTGCAGTGAGCACAGATAAGGAAACCTTAGAGAAATGTTATCAGATCTTTGGGTTAGAGAAACTGACAACTCCATCACCTTTACTCAGATTAAAAGAGAGCTGATATCCAGAATACTTTCATATGAATCTTTATGTTTCCCTGTATAGTCATCATGCCTGTCAGTGTGATGTTGCTGCACTGAAGCTTTAACCTTGTAGGCGGGAACAGGATACGTAGCTTTCAATGTTACCTGCAACTCAAAGAACAATTGGTTAGAAAGTCACTGACTAAATGTGCTTTTTTTAACACAAATTTCCCTTTTTATTTGGATCAAGAGTGCAGATGTTTGTGCTACATTGTCCTTCTGACAGGGTCAAGGTGAAATATAAAAGGTTACATAAGCACGTGACAGACCGGGGGAGGAAAATTACAACAATTTAACAGAGCCAGGCCCTCAGGCATGAAGCCATATCACTCGTGTTCCCTCATGTATGACAGCCAGGGCACAGTGCCCTGTCGTCTCAGAAATATACAGTAATAATGCCTGCTCTTTGCGAGTGTGTTTCCATGTTAGCCTGCGCATCTACTCCCTTATGTGTGGGTGCATGCTCTGTGTGTATAGGCGTTGCTGCATTGTAGATCTGTAGGATGCATGGTGCTGCTGGAGAAACCGCCGGTCTCGGCAGAACAAGAGGAGTCATGTTTCCTCTGATGAGCAGCACAGTCAGATGATTCGGTTTTGTTTTTGTAATATGGTGTCGTTCTGCCTCCAGCCTGCAAGTTAACGCTGAACACAGAGGCATCTGTATCCGATCCCCTGAGTAGTCTCAACATGTACTTGGTATTCCTGATAGGACCGAGCCGGCTAACTGAGCTTTCCTGGCAGTCTGGCGGGTCTGTAAAAGCCAGCTATGTGGTGACACAGTTGAATAGCAGCAGGGAAAGGAAAAAAAAAAACAAAAACCAAGAAACAAACAAAAACATCAGATATGCATAGGCTTTGAGTCAACTGAATGGGTTGTGTGTTTGTGACAGGAGGAGAATAACTGGTCCAATATATGCTGTATGGATTTATTGCAAGCTGTCACACATTTGGTACAGACCGTTAATGTTTATGTGTGTTTTGTTCCCGTTTGGATTTGTCATTGATGTGACAGGATTGAAGCAAATAGGATCTCAAAAATATGTGTGTCTCAAACATGGTACAATTGGAGGGAACCAAATCTGTTTGTGTGCAAACAGACAAATTGCAGTAATCACAATATTTTTTATTAAGTTCAGGAAAGTTGGCCAAATGGAAATGTAATTTCGGCGACTGCAACACAAATCTGCAAATGTCATCAGCGATGTAGAGCGTGCTCTCCCATCGTTATACCGTATCCCCAAGCCAAACCCGGCTATATTTTACTGTGTGATCTTGTCTCTTGTATATAGATTGCTTCTAAGTCCTATTTGCCCAACGAGGTCTTCAGAGTATTAGCATAGAGATGTGTGGAATTTACTTGCTGGAAAGTGTGAGTGAAAAATAAATCTTGCTGCTGTAACTGCTGGACAAATAATATATCACTCCCACACACTCAGTATGCTGATTGGAATCAGTGCATCTATTATTTCATTGATGGGCTGATGACTTGAAATACTGATGTAAGGAAACCATGTTGCTCCGCATGTGTGCACATACAACAACAACACCACCAGTAATAATGATAATATTAATAATAATAATAACTACTACTACTAGTACTACTACTTGTACTACACTACTACTGCTAATAATACATTTAATAAAAATAAAAATTAAAATAATAAAATAAAGATAATAGTAATGGCACTAATAATACTACTACTAATAATAGATAAAAAATAATTATAATAAAATAATAATAATATAATAATAATAACAATTATAATAATGTTTCATTAGCATCCGCTTGTTTAGGGAGGTGTTTTGACTATAGAGATGTTTGACATTCAGAAAATGCGTGACTTCTATGTATACAGTGTTTCATGGATTGAATTGTATTTGCTTTTCAGAGGAGAAACAACAAACCCAGGGGGAAGGATGGAGGGGGAGTGGGGTCGCGTTACATTCAAATCTGATTTTTCATCTAAAAACGTGCTGTAAGAGCAGGGATATAAAACATAACATTGTGTACCTACTCTGTCTCGATCTTTGCAGTCAACACCTGTCTTATCTTTGGTTTGCAGACATGCGGGTGTTGTTTTACAGGTTAATAACTAACTACATGACCACATCATTAAATGTTTAGCACATTTTTAAAATTGATCAGGGCAACATTTAGAAATCATATATTTACGAATAGTAACATGAGAAAAACCCTGTGGATCTAACTGGGTTCACTGCACAGCTTGAAATGAAAGATTCATATTTTGTTCAGAGGCAGGAGGAGAGCTGAAAGAAGACAAGATGACTCAAAGGGAAAGAGGAGATCAGTGTTTGATTTGCTGTAAGTTGTATGAAATTTGGCCAGAAGAATTCATGACTTTTGTTATTTTTGCAGTGTTTGTATCTGGGAACTCAAACTTCAGGCCTCAGGGACCACTGCCCTGCAGGTTTTAGATGATTCTCTACTACAACACAGCTGACAGATGATTCTTTTCTTTCCCAATCCCCAAAATATGTGATATGTGATCATTCTCAAACCTCATAATCCAAACACTTTATACTCATAAGAACACAGAAAACACAACACAGATAATGATACAGGTTAAAAAGAGAGAATAGTTTTTTTTAAATAAAAATATTAGCTCAAGTTTTAATTGATGCCAGCGCAGCGCCAGGTCTTTCCAGCAGAAGCCTTGAAATGTAAGTAAAAACAAACAGTAGGAGGTACATGTTTTAGTTAATTGATTTAATTGGAAAACATCTGAGATATGACAAGAGTCTAAAAAGATTCTCATAAAAGCAGAACCCACCAAACCCAAAAAGAAAAAAAAACACATAATTCTGTAACACATGGGTAGTAAATTCAGGTATTTATTGTAATATCTGTGTGAGAGACATGTTAGTGAAGAGCAGGATGCACATGATGCAGAAACACAGCTGTCCTCTCTGAGTCAAAGCTTATTTAAAATGGATCGGGGTGAAGTAACTTTAAATGTAAAATTATTTGCAGAAATCACGGACACCATGTAAAGAGAAGACGAGTCATCAGGCTACCTTCAGCTCTCTGAAGTCTGAATCTCTGACGTAACTTATAACTTACACTTTGCAAAACACAACCAGTGCATGAAACATATGAGCAGGATTGAGAGCAAGATAAAAGTCCACACAGAACGACGGGAGCTTGCACATTTCTGCAAGACTATACTAAACTAGCAACTGAAACACTTTTTCCTCATTTAATTTAAAAGATTCCTTAAAAATGAATTAAATTACATCCATAACTTCCTGTTGATGGCAGATAGACGGACCAACCAATGCGGCAAAAAAGATATAACATCTGGCTTAGTGGAGGTTTTTTTTAAAAAAAAAAGTCATCACAAGTCCCAAACTGTCAGGGTGCATCATCCATCCTGCTTTAGTTTTACCTGACAAACATCTCCCTATCTTATGACAGATGCAGTCATGAAGTAGAGCTCCAGTCAGGGAGCTATTGATGATTGCTGAAGTGGAAATGAGGAACTTTTTTATTTTTTCTCTACAGGATAAATTGCAGGATTCACACTGAGATTCTCACCTTCACCCACATCACAGCCTGCTGCTGCTTCCTTTACAGAAGCTCCTTGAATTGATCGTTGCGATATCCCTCTGCACCCAGTGCTCAGTTGAAACTGAGTGTATTTTTCCACGAAAGATTAATAAGGGGCACAGCGGTGGGTAGCAAGAAAGAGACTACACACACACAAAAAAGAGAGAAACAGTTCATATAGAAGGTCATTGCAGAACCCCGCACACCTTTAAAAGAGCATGTGATCACTGCATCTCCAGGGAAAACTGCAGACTCAGTGTCAGTAGATATATTAACACATTTTTCTTCCCTTTCAAAAACATACAAACACAAGGTTGATTGTTTTTACTTTCTGTTTGCTTTTCCACTTTCAGTACGAAGCATGTTCTTTCATTTTACCAAGTAAGCGGGTGAAGACAGGATTAATACCAGACGCACCACTCTTGAGTTCTTTTTATTGCCCCCAACATATCTCCAATTTTTCTTTCCTGTCATTGACCTTTCCTTTGCAGAATCACTGCTATTATTTCAATAATAACCTCAGATCATCCACGGCTTCCTTTTCCAGCCTCCTCTTCAGTTTTGTTATATTTTAGCATGATTTAAGCTCAATTTTTTGCTGATGTACGAGAACATTTAAATGGCTGCGAGATTGTTGGAGGGAAGGAGCAGATGGATGAGGGCTGTTCAAATGGCTCTGAGAAATTAAAACAGCCTTTATTACCTCTAACTCACACCCACCACCACTCACCATGCAAACACACATATGCACACCCACCTACACTGCATTCAACTATTGCCACTGTTGTGACAAAATGCTGTGGTCCCGTAAAGCTCAAAGGAAGAGTAAATGTCAGGATTGTGTAAAAGCATGAGCTGTAATGAGACGATAATGCCGTCTCCCATGCAGATGAGTTGACAGAAAGATGAACAGGCCTTTGGGATGTTGCTGTCAATAATCTGCTGAAGCAGATAAAATGACATTAGAGTCAATTAGTATTTGATTTGTGTGAATGCGTCCTGTAGGACCACATTTACTAAACCAGCACTTTGACCCAAAAGATCCTGATGATGGATGTGGCTTTATGTTAACAATGTTTTGAGTAAAGACCCCGAACAAAAGGACTTCGAGACAACCTAATAAGCAGAGGGCTAAAATGCAATACAATAGGATGAAAGATTTCATTATAACACCTCAGTGAATGCACAACATCCTGTTCTTCACTTCTCCTAAGGTGCCCACTTAAAAGCTTGCAGGGGCTAATTTTCTTTTCTAATCGGTATAGTTTGTCACGCAAACTGTTCATGTCACAGAAGAACAGAAAAGGGGGAAAAAAGAAGGAAATTTTTACCCTAAACGTAGAGTGTGTTTCATCTTTGTAAACTCACCTCCATTCCTTTGCTCCACTCTTGCTTTTCTGGTGCCTCTTGCTCCCTCCATGCACTCACATCCCCATCTGGGAAAGCCTGATAAGCTCAGAGGCAGACACCGGCATTTGAGTTGAAGAGCTGCTTTGAGACAGCCGGTAGGTTACCCCAACCAGCCTGCAGCTTTTCCAAGCGTGGTGGTTAGGACACGGCTTCCAGTTCCTTCTCTGCTCATTTGTTATGTTCACCTCTGTCCACATATCCACGATCATCTCTTTGCTTTTTACAACTTGAGCTCATTTTATGGGAAATAAGGTTTGTGTTAAACATTTGCTTTAGAGACTTGGCCTATGTGTCATCTTGCAGGTGTAAGAGATTATCCTCCTCCTTCAAGCTAATGTTCTCCCAGACTGAGGAACTTTCTATCCCAAAGGGCATCATTAAATAAGATGGTGTTTATGCATTTGATCCTTAAACTGGGATGTGATTACTGGATCTTGGTTGTCGCAGACGGGAATACACATGTTATTACTCACATCCTGCTTTGTTGGAATCAAGCACAGAAAAAGTTTTAGTGTAGTTCGCTAAAGGTCTTGGATTAGCTGTGTGTCCTGCATAAATGTACATGCAAGTGATCCTGCACCGGAGTTGCAAATTCCTTTTTGGGCATTAGGCTTCTGCTTTGTCTGCTTTGGCTTGAATTTCAGAGACACGTTGGTCGTGGTGCTGATATCTGGATGCCATTAACCTCTGAAACACTCTTTCCTGTTGTTTCTGTCCTTTTTTTTAATTTGCTTCAAATTTTCTCTGTCTCGCGCATAAAAAAGAATTCAAGTTCAGTTCATTAATAACATCCTCGCTTTATCTATTTACAGTTCAGCTGCCCTGTAAATGAGGCAGCAGAGAGGAACCATGGAGCAGAGTATATGATTCATTATATGTTTTTGCCTCTCTGACCCTGTCTTACTCCTGTTGCCTTTTATTATTTAAAAGCTTCTCCAAAAAATACAAAAAAGGGGTTGTTTTTTTTTATTTTTGTTAGGTTTTTTTGTTGTTGTTATTTGACATATAATCTTAATGCATCTGCCACCAGTTCTGCATAAAATCTGTCTTTCTGTTGGAAAACCAGCCACATGCTGGTACCAGACCAGCTGCTAAAGCTCCGATCAGACAGTCTAAATTAAATGTTTCAGCCTTTGCAGGTCAATATGCACACAAAGAAAGAGACCAAACAGCTATTTTCCTTGTTTGTGAGGTGATGTTGAACTTATTAAGATTGTGTCAAAGGCGGCATGTTTCAATTTTGGTCTTTTAGAGTCGGATACTTGACTGGTAAGCCATGGATTTGTTTTGGAGCCTACAGCTTAGCCATTCCACTGAGCAACATACCTTACAAAGCAGAATACAGAATAAAAAATATAATAGTTGCAATCCTTTTTAATGCATTAGTTTGACCTCCGCTGCATATTGAATCCAAACGTAATGATGTATCTGTTGTATTCCTTCTTGCATTTATTTAGTACCTCTGGGATTGTGCTAAGAAGAGTGAATTGACTAAACATGATTTCAGCTATGTTATGTTTTATCAGTGTATTTATATTGAGCACCTTTAATTCCCATGAGGAATATTACAGATAAATAGTCACATCAAGTCATCTATAACTCTACTGATGCAGGCTGTGACCTTGATTTAGAGGATGCTGATGTTTTCAGGCATCTTATGTCTCTAAGCACATATGCATCGTTCCACTCCTGGCTTTCACAGATCTCTTTGAAATGCTTTTTCTTTGTGTTGTTTGCTACATCCAGACATGCTGAAGCCCTCCCTCCGAGGCCTATTGAGCCTTTTGAATATAGCATTTTTTCTCTCTCTCTTCATTGACACATCCAGCTTCAATTCACATCACAGCCATTCCAACCTGGGCGGCAGAGTAAACACTTTAAAAGCTATTTTGTTGTAACATTTAAAATCATCTTCTTTCACTTTAACCCAGGAATTTAAACACAGCTCTTGTGACTCCTGCCTTATCTAGGACTCTTGGATGGACTGTGTTCTTAAAGGGAAAACTAGGCATCCCAGAGGAAATCTAAAGAGATTTAGACAATCCCTTCTGTGCACTCACTTATTCATGTGGGGATGTGGAAGGAAGGAGGATTGGCTTCACAACAGCACAGTAAATTGAAGGCTGTATGCTCCAAAGTAATGCAGGATGTATGTGGTGAAAGGTTTGCTGGGCATATTTGAGATAAGGTCAGAGGAAAAGACCTGGATTTGATAGGTAGACCGCAGTCAAAGAGTTAGCATTGAGATGGGCACCTCGAGTTTAGAGTGTGGCTGTCGAGGGTCCGACGGGTAGAAATGAGATAACTTGAGTCTATGGTGAGTGATCTTGTTTGGACGGATCCGAATGTGATGCAAGTTGACGATTTAATTTAAATTGTGAAAAAAGTTGGAGCTCAATAACATGAAACTTCAAGTAGCACAAGGCCGAGTGATGCTGGCATATGGGCTGATGCGGATGCTGTGCACCAGAGCAAGAAACAATGTCAGGAGAGTCCTGAAAACCTGAAAAACAGAACTGTGTGGAAGCACAGACCTCTAAGCCTCCTCTGTATTGACACCTGAAGTCACCAAAGGTGTTTTAGGAATCAGACAAGTGAAACAGATATTTAAAATGAATGTTTTAAGGGTGATGCACAAAATCAATGACCAGATCGCGATCGGGAACTTTCTGAGTAGAGTTTGCATGTTCTTTTAATGGAGGTTGTACTGCTGCTATGCTGGCTTCTTTAAGGTTTATTGATGACTCTAGATTGACCTTGTAAGTTAGAATGAGCATGCAAGGCTGTTTGTCTCATTCGCCTCTGTGTTGGGCCTGTGATGGATTGTTGACCTGGCCATGGTGTTCTCTGCCTCTCACCTGGTGGCTGCCAGCATTTCTCCCGCAACTCTGAATCTGATAAAGCAGCTATAGAAAAATGAATAAATGAATACTAAATACTGGCTTTGGAGCTCATTAGAATTGTATGAACGCTGCTTTTGCCTTTTTCTGTGTTTCCATTTATGTTTTGGGCGTTTCAGTCAGTTCCTGCACACATTTCCTGTTTGTCCAGAAAATGAAGGGTAGCTGAAGACATCTGCACAATAATATATGGAAATGGGATTTTTTTTCTGTTATGGTAAAGAATGGCTTGAAACACAACAACAATATACTGACGTTTTAGATAAAGAAATAAGAATGCTCTTTATTTAATAACGGTTAATAAAAAATCCTCAACACATTAAAATGAAAAGTAGTTTGATCAAAGAATTCATGCTATGAAACCCAATTGAAGCTGGACTTCTGAATTCTCATGAACTGCCTTGATAATTAAACTTTCATGCAAGGAGACAGAGCATTTATTCAAATTAGGCATATCACTATCCGAAAGATCACTCTACTAAATTCTACTTAATTCCAGTGACAAAATACCCTACAGTGCACTTTCCTTGTCATTGCAAGGAGACTTGAAGGAAACAGAGTTGAATGTAAATGCAAAAAGAAGTGAGATGTGTCAAGAGATTCTGAGCCGGTTTGAAAAAAAATATTTATTTGGAGACTTTTCATGAAGAACGGCCACACCTTTTAAGTGTTTGTCCTTCATCCACAACATGCTGCAGTTGTGTTCAATGGCTGTTTAACTGAGAGAAAAGCTGCACCGTCTTTGTGCATGTGATTTGTGTTTACTGTAAGACTAGATGAGTGGGGTTAGAGTGTGAATACAAAATAATGAACATGGACAAATAGAAGATGGATCACATTAATCTGCACAGAAGAACCCTCTCCCCAGCTCTTATTTCTACAGTAAGGACTGCAGGAAGGCTGACACCACTGCCTTCCTTTTTGATGAGCAATTAGCATACCCCTCGCCAGAATTTGTATCATGATGATCCATTCATTTCCGTGGTGTAATTATGTGTATAAGGCTGCTCATTTGGAAAACATTGAACTCATCAATCTTTTTTGTGCCCGTTTTCTAATTCCACCCATTGAGAGAATCCTGGGGGACACCAAAACCACACTTAATTGTCCTCATTCCAGACAGCTTCTAATTACACTCAGTGCTTTAGATCTTGTTAGGAAAAGTTCAGGATCCTTCTTGGCTTCCTTTTTTCCCACAGAATAGATGTTAATGCAAAGGAAAAGAATTAGGGGAAGTGTACCTTGGAAAAACAAACACGCGTCGCTACACATCAGTCAGTTGGGAGCTAGGCCTTGATTAAAAAGCTCCCTCGTCTGTATCTCCATGGCCTTGTTCCTTTGAGAACCCAGCTAAATAAATGAATGAATAGCTCTTGTTGAACTAATAGAGGGATGGTTAGGTTGACTCAACAACTGCTGCGCTGTTTTGTGTTAAGTTCATGTGATTGAGTGGCTAAAGGAGCATACTTAGCCACACTGTAAATCAGAGTAGTCCTGATTTGCACTTAAGCAGATGATTACTAGCAGAGCTCGTCTATCCTTTGCTGTTTTAGTCTCAGGACTCAGCAGGACTGCTAATGGAGCATCCTCCCATTCCTCATTAGGAATACAAATTAAAGTGGCGTGGATGGTGGATCAAACATGCCGAGGCAGGCAAAGGGTGTAGATAAGAGTACAGAATATTTTGTTCACAACATTAAAGACGATAAAGAATAGCATTCAAACTTTTCAATTAAGCCATAATTTCTTTTTTTTTTTTTATTAAATAACGAAAAGTGTCGACAGGGAATTCTGGTTCTTTGATTGTTGGAAATACCTTGAGTTTGGCTTGTTGCAGAGTAACAGCCTGTGTGATGCAGAAAGGTGATTCTTTAGGTACTAAAAATGTTAAATTTTATCAGAAAAACTCATAATAATGATAATAGTGATGTATTTCCCATTTATTTGTATGATCTGTAACCCACTGTATTTGTTTTGTTTACATTCTGTCCATTTAAACTCACTTTGTTTCTGTTTCATGTTTTTAATTTTTTTAATAATATAATTTTTGGCTTCTTGCTTTTAACATGTTATGTAAAGCCTTGAAATTGTCTTGTACATGAAATGCAATATAAACCTGCGATGGTTTCTGAATAGACTGTGCCAAACTGTCAAAATGGACAATATGAGTCTGTGGACAAAACTGTCTGCACTAAAACCCACTGTTATTTTATTTTGCTTATTGGATTAATTGGTTTCTAGTGAAGTTTCATCTAAAAGTTTTAGTAAAATGCTAAATATATGTGCAGTTTAGGGCAAATTTGATTTGTAGCTTTATAACACTTTGCACAACAGTTTTAAATAATGATTTTAAACTAATGATAATTATGAATACTGTGGATTTAGATTATCCTTTATTTACCATTACATTGTGGATTAGTTCTGACTTTTCCACCTTGCATGCAGTTCCCATGCATCCACAACCAAACTCGTTAAAACTGAACTTAAATGATAAGACAGTATTTCCTTTCTTTGTATTATTCTACTCTTTAGCCATTTTCTTTTGTTTGTCGTAATAATGTTCCACTTTGACAAAATCTAACATTTAAAACACATTTAGTTTAATAAAAGATCTGAAAATCAAAGAATTTAAAATAAACTTAATAGTCTTACAGAAAATACCAAGGTGGAAGAAAAAACCCCATAACAAAACAGCCATGAAGCATGAAGTTACCGAGGCTCACATGTCCCATGGAAGGAAAAATACTAAAATACAATCTGAAAAACCATGTTGTCTGACCTGATGGTTGGTGCATCCACCTGATTTGATTTCAGATTATTTCATCACCATCATGCGCTGCCAGAAAGGAAGTGGTCTGAGGAGTTTTCACCCTGGACAATAAGAGCTTGAGTAGCTGAAAACATTAGTTAATTATAAATACTGGGTTTATTAGCAGCAACATAAGAATTTCATTTTGCTGGTTGACAGTATGCAATTATGCAATATAAAATAGTCAGCTATTTTCTTAACTGCTTTGTTGAAATAAGAGTCATTGGTTATCTTTTTTTTTTTTTTTTTAAATATATATATATTTTTTAGCTGTGACAACCTAGCATCCCAGCATGAGGGCAAAAAAGAATAAATGAAGAGAAAATGGAGAAAAGACTGCATCCGGAGAAATACTTTATTTTAGGTTGTAAATGTGATCATGTTATATTTTACTCTGAAACTGAAAATAAATATATTCCTTAGTTTCACCAGACACAAAAGACATTTCTCCAGTAAATGATAAGTCATTGAGTTTATTTGACAGAAAAAAAAGTTTTATTGAAAAGTATTTTTTCTTTCTTTTTAACAGAATCTTATAAAACAAACAAATAAACAATGAATATCTCTGTTGGCCAAAATGATTATTTTTCATACACTGAACATAATTGAAGGTGTCCTACTGTGTCAACCATAAGAAAACAAAAATACATTACCTTCTGCAGTTGACTGTCATTTGCTACCATTAACAGTAGCTCACCACTTCTATCCCTGAGCAGGAGAGCTCATTCGCTGCTATGGCAACAGTACAGAGCCCTGATAGGCAGCACAGTCAGTCAGGAGCTGCTGGACTTAAGGGAGAAACATAACTAGATGAAGATTCATACATGAGATGGAGGAGCTGCTTTGCCCCATATAGCATGCAAGTGTGCATGTGCATTCTGTAAACACATTTATTCTCTGCTTGTGATTGGTTAGCCGGCACAGGCAGTCTGACTGTGGATCAAACATTTTCTCTTGCTTACTACTATAGAGAGCCACTCACACTCTTCAAACCACGCCAGCCTGCACAGGCGCGGACACCTGCCGCCTGCTAAACATCAAGGTCAAAGCGGATCAACGTGTACCTGAGTCAGATCACACCGCTGGACCGCTGGGAAGCTATAATGACCTTGTGTAACTGCACTTTTCTCTATGATACACCGCAACACATATGCTGCACAAATATATGTCAGAGTAATCACACAAGGACACATTTGATGCATTATTCAGAGAGTAATATACAAGAAAACATCTCATCATTTTAACTGAATGCCATTTTGACCTGTTAGGCCTAATTTACCAGTCAGAAGGAGTCACCATGTCAACAAGAGTCCTGTCATTATTATTCATTTTGGCAAACCAATACCTCCAGAAGAGGCTTACAACGCCAGGATGAACACACTTCTCATTGGCTCCTTAGGAGCATGTGACTTTGAAGTATTGTAAAGTGGCAGAAAAAAACGGTGCTATACAATCTAACATAAGCCTAAAGC
>JBAMIG010000024.1:6594196-6608447 GCA_037177335.1 Kiunga ballochi | reverse complement strand
GTGGACTGCACACTGCACCCTTTGCATCTCCTGGGACAGAAAAACACACTGAACCTCAACCTTTTTGCTGTATTCACTCACACACACACACACACACACACACACACACACACACACACACACACAAAGTTTGCAGTAGTATAAATGAAAAAGAGAAATGAAGTCTGATGGAATTTGAGTCTTAGGGAATAGAGATTCATAGGTCTGTGCTTCATAACTCGGAGGTGGTGAGGGGCAAAATTACAATGGCAGATCATTTTATAGGATTACAATATTAGATAAGCGAAGCATTAAATTAATGCTAGAGCTCTGAAATGTTAGAGGGAGGAGAGATTTTTGCCAGTGTCACATTTCGATTCGATCTCTATTACCAGACCACAAGAAATAATATGAATATACAATAACTATATTATCTAAAAAATGTACCAGCTAACTCAGTTTAATGCGAGATTATCCATTACTCTGTGTAAAGACAGTGTGTGTGTATAAGAAGGATATAAACTGCATGCATGCATATTGGAGAACTTCTCAGAATGTCTGTTTAAGCATTTGCACAATATTACAGATATACTTATAATGTACAGAAATGCAGCGTTATTATCAGTGACCCAACTGCTTGTGGGTTATTTAGGATGTGATGAACCTGAACTCTTTAGTGATCCTCAAAGACTTTAGTTATAAAATTTAACGTGTAAGTAACTGTGTGAAATGGACCTGGAAAAGTTTGTTCTGAGAAAATTTATGCAAGTTCAGATCAAATGGCATAACTTACCATTGCTGAAACCCGGCGGCGAGAAAAGAAAGCAGAACAAACACATAAAGAAAGAATCTTCAACTCTTAGATACACAAACTTGCTCTTGTTCATGTCAGCTAAGACACCTTGGAAAAAAGAAACAGGAATAGAAGGAGGCAGCTGTGCTGCTTTTATTAGTTTGTGTTATATTACCTTTTTATTAGCTTGCAGAATTTTGGCAGAGAAATATCTGCAGTAATATCCTAGAAAAGTGATTATATAATCCATAAATGCACCATTTCCTGCGCAACTCCAACTTTATTTTCAGTCAGTGTTGGAATATAAATGTATAAGTTTAACTTTGCATCCTTCATATACTATATTTATTTTAGAGGAAGACATCTTTGCTAATTTTGCTTGCTTAACTCCACATCTCATCTTCATCATTAATTCAGGACTGCTGCGTCACATCAGGGTCTGAATGCTCATTTCTGTGTACTTTCAAAAGACTCAGTGATGAACAACGAAGCAAGAATTGCATTTTGTTTAATTGTTATGTTGACCATGATGGGCTCACATTTACTACTCAGTCTTGCATGCACACACAAGAAGCACATCGGTTCTTGCTCTCTTACTCTTAAGATGGGATGAAGTTCTATGTAAACCACATGATGAAATAAAATGAAGGAAAAATACTTTATTTATCCCAGAGGGGAATTCAAAATGGTTATAGTTGAATTTTTTTTGTTGTTTATTTGGTTTAAAATTGTAGTAGAAGAATTTATTGATCAATGCTTTTGCAACTGAGTGGCTGAAATACCATACATATCGATCGTATGTTTGATTGACTCTTTTTGTCTTTCCTTTTTTAAGAACTCTAAATACAGCCTTCCACAATTTCATTAAGGGTGGAAGATGTCCTCAGATGTGTCCTTAAAGTCTACTAAAACATGCCTTAGTGTTTGCTCTGGCAAACTCATAATCTTATGAAACTCTAAGGCAGTTTTGTCCCTCCTTATGTACAGTATGTCTACTGAATTCAAATGAACACAGGTAAAAGCATTCATGTTGAAAACCATCTCAGGGTCCACTGAAAAAAGGATCGACTCAACTTTAAGTGTTATGAGAAAGAATGCATAGAACTAAATGAGATGTTTTCATCTTTTACCTGGAATTCAGTGCTCTACCTTGACACTGTGGTATACTGTATAAAATTTATATGAAATATGCATCAAAATGAATACATAGACATTTTAGACAAGTTTTAGACTAAATGGTGAAAAGAGGACATTATGGTTAGTTTATAACTTACTGAGATCATTGAGTCATAAATGTAACAGTCTGAGTAGATTTGTATCTTAATCATCTCATACTTCATCCATCCATCCATTATCTACCGCTTTGTCCCTAACGGGGTCGCGGGGGGGCTGGAGCCTATCCCAGCAGCCAACGGGCGAGACTCATACTTCATGTAATGAAGAAATACTTTTATATATTATAGTTGATATGTGATGCATATATTCATTATGCATGTGGTGTGACATATTCTGTGATGCATGAACCTATATTACAACCGAATCAGCTAAGCTCCACAGATACAGACAAAGCATACATTGTGAAAATGTATTGCTTTTGTATGCATGCATGTATTTACTTCTCTTGTATTCGTCTATTTATTAATGTGGTGCATTTCTTTGCCTGTTGTTTGGTACCTTTTCATTTATTCAGCCCTGTAGAACAGATATATTGCTTGGTGCTTGCATTGCTGAGACCTGAGTCCTGGCCCTTAAGTCACTTTAGATTACAACATCGGCTAATAAACAAAATTATTGAGACGTCTTTAAGTAAATCTGTCAATATTTACTTTTCACAGTAGAAAGAAAGTAGTATCTAGTAAGGTATTTGTTTGTGGCTGTTTTTAATGAATACTGAAAGAGTTTAAACCTTCCGTGTATCTAAAAGAGAAATTTCGAGCTTAAATATTCAGCTCGTACACTTTGTTAGTCATTTATAGTCATGCAAATAAACACCAAGGCCAAGGCTAAATGTGCATAGAAAATCTTGTTGAAGGCAGTTACCTCCATTGGAACCAAGATGCAGATTTATCAGTTTCTGATCCCTGTAACTTAAAAACATGTGTTTTGAATATAAATGCAGCCCAAATCCCAACATGTACACAACAATGGAACTGCAATCATTTGAAACTCATTGTGCTTTGTTTGGTTTTGCACATCTCATACTGTGACATTCTTGTTGACAGTGAAAAGCTTGTGATCCTCCTGTTTTTTCCTTTCTATGAAGTTTTCGGAATGAACCTTTTACTGAGCACCAAGGCACTTTATTATATTGAATATTGATGTCATAAAATTATACATCTGTGGACAGAAGCATCACAGCGGCCATTTTTGGTGTGAAAGACACTGCAGAAGCTCATCTACATCTGTTTAAGGAGATCTTTGTGTAGACTCTGTAAACTTAACATTCTAAGAAAAAAAAAACACGGTGCACATCAGATTAAAGTAATCTCACAGGTGTCAGGTGTTCTGATTATGTCCCTGTGATAATAAAGGAGTTCAGCTGATATGCAGAAGCAAAGAAGCTGCATAACATTTAGCACCTTCTGCCCTAAATATACACAGTCTTCCAGTTACTTCTGTCGACACTTTGGGTAGAAAATAATTATTTTGAGGAACAATGTGGAAGCAGCTACCCATTGATTAAATACGTATGAGGAAATGAACTGGTGAGCCCAAATAAAATTAAATTGAACTTTTGTGTTAATGAATCACATGCACATACCATCAAAGGGAAAGCAAAAGGGGGGAAATGTTTTATACATATTACAAAGTACAGCCTTGTATCCATAGTGCATACAGATATATGTCACTGGACTGCCTTTGCTTTGTTAATGGCACATATTTGTTATGACATTGTTTCAATAAGCTTCTGCAATGACAAGAGTTAATTCCATCCACCGTTGCATTACATTTTCATTAAGATCTGTTATTGATGATGATTATAGAAGAAGCCAACCACTGTGCAAATTTCTTCTTCAGCACATCCCAAAGATTCTCGATAGGGTTCAAGCTTAGACTCTGTGGTGGCCAATCCATGTGTGAAAATCATGCCACGCTCCCTGAACAACTCTCACGATCTGAGTCCCATGAATTCTGGTATCATCATCTCAGAATATTGTAATAATCTGGTAAGATTTGGTCATCAGAGATAAAAAAAAAACCAAAAACTATTGCTGGAAAAAACCTGTTAACAGAGAGTCAGCCATGCCATGCTCATGCTATTTCATAAAGACCACGATTGTCTAAAATACTTTAAGAATTTATTACTATGTGTTTCAATAGTTTCTGTAAGGATTTATGCATTGGGTGGGACCCAGATGAAGCCAAATAACTGAGCTGGGAGGCAGAATAATGAATTAAAAGATATTTAACGAAGGCTTGTCTTGATTCGACTGGAAAAAGAAGAATATAAGACCACCAAAAAACAATATTAGAACAAACTGGCCTTATGAGTTCAAACACAAAGGGATGTAGGTATAGACAGAGGACTAACAATGAAGTGAACAAACCAAACAAAACCATGTGGGCTAATGAACAGGAACTTACAACCAGATACACAAAACTGCTAAAACTGCTAAATTAAACCGGAAACAAGAACAAAATAACACAAAAAGACGAAACCAAAGGTTTGGAAAAATATGTCTCTTTATGTTATTTGATTTGATGGACACATGTCAATGATTTGACCCCTTTTCAAACAGACTTACATCTTTTCCAGGACCACTTGATGTGTCTTTCCTTATGGTTGAGAAAACAACCATCACTGCTGCTACTCATTGCAAACGTGGTGGTTAAATAACTTGTTGCACTTGAGTCACCCATACAGTATTCATCCACTAGGACGTTAACACCTATTTATTCCATTAAATCTATGTGGCATTAGCTTGTAGCCAATCCATGACATTTCAATAGCCAGATGAGGACCTGTTTAGCTACTGTAGTTTCATTGAAAATTATTTATGATGAAAATTTGTTTATGATAACATAATAAAGTGTAAGCCAAAGAGTTTGATTTCTCTCTTTTTAATATTCATCAAAGAACAGCATCATGTGACTGAGACCAGTATACCCACATAAACACAGAAGAGTGTTTATTCTTTATAACATACTCAGTTTGCATTTAGTACTCAGTGCATGAGTCCCTGCTGTCCTTTTGAGTATACAGTAATATAAACAGTGGACATTATACCTTGCTGCTGAACACTCAAAGTATTCGCCTCACAGTGAAGTTTTCATACCTTTCTCCTGCTGCTTTCCTTCCCTTATGTACAAACCAGCTGTTGATATTCTTTCCAGGCAAGAGCAAAGCAAAACATTTGAAAAATGTATGACTGAAACATCATTCACTTTGATCCTCAATTCCCTGCCCACATTACATACCTCCTTTCTGGTAAGTGCACACATACATCATAAGACTGCATGAAACAGCCAAAGACCTATAAATCATGCAGTAAGACACTTTCTCACTACGGCTGTCTACATTCTTTTGTCCTATTATTCCACCTGATCTTTCATTTTTCATGTGTATGACAATACAAAGACTTTACCCAGAGACATATAATTGTTTCTAAATTTGGACTGGAGCAGAAAAGGCCATGGATCTGTGGTTAGATTGAAGGTTTTGCAGACATGATATAGGACGACATATTTGATCCAAGCCTCGCTTGCTTTAAGGTCCACGGCTGCAAAGCTGTAGAAATTCAAGATGGCCGATTTTCAATTTTCAAATCAAACAAACTTCCTTCCTTCTATCAAAACAAGTCGACTGAAACTATTGTACTGTGTGAGATTCATTTGCCGAATGGAGATGGAGCTGTTCCACTGCAGCTTTTTCACTGACAAAATTCATGATTTTATACTGGTTGCTGACATTTCTGTGCTGTTGGTAAATTATTTTGCAGATTAAATGGACGAGTGATTGGAAGCAAAGGAAAATGTGGCCAACATACTTCTCCTTTTCGGAGCAACGTAGTTTTGGTCTTTTATCTGATAGGAACTTTCCTTCCATTTCACTGACTGTCCTCACAAGTGGAGCGCTCTCAGCTCCAACTCCAACCACTTTCCCATTATGCAAATGATTTCCCTGCAGAAAAGCTCCACGGCATGGTGCCCATCAATTCAGTGAAGCCTCTAGTTTGAATACATGCATTTTCCCCCTTTCTCCTCCCTACCTCCTCCCTTCATAATTTTGAAAAGAAGGCCTATTTCTGATGCATAGCACCAGTGTTCACATTGCCGTGGTGGGGGAATAGAAAGACCTCTTACCCAATCAATTTATACAGCCTCTTTTGAAGAGTGTGCTTCTTCCTATGGCGAGCAGTGAAATTATACAAATGTATGGGGAATACTGGTTGTAAAAAGTAAGTTGCACTCAAACAGCTATGACTTGTCTAAAGTGACAACATTGCCATTCCAAATGCATACACCACACCAGGGCATATAAATAAACTTCCCCAGCACATTTGATTAACTTCTTAGCAGCCCTGAAGGTATTTGGCCTTAAAACCTCACCATCATTTAATCCTCCTTACCACAGAAAATTCCTGGAGTAAGAAAATCAAAATATCTTCATTCTCTGCATAGCCACTGGCACCGAGTTCATCTTCAAACTGAATGCAAAGTGAGCAGTATTAAAATGATTTTTGTACTTCCCTCTCGCATAGATGTGTGGATTTGTTTTTGTTTGATCTACAAGACGAAAGAAACTATTTTTCAGAATATATAAAGTTGCCCTGATTTGTTTGCAGGTGGATTATTTTTAGCAGCATTGTAAAGTTTTTCAGATAAAGCAGCTGTTATCGTTAAATCAGTGGGCTTTATGCACAACTCTGCTACTTCCTGAATTTAAGAAAGCTCCTTTGTTTCCTGTCTTTTATTACTGGAGGAACTGATTAATCCAGGTGTGTCTGGCCATTGCCATTGTGGTTACTGAGGTCAGGACACATGGATTAATTATGATTAGTTTGTTCATTACTAAAAGACAGAAAACGAGTGAGATGTCATGAGTTCATGAAGTAGCAGAGTTGTGCATAAAGTTCATTCTACTTGCAAAAACCAGCTCTACCCAAAGGAAAGCAACTTCAGCACTGAAACCAGCTGAAGTGTCTGGGAACCAGTTAAAATTATCACTAAATTTTGTGTCAAACTTTTTTATGCTGTCTTTAGTTTTCGTAGCATTTCCTGTTTATTTAGTTCCCTACTCGTCCTACTTGCTGGTGTTAATTTGGTAATCCATTCCACCCGTGTCTTGTTTTGTTTTCTATTCACACCTTGGTTTTGTGTTTCTGGGCCATTCCATTTTTGTGTTAATAACTTTGTTAATTTTTTTTTATCTGAGTTCAGTAAAATTCTGATTTTCTATTTTCCTCCTGGCTCTGAATCTTGCATCAGGCACGCCTCAAAATCTGTGACAGATTGACATTTTTGTCCACCTGAAATCAGTTTATACAGTCATAAGATTCCAGATAAACGTTTTGGCTTTGCTTTGTTGTAAATTCTTTGTGACTACTATATGTGGGGTAGAGTAAAGACAGAGTGGGGGACTGGGAGCATAAGTTGCAAAGTGTTGGGTTAAATATGGTGGAAATAATAATGAATGACAGTGTGTTCAAAATGTTTACTTCGTACTTATACTTAATGTGGCTGATGTCATAAATAATTATCCCCTCTGGATTTCTATCAAAGCTCAAAGACGATCAACTAATGTGTTTAGAGCCCCCACAGAGGCTTGATAGTGTATAATGTCTTTGCTTGGGGACTTTAATCATAATCATCTCAAACTCTACATTTCCTGTGTGTAAATATGCTTTCACTTTTAAAACAAACCAAAGGTTCCCGCTAAATTTAAATAAACTTCAAAATATAATAAAGTGTTATGACCCAGCTCAAGGAAAGTAAGAGGAGTCGGAAGAGGAGGTGATCTCCCAGCCCAAGCCGAGGAAACACCCAGAGCTCTTTAAAACGGCAGAGCCTCACCAGGTTCAGCTAAAGCTGCTAATGAGAGACAGAACCTGCACACAAGCGAAGAAAGCAAGACAAAGCTGCTGGGGCCGTGAACTTTAATGTTTTCATATTAGCATCCATCGATGTTACAAGGGCTCCAAAGTGAGTTTAGATTTTTCCACAACTTCAGTTTTTCCTCCACATGCAAGTAACCTCTTCAGACACTTGTATGGACTTTTGCCAGATTGTCTCCTGCCTGATCACCGTGACATAAACACTCTTTTACTCAAACATGGCGTTTGTTATGGACAATCTGTGTCAAGCAAAGAAGTCAGGTGACAGAACATACTCTGTTTCTCCCAATCACACCCCTCCAGGTCTTACTGTCACCACCCAAATAAGTATTGAAGTCTACCAGGAAATGTAGGAGTCCCCTGTGAAGCACTCCCCAGCACTGCCCCTAAGGCCTTCAGAGAGGGTGGGTACTCAGTACTACTCAGTGCATAAGCACAAACAACAGTCAGGACCTGTCCCTTCACCTAAAGGCAAAGGGAGGCTACTGTCATGTACATCAAAGTGAAACCAATTGTACAAGCTCTCAACTGGGGAGCAATTAGTAAGTTGAAATGCATCTTTAAAGTTATACATCCATTATCTACCACTTATTCCCTGAAGGGGGTAGCTGGAGCCAATCCTATCTGACTTTGGGTGAGAGGGGGGTTCAGCCTGGACAGATCGCCAGTCCATCACAGGGCCAACACACATCGACACATAACAATGCACACTCCCTCCTATGGGTAATTTAGAGTCTCCATTCAGCCTATCTCCAAGGTACATTTCTTTTGACGTTGGGAGGAAGAGTACCTGAAAAAACCCCACTTGAGCACCCATGCTAACATGGAGAGAACATGCAAACTCAACACAAAGATCACTGTTCGAACCTCCCTGCAGCCGAGGCTCAAACCAGCAACCTTCTTGCTGTGAGGCCTCAGTGATAACTAACTGCACCACTGTGCAGCCTGCCTTTAACGTTATAAATAAATAAATAAAACTATCTATTCTGGACTGATGGAAATTCAGCTATCAGACTATTTTTGAGAGGCCATTTTGTACTGACGCACATGACAGCAAACTGTCATTAAGTGTCCTCGCTTTGAACTTGTTAAACCAGTTGGCATTTAATCAATACAACCTGACAGCTTCTTCTCTCACATTCAAATCATACAAAGTCTCTTAACCATCAAAAAGTAGACTGAGCACTAACTCAACCTGACTATGGGTTATTCACAGGATTTAATATTCCCAACAGTCATCATGCATAGATCTGTTGATCCCTACATAAACATTAGCTTCTCATGTATGTGATCTTACACAAGCTGTCACTCCAGGGAATGCATTTACATTTCTACCTTTCAGTAAGTTTTTTCTCCTTTCACAGACAGGGAGATTACCTCTGCAGGCTTATAAAGCAAACACATGGCAGATAAAGAGGAGGCACGACTTGTAATGAGCAACTAACAAATGTCATTTCTTTGTGATTTACTAGAGATTAGTGTGATTGCACTGTGGCAGCTGTGTAATTACACAGGAAGTCCCCAACAAGAGAGTAGGTGACATGTTTAAACAGCTGCAAGAGTGACGTGGTACCGCTGTCACTCTGTATCAATTGCTGACTGACTATATTTGTTTGTGTTTTGCCCAACATTTAGTGAGCAGGTGAATTTATGTTTGGCTGTGTAAGATACTTGCACAGAATCTTGAGTTGGACAGGTGATGAGTCACCAATGCCACTCTTCAAGTGGGCAACTCCCATTACAAAATCTAACCCAGTGTAAGCCAGTTTTCCAGCCTAACATTTAAAACAGTGGCCCACAACCTTTTTTGTTCCACGGACTGGTTATTCCATCTATCTGTTCATTATTTACCACTTTTTCCCTGAACGGG
The DNA here is from genome assembly GCA_037177335.1 of Kiunga ballochi. Lineage (NCBI taxonomy): Eukaryota > Metazoa > Chordata > Actinopteri > Atheriniformes > Pseudomugilidae > Kiunga > Kiunga ballochi. The sequence goes on along the minus strand of JBAMIG010000024.1, from coordinate 6,598,750 downwards.
GTCGCACGGGGAGCTGGAGCCAATCCCTGCTGACACCGGGCGAGAGGCGGGGTACACCTTGGACGGGTTACCAGTCCATCACAGAGCAACACACATAGACAAACCAATCACACACTCACATTCACTCCTATGGGTAATTTAGAGTCTCCAATCAGCCTATCCCCAAGGTACATGTCTTTAGACTGTGGGAGGAAGCTGGAGTACCCGGTTTGAAGCTACGCTAACACGAGGAGAACAAACTCCACACAGAAAGACCACTTCCCAAGTCGAGACTCAAACCCGCAACCTTCTGGCTGTGCTAACCAATGCTAACAGTGTTGACTAACCATGCCACTGTGCAGCGGACTGCTTAATGTTTGACAATATTTACACAGACCGCTCAAGATGTGTAGCAGATTAAAACAAAATAAAATTAGTTCACCAACATAAAAACTTTAGATTTTTTTTAAAGAATAATAATAGAATTATATTAAACACACCATATTTCAGGGATGAGCAACTCCGGTCCTCCAGGGTCGCAGTCTAGCAAGTGTTGGGACTCTCCCTGTTGCAACACACCTGATACACATCAGGCTTAATTAGCAGACTTGTGCATAGCTTAACATAAACTGCACAAGTCTGCTAATTACCCATTGATCTGAGTCCGGTGTGTTTCAGCATGTAAATACATAACACTTGCAAAACTGACGCAAGAATTTCCCATCCCTGCCATGTTTGATACAGATGGTTGAGACATTTTGTATCTTTTTAGGGTAAAGATCATAATAAAAAATTAACTAATACTTAAAAAAAGTTTTACAGTTGTTTTTAGATTTAGGGTTTTAAAGGGTTATGGAATAAAAGCTTAAAACAGTCAGGTTTTTTTTCAAGCTAAACAAACACAACTACTTCTGTGTTTTGCTGTTTTATAATTACTTCTAGGTGAAACAAGGTGTGTGAGTAAAAATGAACTAGAACGGAAAACTGTCTTGGCTGACATATAATGTAGTAATTCACTGAATTTGTGGTGGAGGATTGTTTTGGCTAAATTTCCCCAGTTTCTTCCATCCCTGCATGTCAAACAGAAGATACTGACAGCAGCCCACCTCTCTGTGCGTATCACCCAGGTTTTAATTTAACACAGTCACGCTACAAAGAAACCCCTTAAGGATTAATGCTCGGATGTGGAATTCAACCAACAGTGGCAAAAAACGAGCAGAAATATGTGACAGGTTTTTGAGGTGACAATAACATAAAAAATATAATATCCACCATTCTGGTGTAATTATAGTTTTTATAATAAATTTTTAAAAAATGGTAATAAAAATGGTCTGAGTGTAAAACATTTATGATGTCAGCATGAAACTTGGCTCTTTATTGTAGCTGAATTAAGATATATTAACATGAAATTATCCCTTCTCTTTTGTTAAAACACTTTCCATTTAATTACTGGCAAATAAAAATGGTTCCTTGTAGAACTTTTAAGTTAGTATGTAATAAATATTTATGGTGAAGTAAAAAAAAAGCATTCTTTCAGCCCTGAGACTGTACATATCACCCATCCATTTTCCATCCTGCTTCTTTCAACTTATAGACGCAGGTCGCTGGAGCTGATCACTATTTCCTCATTGGGCGAGCGACCTTACATAACAGAACTTAAATAAAATAACAATTTTTTTTGTCAGTATTAAACTCTAATTGAAAAATAAAAGCTCTAAAAACAAACGAATCAGTGCTGAGTTGATGATATTTCTTTTCTGTGTGATGTAATCAGTCTCTTTTATAGTCACACTATACTGGCAGGGTTCTGTGGCCTTTTGCTGATGTCCTGTTGCAAACTACAAAGTAATTTGTTAGCAAATAATTCATGATATCCACTATTTTGCTTCTGGGGTTATTAAAAGGAAGTAAAAGTCTTTTTACTTTGGTGCTGATTGAATTAGTGTGACCGCTGCTGATTCATCTAAAAGCACCAATGTTCTGATTCTCTGAACTGGAGCCAGAGTCCAGAACCAGGCCGGGTGGTCCTTATAAAGCCGCTTTGCTTCCCTGAGGTTTATGGGTGAGCATTTATTATTTCACCTGAAAGACAACTGTTAAACATATGCATGCATTTACGCTTTATGATTTCTTTTTTAATTCATGCAATTATGTGTTTCCATATTTAAAGTAGCGTTGATGTTTGAGATCAGAAGACAAATAACAAATGCACATGTTGCCAATAATCTGAACTGTTTGCTGTTGTTCACTGAGCGGTGTACACGTATGCACATACATTATACTCATATTAACACAGAGCCTTAATACTTAGCATGTTGCAAAGAAAGCATTGAGATTTCCACAACCTTATATCAACATCATAAACTGTCTCCTCCATGCTTTAAACATATATTCCTTTAAATGTAATGTGGATAAAATACACTTTCCACTGTAAGCCCACCATTGATGTACATGTGTAATTAGGAACTGCAAAATAATAATGGTATAAGCTCAGACACGGCAAAATGTCAACGTCTGCTTAAAGACTTTGCTCTCGATCATTTGGCTCAGATGTTGGTTAACAAAAAAATGCTGCAGCTTAATACTGTAGTTTAATTATTAAAAAATTGGAGCACACTGCTGTTTATCTATCAAATAAACCAACATCCGATTACATAATTAATGCAATGCAAGAAACCAGCATGGAGGCTTTCATCTGTGTATTTCTGGACACTGCATTTTATCAATCACTTGTTGAAATTTAATATCAGTTTAATTACATTCTTAGTGACACTTTGTGCCTTAGAGCTCTATTTTTGTCGTATAAGTCGCACAAAGATCAGCTTTGGATTGTTTCAATCAGAATTGTTGCAGAGCACTGAAGCTTCTCCTCCCGTACAGCTGCGATGTCCTTTTGTTGACCGAACTAGAAAAAGCAACACAACAAGAGATGCATCTTATACAGTTTTAGGGTGAATGTTATAACTAATGTGTTATAGGGTTGACACATTTCCTGCATTTTTTGTGTATTAGTTTAACTGCTTTATTTGTACATTTATCCCGTCAGTTTCTCTTTGGATGGAAATTCATAATTTGTACTTGTAATTGAATTGCAGAAATGCAGCTTTTAGAGCAATTATGGCAACAGGATAGAAGAGTTCAGGCTCAGGCATGTGTTTATCTCTTATCAGCTTTGTGTGTTAATGTTCATTCACTCAGCTATGAGAAGTTGACAGGTACGCTTACTAACTATAGACTCTAATTTGAGTGACACAAATTGTCAAAATGTAGTTATGCATGTCAGATCCTCTGTGGGTAAATTAAATCATGCACAGCAGCAACAGCCTGTTGCAGAACTAAGATGCCAGTTTTGTCCTCCTGTGCTTATCAAACTGGGCCTTTGTAACTCCACAGGCCTGTCTATTTGTGTGGGGAATCAACACAATGGACATTCTGCTCCATGAAATCAAAACAATCGATGGCTTGTTAAATCCTTCCCCCAGCATTTGTGCAATCATAGTTTAGAAGCCATAACAAGGCATGGCAGGTCTGTCAAGCTTATGATTTCTCCACAGGCTAAAACAGTGTGTATATGACTAAGGAGTGTGCCAGCTTGGAGGGAGGTGCAGCCTTTGTAGCCATGGCATGTGCAGCTTCAGAAGCCTGTTCTGGATGTCATTAGATGTTTAGAGCAACTGTGTATTTATCCTGCTCTTTACTGAATTCAAAAGTTTATATTCCAGCAGAAGCAGTGCTATGGGTGACATTATGTTCTGAACGTATTGGCATTGTGTCAAACATGAGACTTTTGAAAGTACCAACATAAAGTATGAGCAAAGCCACCCTATAGAAGATGCCTGAAATAAAATATTTCAAACCATTTTTGTAGAGTTAATGTTTATAAAGGTGGCTTTAAAAACTAAAGTTGTACACAATCCAGTCTCGTCAAAGCACACAATTATCAGTATTACACTAAATACTTAAAAACTGTTGTAACACCCTGTCTCAGGGTTTGCTAGAGAGAGCAACATAAAGACAAATAGGTGCAAAACAATAAAGCTGGAGTTAAAGGTTCATTTTATAGTGGGGGACTAAAATAAAACAATTCAAGCAAGCAGCTTTAAAACTCTGAACCCAATAGAGGGTAATCTAAGTCCAAATAAAGGACAAAAGAACAGTATAACAGCTTACCTCTGTGGTCTCTGAGGAACAGGAGAATAAAAAGGAAGCTACTCTCTTGATGTGTCAATGTAGCAGTGGGAGTCAAGTTAAGGATTTTCACTCAAAACTTTTGCAAAGGATGGTAAAACATTATGCGGTACTGGGATTCTTTGAAGACAGGGATATAAGGAGAGTCACTTTGTCTGTTGTCCTGTCATCATGTCCAAGCTGTTGGCTTAGGTTATGTCTTAGGCTGGTGGGGTAGGGTAGGTCCTTGGCTGGTGGGGTAGATTATGTCCTAGGCTAGTGGGGTAGGGTAGGTCCTTGGCTGGTGGGGTAGGGTATGTCCTAGGCTGGTAGAGTAGTGTAGGTCCTTGGCTGGTGGGGTGGGGTATGTCCTAGGCTGGTAGAGTAGTGTAGCTCATTGGCTGGTGG
>JBAMIG010000024.1:6520442-6536420 GCA_037177335.1 Kiunga ballochi | reverse complement strand
ACACACACACACACACACACACACACACACACACACACACACACACACACACACACACACACACACAGAGAGAGAGCCATGGGCCACTCTGGGGATGGTCACAATCATTAGAGAATATTACATTTTTAATTTATGTTAAGGAAAGCCTTCACTCTTTCACTCTGTAACAAATAAATTACTTGTCAACACAAATTTACAGCATTAAGGACAGGCTGATCAGCTGATCAGGCTGCCCACATCAGCTGGACTGACTGACTTAGTGTGAATCCTTCTGGGTGCAGTGTCATTTTTTTTTACCATTATTTCCATACACCTAATTAATTTATTGCATTTATTTGCAGAGTTTTGCTTCACAAACACAAGTTTATATTGTGTATTTAACTTGGGCTTGTGCTTTTGGACCCCTGATATCACCCCATTGTCTTTGCTTTCCCTGTTCGGTAGGAAAAACATTTCACTATTTAAAATCATTTAATTAAAAGTTGTTGCTAGGAAACAGTGATAGTGCAGCTTTTACAACCTACTTAGCTGCTTTTACAACCCTTTACCTCTTCAAAAAAAAATAGGTGCTGCTTACAGTATATTGGAATAATTTCTTTAAATATATTCACATGATTTCAGGATATATAGGCCCTTTTGTTTTTTCTAACAAAATGGGGTTTTTAATTATTTTCCCTTTTTTTATATAAATGGAACATAATTAAATGTGTGTTCTCTCTTTTTTTTTTCTGCAGTAGCCCCTGGGAGGTGCACTTGCAAGACCCTTGAGGCGCTTCTAAGACCCCCATTTGGGCGCATAGCTGCCTCTTTTTAAAACTTAGGGAGGCCTCCGTTGCCAAAAAACAAGCTTGCAGCAGTCGAAGTGTGTGCTGAATAGACTAACACAGACACCTCCTGAAGTCAAAGACATCTCATGCAGCAGATGAATGTTACACGACACACAGCATCTCCTCCTCTGTGTCTGATAAAGGCAGAATGGTGAAACAGGAACAGACAGGTTTGAAGACTATGTTTGGTGGAGATTGCAAAGGTCTGTCAAAGCTCCTGAATTCCAATGGTTCCATCTCTTCTCCTTCTCCCTTCCCTCCCTCTCAGCATCCAGCAGCTGCGCCTCTCATGCCTTTCCTGACGCTGAGCGCAGCCTCCCATACAGATGAGCGCTGGAAGCCACGCACCTCTTGACGTAGCCACAGACCGGCTGCGGTGCCACTCGGTCTCCGTAGCACGTATTGCGCAACGTGACTGATGCTCAATTGGCACCGCGGCTGACACATCCAAGCTCCCGCCGTCGCGTGTACCCAAACGAAAGCGGGTCTTCTAACACCAAGACATCGGGGGAGGACAGAACCCATCCATGCTGTCCCTCGCCGGACTGGACCCTCCCCTTGTCATTGCCGCCGGGAGAAAAGAGTCGCGGTGTGATGCTGTTGTGTGACCGTGTGAGCGCGCGAGCCTCCTAACAGCAGCTTGTCGACTTCATCGCCCAGAAGGTGAAAACAGTGATAAATTGGCTGTTTTGTGAGGAGGATGGTGATGACTGCTTCTTCTGACAGCATGCAGTCAACGCACCATCCGCGGCGCGAGCCCTGACCACAGCTGGAATTGAGAAGCTATGTCCGTGGATACAGAGCCTTCGCCCTCGCTAGCTTTCACTTGGTTTGGTGCCTAGACGGTCTTTGCAGAGCTTCTCGGACACACTTTAGGCTGTCAGAGGAGAGCACCTGCCTGGAATCGAGGAAAGGTTTCGCAATATATAAAAAAAAGAGGCCGGCCTCTCTGCAGATCACTCTCCTGCCTCCTCACATCCTCAGCGGCGTCTGTGTGCCGCGAGCGCTCCGCATCTTCACTGCGTGGCACTTCACCTGATCAACATCATAACCTGCGCGTGCGTTGCGTCCTGACACTTCATGTTATAGGCTGTTTTGCCTCCACAGTGTACACAACAGGACGCATTTATTCGACGCGTGAACCGGAGAAGTGGCGCGTCTATGCGCCTCAGCCGCACCGCCCAGGAAGGGACTTCTCGCTGTTGAAAGCTGGATATGCAGAGATTAACGTGAGCAAGATGGATCTAATTATCGCAGTTTTGGGGCTACTGGCGCTCGTCGTTGAAAACATACGTTGCCAAGGAGTGTATGGTAAGTGTGCAATGTAGCCTACTCCATAAACCATGTGATCATGACCTTGTAAAACAGCAGTTTCTTACCTCACCGAAGCATCACAAGGTCTTTTAATTATCTCCCCTCCTTCTTCTTCTTTTTTTTTTAAAGAAAGTCATGCAACACCAGTCCAGCTTTTGGGTCACACACCAGCTCTGACAGTGTGATTAAAGATTCTGGCTCCAAATAACCCTTTAGTTTATACAGCAAGTCAGTCATGCACAGCACCTTTTTCTCATCCAATCCATCCCTTTTGATGGTTGGTGTGAAGGCACACATTTAGTTTGCTACATTCATGGATATTTACAATAGGACCTGGTTTATCTTGGTGTCTTTTAAAGCCTTAAGTTGTATATATTTCTATCTTATTGTAATCGAAATGGCTACTTTACGACACTTAGTCTTACATGACAGGAGGTGTATTTTTGAATGTCATTAGACTGAGATCTGTTACTCAGGTATTATGAATAATTTTCCTGTGGTGGATCCATCTGCACCTCCTGCTTATGTCTGCATGTTGATTTCTCTCAAAAATCTTGTTTCTCGGCAGGTGTGATTACAGGGAAGTGTTTTAAAAAGTCTAAAATGGACATTCAGTTATGAACCCTAAAGAGTCACAGAGACGAAAATAACTAAAAGCTGCTGTTCGATAGCAACTGCAGTTTTCTGCACGCAATAAAATAAAAAGAATAGAAACTTATTTGTGTGCTCAGGTGTGTGTGATAAGAAAACATTTTTCTGGAGGTTTTTTTTTTTAACTAAATTGATTTCCATCTGCTTCCCAGCATCTAAAATGAGCACAAACTCCTCTCTCTGTGTGCAACCAGTGGCACAAATGATATCTGAAATGTATCGTCATCCTCGCAGCACCAGGCAGCAGTCCCTCACAGAAGCAGCAGCAGCAGCAAAGCAGGATTGTGTGAACATAATGATTCATGTGCACCAGCACTGGGAAAGAGATGAGACCTTGAGGTTGCTCAGGCCTGATCTTTCAGCAGTTCTGACCAAAGTAAAGACAGAGCAGATATGGCGAGGTCAAGTATTGAAATTTTGGGTGTTAAAACGGCCGTTGATGACCGCTAAGAAGATCGTTGTCACTACAGAATGTGAGTAGCAAGAAAGGTTACTGTGAGCATGACAGGAACAGTCATGGTGCTGCGGTCTGACCAATGATGCGCCGGGATTTTATCTCTAGAGGAAGAAGATGAATAAGAGAACAGATAAGTCCATGGCAGAGCAGCTGTGGCATGACTGCTGATACATATGTCCATTTAATCCACCTGTTGCAGACATATTTCACAGTGGTTCAGATAAAAAAAACCTCCACATTCATTGATATTAAATCTCTAAATGCTCTTTAAGCAGAATAGGATTTCTCTGTAAGCCTTGTTGTTTAGCTGTTATTGAATTCCACCAGTTATGTATTACGTAAAAGGACAGAGCTTCTAATTATCCATTAATAACTAAAGAAATCTTTGTCCTTATCTTTATCCAAATTGAATAAACTAGTTTTCTAGTTTCAAGGCTAAACATAAGATATAAGCATATCTCATGTAAAAGCTGCTGGTTCTTGGTCTGCCATCCTGCTACAGTGAGTGTGTGTGTGTGTATGTGTGTGCACATGAAGATGCACGCTGATTAGAAGGAATCATATCCCATAATGCTTGATGTGGTGTTGCCAGAGTGGTATGCGAGGACTAGTGAGCTTGTAGCAGCAGCAGCAGACGGGATGCAGGGTTGGAGCTGGGGATGGGGAAGTGTAGTGTGTGTGTGTGTTTGTGTGTGTGGGGGGATTCTCAGTAGCAGATGGAGCTGTTTGAGCATTTAGCTGTCTGTGTTTGCATGTATGTTGTGCGGCTTGGAAATTCCCAAGAGCACAGTTCCTTCCTCTCCCAACCAGACCTCCAACGTTTAATATTTTTACTGAAACAGTGTTTTTTATGCCCCCGTCCCATTGTATACATCATGGTAGGGGGTGGGTAGGAACAGTAGGAAGGCTACACATACACTGGCAGACAGATGCCTAAATACTCAACCAATCTTTTAAATTGTGAGGAACCATTAGCAGCGACCTATATTTACCTCATATTTAAAGCACACTGCACATCTCCAGGCTGTGTGAATGAAAATGTATTTGCAAGATTCTAAAGTCAGCATTTATTATTGATAGTGGCAAAACATTTGCATGCATGCAGTGTTGCTTCCCAGTGGCTTTGCAGAAGGTTTTGACATATGGTAGATGTGGGGATTCTGCAGCACAGGTGAAAAGTAAAGACTGACTTAATACGACAAGAGAGAACGAAACAAAAGAGTACTCGTGACCAGCGATCTACAACAGCTTTAATAGAGAGCCATCAGATTTGTAAAGGTCATCGGGTAATTGGATCATACTGCCCTAAAGTGTAATGTACAAGTTATCGGGTGACAGTGGCTCAAAATGTAAGAACATGCCTTACCATCACATTTACACCTTTCACTCCAAACAGGATGCCTTGCAGTTATAGAGCACAATCTTGTGTGGTCTAGGGGGACAAAATTAATTATCCATGACCAAAAAAAATAATATCGAATTATAACTAGTGTTTATATAGGTGTATAATTAATTTATTAAAGTAAAATAACAGTTATAGTTTTATTATCCTAATATGATTCATGCTGTGCATCCACATATGTAGGAGCTGCCATATTTGTTTCACCAGTTTTATTATAGTGTCTTAGAATGGATAAACAACTTAGTCTATAAAGTAAGAACCCTCTGACTCTAATAAAGGCTGTAATAATTGTGCTAAATGCCTAAATATTGCTCAGAAAGGCTTTAAAGGGCACATAGAGGAAAATGATACATATGTACACAATTAACATCTGGTGCAGTCATCACTGCAACTGGACCCACTCACAGAAGGAAATGTGTTTATACCTCAAAGACTTTTGTCCACAATGGCCACCATCCATCCATAGCTGTGCTTGGTATTTAAAGTAATTTATTTCACCAAGTTTACCACTAGATGTCAGTCATTTTTATCCAATGTACCTTTAAGAGACCGCAGCCTTATTATCACGAGTCTGTACCAAGAGAGAAAAAAACATCAATTCTGTGCCCACTTTATCCAATTCAGGGTCATGGAGGAATCCTGTTTGAGCTGGAATCGAAGAGGTAGGTTACACACTAAACAGGTCACCAGTTTATCACAGGGCCGAGACACACCAACAACACAGAGACACACTACCACTCACGCTAACCCATAGGGAGAGTTTAGAAGCCCAGATAATGTCGACCATTAGAAAGAAATTAATTTGTCCAGGAAAGCTGGAAAACCAAGCCAGCATGTTGCTGATTTAATGTCATTAGTTAGCACTTTCTAATATTATTTTCACAATCCTGTAATGTTTCCCATCAGAAGCAGTATAATAAAGCTACTAAAAAGGTTCTTATCATGATAAAAAGAGCAGCAGACATGATCTATTAACTTTCTACTTTAAACTACATTGTACCCAGCTGGAGGAGAGACTATCAATGCTACATCAAATAAAGCTTTTGTAAAATAAAAGATGTTGAAAAAATAATAAATTCAGCAGGACCCTTTATAATAGTTGCAGTTTCCTTCAGATTATTGGCTTCATGTCTCATAAACACATTAAGATGATCAGTAACCTTTTCAAACACACATTTCAACAAAGCAACCTGCGAGTTGCACTTTTATATAACAAACTGCATTTGCTGATTAGTTTCTGTCGTCCCTGCTTTCACTTGTCTTATTCCTAAATTGACCACGGAGAAGATGAATGGAGCGTTTATCAAAAATGAGATTCTCATTGGTTATTTTTATCCTTGAGCATCACCGTACGTCATCACTGTCAGCTAAATGGTGAGCTCATGATGTAGTTGTGAAGCTGTACTGGTGTGAGGTGCTGCCACAGTCATTAAAGAGAATTGATGAAGGCTAGTCATCGCTCCATGATTTTAGGCCAAAGAAAGAGAGGGAGTAATGCCAGTGAAATACAACATCTGCTGCTCCTTTTCCCTGTCTTTTCAATTAAAAATGAGGTCTTTATTCTGCCAGATTCTGTGTTGTTTACCAGAATTCATTTGGCTTTCTCTCCATCATTGCATATTGAAAGACAAGACGAGAATACTGTCAACGAGCATATACATGTCATGTTACTGACAACTAAAATGGGTTTAAATGATATATAAAGCCACGATGAAACATGACTCTTATGATAGCATGGAAATGTTTTTGTGCTTGTTATTTTATCCAAAGATGTACCGCCCTCAGTATGTTCCCTTTGCATCAAAGTCAGTCAGAGACAACCTCCATGGGATGTGCAGATAGTCCTGATCTCGTTTGTGTTACGCCGCCGAAGAGGAAAAAGTTCTCACTACCCCCTCCTCCGCACATCCCACTTCCCCTTCGTTCTTGCTGTCGTTCTCCTTCTGTCTCCTGCTCCCTCTCGTTTGCATTGAAGTCCAAGCAATTGCTGAGGTTTCTTTTCATGAGCCCCAGTTCAGACGCTTTGGCTTCTAAGCTATGCAAATGCATTCTGCCAGTGAAACTAAAGCCGTCTTTGTTGGTTCTCGGAGGCCTCCTCCACAGAGTCCTTCATCATTCCCTTGGATCAGGACCCTTACATTTCCCACCGTAATGAGACTACGGATAAGTCTATCTCTTCTGCTCGAAGTTCCTATTTCCTTGCCTGTCTCTCCCCTGCCAGTGTCTCCTTCCATTCCCCTGGGGAAATAGAGGATAGACGATAGCAGGACGTGTTCTTCAATAAGAGGCCAAATCAAAATGTACAGCTGACTACAAAACAGAACAAGATATTTGTTGCAGAGGAACATTTTACTGTGCACGTTGGGGATTACTACGTACTCCTTGGTGGAGCTTCAGACAGCACCAACTTAATCTTTGCGTATTTCAGTTCTCTTTAGAGATTGATGGTGAATACACAGTGCAGAGAGACTGTTTGAACTAGAAGTCTGACTCACTTCTCTTATGCCTAATGATCTATCTGTGACCCTGATGCAACACTGCATTTTTTTTTGTTGTACTGCATGCTGGAAAACAGATTTAGCCATTTTTTCTATTAAGATTAAAGATGCTTTCTGTCAGTTCATTGCTGCAACCCATAAAATTAGAAAACCTGCAGGCAGGTAGAGCCCAAATATGGAGCAGCAACCACTGAGAGGTCGAGATATTTACTACGATGCAACATAATTCCTTCTGACCCTGCTGGCCAGTAAACGCTGTGTGCTGTCAGAGCTGAGATAACCTTGCTGACATCAATATGACAGTCGATATTTCAGACAGTCATACACCTCTCATGTAAATCTGCAGATCGCCCCCTTTACTTGTGTCTCTGTGAGTCACTGCTCGGCCATGAACCTTGGGGGCCACCCCACAGTTACATACATCTGTGTTGCACTGACAGGATGCCACTCTCAGATTCGCCCCCTCTCTAACCCTTCTTTGCTATTTTTGAAAGATGCAGCTGTGTGAAGTTTTGGCAGCAGGAGACATTCAAAACAGAGCTGGAAGCCTTAGGGTAGCACAGTGGAGTCAATTTTAACTGTAGTCTGCTACAATATTGTCATATATTTTCACTATAAAACAAGCCATTGCGGTCCTATTTTATTCTGCATAGTGAAAAGGAAAATATCTTCTGAATGGATGCGTAGTGTGTGTAAATTTCTCTTGTTGAAATAGCAGAACGTCGTTCTGGCTACTTTGCACACATCCTGAACTGATGCAACACAATTTGTTCCCCAACTGTGAGGATTTGGATGAGTTCAGGAAGACAGTTTACCTCTGGATCATTCAAGGCCAAATCCCCACAGCGGCTAAAGAAGCTTATTGTAACCTGGCTTGCTGCTTGAACTGTTAAGCCCACATCCCCAAACCCAGAGCTACTTGTCTCCCCTATACACAGAGCAGCAAACATAAAGCCGCTACTAATGATCTTGTAGCCATTTATTCATTAAGTCCTGTTGAGTGGAAATACTAAACCAGCCTGATATCCTTTATTCAGTAATTCTGTACTTTTAATAAAGTCACAAGCAACCGTTTATGAGCAGAAATGGCCTAAATTAAACCTTCTTTTCAACAGCAACTCAGACTAAAGGATGACACATATTTACACTAATCAAAGGTTACTATCATAATTATGAGCGAGGGCAGAAAAACAAGTCAGTTTGTTGACAGAGACACATTTCTGTCACCTGACTTTCTGCTCAAGTACCCATTTATCATCTGGATCATTTAAAACAAGATGAAGATCTCACATACCCCAACCTTGGCACAGCAGGGAGGCTTTTATCTGAAACAGTTTAATTCCCTGTAATAGTGGTAATTTCCTCATGTTGACTGACACATGGTGGAAATCCAATTAATTAAAGCAGCAATATCTCAGTGCAAGAAGCCAGATGGGTCAATAGTGTTGGTGCAGCAGTGGCATGATGCACGGAAGACAGTAGATCCCCTGGATAAGACCCACTTTGATACTGCCGTGTACTTCTTACTCCTTCCACAAGAGGAGTTTGAGGGGTGCAATGAGTTGTTTAGCTCCATAAGGACCCACTTGCTTCTCACTATCAGTCTTTGTTGCAAGTTTGATGAGAAAAATGGAACATTTGCAAAGAGACTTCACAGAGTCATTTAGACAGATGCAAGACATTAATACTTCATTTCTGCTAGTAACTGTTGCAATATTGACCAGATGAGAGGACGGGCTTCGACAAGTATGCTATTGTGTTTGTCCCTTATGTGATGTCAAGCTTGTAGCATGTCATCATAATCCCTTATTTTACACAGTGCAAAAAGATTAAACATTAGCAACAAGTGCATCTGATTGCCCAAGGACCTAAAAGGTGCTGCTGAGTAATTTAGTATGGCTGCAGAAACTATGAATTCATGCACCTTCTATTTAACATTTACTTTGATTCAAGCCATAACAATCTATAAAACAGCTTTAGTTGATTTTTTGTTACCAGTTGGGTTGGACAAAATCATTTCACAAAATAATAATTTGGAGGAAGGTTGTGTTTTGCATAATCTTCAATCGGCCCGGTATTATTTAAACATATTTTGTCTGATTGCAATTACGCTGGGTGCAATCATTAGACATGTTTAATTCCCCCCTGCATGGGAACAGCTAGATTTAACTAAAAGAAATGGCATCTCTACATCTTTGTGATGAATGTGCAGTTGACCAGAACTGTAAAATGATCATGTTAAATGCTAAAGAAGTAGCTGTAGCATCTTTTAAACCTGAAAAAATGTGCTATGTTGTGTTTTAGCAGTGAAAACTGTGTTGCATTAAGTTGCTTTTTTGGCTCTTCCGTCTACCAAGTAGAGATTCTGGGCACTATCTGCTTGTATAAAACAGAGAACTGCCCTGTGGTTTATTTTTAACACACCACTCCCCCAATCTCCCAACATTTTCAAGTGAGAATCATTAACATTTCATTATACACGTGAGTTTGTTAAAATCTTGCTCACATGCTGACTTTGGTTTATCACACTTTCCCTTGACACCTCCCTCTCCTTGTTTAACACAACATACTGTAGTTACATTCACATATGCATTCATTATATCATTTCTATATATGCATTACAGTTTGGCCAGCTTGTAAATAATTCACATTTACTCTATATTTATTGCATGCATAAGTGGATCAACAAGAGCAGATGCGGGACTACGGTACGTGCCGCATGCTGATAAGAGCAGCTGAAAATCCTTTTAGCAAGGTTTATAATTTCCACATGAAATGATGAAAAAAGGCACAGTCGTGCTTCTTGAGAAGCTGAGACAAAAAGCTTTTTTAAAAAATAGCTGAAATTAATCTTTTTTTTTTTTTGCTAAATCACACAAACTTGATCATTTGTACATATACAGAAAGCATTATATAACCTATTAATACATGGTTTAGTTATTGATAAGACACACACACACACATATATATATATATATATATATCCTCATCCAACTTGTTTTAATGAACAGCCGATTTGGCTGCTGAGATGGATCCGTTTTAATACACTTTGGTAGCTTGAGTTATAATTTCCATCATTGGCATTGCTTCAGATCACAGAGAATTATACATGTGAGCCAGCTTCAAAGTGACACAAATGATGAAAGGGTCTCATTGAATATAAATGTATCCTCCTGTCTTCTCGTGCTCTTTTCAGTTGATTGAATTGTCTTAGTTAAGCTAAACTGGCAGGACCCATTTTTACAACCCATCAAGTACAAATCATTCAGTGGTCCCAATAGGTGGCTGTCAAGAGCAACAGGTCACCTTTTAGCAGAACTCTGGTTGAACTAAAAGAAAAGTAAACGAAAAGCCTGTAAAGAAAGAGAGGAATCGTACGCTGTGGCACCCGCAAGAGGCTAATGCCAACCTTCAACTCTGTCACTTCAGCCCACACAGGCATCCTAAGTGCTGCTCCTGTGAAGTGATGTCTGTTGTCATGGTGACAGTATGTGAGCCTGGTATTGCGCGTCCTCTGACTTCCCTGTTCTCTGCCTCACTGCTTACCCACTCGCTCATTCTCTCTTTCCCCTCGCATGCCAGCAAATCAATCCCTGAAACAAATGTGAAGTGATTGCAGAAGCGAGCGGTCCTCGCAGCAGCCTCACGATTGCGCACGAGAGTAGATGAGATCGCAGCGCCGGGGAGGTGGGGTGTCAGCACGTGTGAAAAGGTTCAGGCTGAATGTGTCTCTTCAAAAATCACCACCATTTCATTGCTGCGAGGCAACCGCAGGATGGGGCGCACTTATCTTTGCGGCAAATAATGCATAAGCTTTTCTGACAAGTGGGAACAGTGGCGAAGTAAACGCGTTGACAGTGACGCCTTCAGTAGTCTAAAGCATCAAAACAAGCAGTGTCACACGGTGAGGCAGCAAGGGGATGAGGGGGGTTTGGGGTTGCATTATGAATACAATCATATTACACCTCTCTACCCCACCTGATAATAAAAACGCAACCAAAAATACCAGGTATCATTTCTCCCAAATCACATTCCCTTACAGGCGGCTGAGTGTGTGGAGTTGTGCTCTGGCTCTGCAGAATCTCTGGGAAGGTTTCAGCACACACAAACATGCAGTTTGAGCAAATGTGGGAGGATGTATACTCATTTTCTGCGTGCATGTGTGCTTTTTCATCTTTCTAGGGCAACATTTTGCTGAGATATTCATTTAACAATGTGATTTATGACCACAGTCTCACATCAGCCAATCTGAGCAGGACTCATCCAGGAAGGCGAATGTGCCTCCAAGCTCCTGTGAGCATGATGCGCTCATTATGTGTGCTTACTTTATCCAGTCTACCACATCTTACACTCTCTGTAAAGGGTTCTCCAACTGCCTTCTAAGCCCTTTTTTTTATATTATTTAACTTTCTGCGTCTCTCTCAATAGCTTCTAAAAACCTTATTCTTCTAACAGTGGCTTGCACAGTAATAACTAATCTCTTTAGTGTTATGCTCTCTTCATCTCCCCAGCAGACAGAGTACATCCCAGAGGCTGTTACACCCATGGGGATAACCTCAAGCCGTGTACTGTCAGTTAATGGCTTCCTATGTTAAGGCAAGCTGAGTTATCTGAAGTAGGCAAAGCACTTCACTGAGATTTAACTCAGTGGAGGAAAAAACCTCAAAAAAAAAATGTAATGCAGATCTCCAAGTTTTCACTCAGGCTCTGAAAGTTCTGCCATTTTTCCTCATCTTTATTCCAGCGGCAGCAGCAAAGGCTTTGCTGTTTGATGCTTCCTATGTGTGTGTATAGCCACACACCTGATGCTAAATAATTTAAGACTTTATACAAAAATAATTACAACCAAAGTAACATGATGGGTTTTTTTAGCTGGCAGAGCAACAAATTTTGGTAGACCTAATGAGGATGTGGGAGATTTGTTCAGTTGGAATGCCTGGTATATGTTCTCCTCTCATAAACATGCAGTCAAAGGCCGTTTATGTTTGAGGCAGAGGACGGACACGCAGACAGAAGGCCACTTTTATCCTTTCTCTGCATTACGTGTGTAATATGGTGCATTTTCAGGGTTCTTGCAGATCCTTCACTCAATACAAACCACAAAACACTAATGGAAATTGTGGGTACATTATTGAGTTGTATACCACACACACAACCTGCATAAGTAACAAATCAGAGAAGAAGAAGATGAACTGGAGGAAGATCACATATAAATCAGCAAATAAAAAGTGCCAGAAAAAACACAGAAGTCAGGAACAACTAAAGTAATTGTTACTTTTAGTTATTTTATTTATTTTTTTTACTATTTTGATGTTTGTGGCTGTGACCCCGGTTGGGAATAAGCGGTAGAAAATGGATGGATGGATGGTGTTTTTGGATGGTAAACTACTGTTAAAAACCGATGTCAAAACGACATAAACCCCGGACTCGACAGACTGCCCCCTGGTGGATGAACAATAAAAAGACACATTGCAGCGGTGACGTTTGAAAACAATTTAAATGGATGTGCCCATTTATGTAAGTAAATGAGCATAAGTGAGCTTTAATAGGCAAAGAAATCACTAACTAGAAAAAAAAACATAAAAAAATAAATAAATAAAGCAAAACAATTCACATTTTGTTGACTCTCGACACAATCCAGTGCATCTACATGGAAAATAAAGATTTGGCCTTCAGTTATTAATTATCAAACTTTGGCACTTGACCCGGTCTATGTGTGTCAGCTCAGCATGAGGTGTGCTTGATTTGGCTCATTCTCCCCTGGCTTCAGCAATGCTTGCATCATGTATTCATGACACAGATTTTTTTCTTTCTTTTTTTTACACTGAGCCACTCACTTTCATATTTTGAGCCCAGATGTTTTTATTTGATAGGCAGGTCCAATAATTACAAGGACTCACTTGAAGAAACACAAGCTTTTACTAAATTAAATGCTTAGATTGTAAACACAAGTCAAATCACTGATTACTTCAAAATGGCTGTTTGCGTGGGGAAATTGCATTATGTACAACACTGGCTCAGGTTGGATATGAGATGCTCTTACTTAATTAATTTCTCCTCTTTTGTTATCTGGTAATACTTGAAGTTAATGTATCATCCAATGATGTATAAAACGAGAAAAGATTATTTAATCAAGATTTTAAACAGCCTTTATTCTATTGCCTGCAACATAATTTCAGATGGAGTCAGATGTCTTAAAAAGTGGGATCTTTTCTGGAAAAGATGTGCTGTGCAGATCTTCATTGTATGTTTCTCCTAAAATATAAAATATTTGCTACATTTGTTTCTTCTTAAATGTCTTCTCCATGAAAGATCTTTGGCTGTGACTCAATTCAGAGACTGAACACTTGAAGTGCGGATTTGTATGACGGCATACCTGCACGTCAAGTGTTGTTCCAATTCGAAGTGTGCTTTAGATCCTCACTTCAAATGCATGCTTCGTTTGGGGCTAAATTAGCTAAAAACAAGTACGTGCTATGGCTGTGTCTCAATTCAGAGACTGCATACTTCTAAGTATACACACTACGTAGTCCACGAAGTGTCCTTCATAGTTTGTGCACTCCAAAGTGCTCCTCTCCATTTGAAATGAGACCATCACCGATTGTATGAGAATTACCTATAGTTCTCCAGTCCTCTGTTGCCTAGCAACGTCTAATGCGGTGTGTATCATCCATATAATGATTATATTCTTCCACAATAAACACAAGGTAAGTCATGTACCTTAACTTACTAACATGTGGAAGAGGCGACCCAGAAGAGCTCTCCTCGTGCCAAAGAATGCTCGGCTGACGCGTGTAATACAAATTAATTTGTGTTCATGGGACACACTGCCGTCCCGGGTTGTCTGCTGGGACAAATACGTGTTTATATGTTTATTTTTAAAACGTCCTCTCAGGCCGTGAACTCCTGCTTATTTATTTCTATTCTGGCACGCAATGAATTCTGGGTGATTAGAGATTGAGAAGAATATGATCAGTATATGGATGATACACAGCATTAGACGTTGCTTGGCAACAGAGGACTAGAGCACTATGGGTAATTCTTGTACAGTCGGTGGCGTCTCATTTCAAACGGAAGGTGCACTATGGAGCGCACAGACTATGAACGTAGTCTGTGTATTTAGAAGTATGCAGTCTCTGAATTGAGACACAGCCTCTATGATAGGCAGAAAAGTGTCCCTCCTGTCTATAGTCCAGCTAAAATCTGAAAATGCTCTGAGTGGGTTAATTGTGTTAAATTTTTTATATATACATTCATTCATTTTCCATACTGCATTCTCTCCCCTGACAACCTCATGTCCTGCAGCTTGTTTATTTATTTATTTATTACTTTGACAAACCTAAATTCACATAACGCATATTAACACTTAACTTCATTTCTTTTATATATTGATTCCAAAGAACCAGGCTTTCCTGTAATCTTTTATTGTGATATTTAGCAATATTTCTGCTCACATCTTTTAACGTTTTGCCAAGTTTTTTTCTCACAATAGATTTCAGAACTCACCTTATATTTTTAGGCAAATGTTGTTTATTAAACCTCTTAACACCGAGTTATGAAAGTATAAAAATGGTAGAAATTAAATAATTAGAGACAGAAATGCACTCTCTTTCTTTTTCTATCCTCTCTTGTTTATGGATCAAAGGATTTTGGGGCCACAGAGTGCAGAATTCTTGTTAACTCCCTCCATCTGGGCAAAAAAGAGGGGTCACTCATGTAGTTTACACAAAAAAAATTGAAATAACATCAAGTGAGACTTCATATTCCCATAAATATAAAATGATTTCTATATTTGGAAAGACTTATCATTATACCAGTTTCTGTGCTGAGGAAAAAAGGTTTTTAGGACAAGAGGATGTTTAACAGAGCAGAACAAGCGATGACTCTGAGACCCATTTCTTACACTTAAGTGCTTGTATGTTGTAATAAATCCTGAATTAGATGGAAACTGGAGACTTTGGTCTGTGAGAGTCATAAGTATTTTATAGAGTCTGAGAGAATATTTGTTTGCAGCATAAATGTATGTAATGCAGGGAAATAAACACTGTCTTGTCATATTTTTAACAGGCAAAATAGTAAGTAAATGGTAAATTGAGTTCCTTGTGTTTCTGGTGTTATTTCATCTGTGTGATTAGTTAATTTGTTTCTTGTTAGGTTTCCTGTATATGCAAACGCCCTGCTTTTCTGTTCCATTGCTGGTTCATTGTTGGGTTTTTTTCTCCTGTGTTCATGCACTCTTTTCAGTTCCTATTAAAGTAAGTAAAACTGCATTTCTGCTGTCTGCATTTGGGTCCACACCTCTGCGTCACCTCCACTCATTACAACGAAGGTATTGAATTTGTAAAATAATTTGAAAGACTCAAAATTATGCAAAAAAAGTGATTTGTAAAAAGTCATTTGATGAAAACCTGCTGTATATTAGCGTGTTGAGTCAGAATTTGAGGACAAACAAGTAAAAAAGAAACAATATCAAACATCCAGCTGCATAGATCTAATTCAAATATAAGAGTTAAACTAAGTGCCAAAATGCACTTTGAACAGCTGAGTCTTTAGCTTATTCTTAAAAGTGGACAAGGACTCTGCAGACCGAATAGAGTTTGGCAGTTCGTTCCATCACTGAGGAACAACAGAGGAGAGTCTATCTAGTGATTTAGCCTCACATATTGGTGGTAACGCAAGGAGTCTTTCACTGGTAGCGTAGCTGTCGAGAGGGAGTGTTAAAGTTAAAGTAGATCAGAGCTGTGTGAGTTAGTGTTTTGTAGGCCAGAAGCAAAGCTTTGAATTTGATGCGTGCTGCAACTGGAAGCCAGTGGAGCTTGATTAGCAGCG
>JBAMIG010000024.1:6500010-6515088 GCA_037177335.1 Kiunga ballochi | reverse complement strand
ATGGGCAATTTAGAGTCTCCAATCAGCCTATCCCCAAGGTGCATGTCTTTGGACTGTGGGAGGAAGCTGGAGTACCCTGAGAGAACCCACGCTAACACGGAGAGAACATGCAAACTCCACACACAGAAACGTTCCCGGCTGGAGCCCCGCTCACACCAAGGCTCGAACCGGCAACCTTCTTGCTGTGAGGCCACTGTGCTAACCAACTGCACCCCCCTGCAGCCCAGATTACATCTAATGTAATACTATTACATTTTTGTATTACAAACTTACATTTAGTGAAACACTTTTACAAGTTTACCAAAACCTTTTTATAAAGCCTTAGTCTTGCTACCATCCCAACGATATCACTTCCGGGTCCTGTCTTTGTAAAAATGTTTCAATCAATTGAGCCAATCCCAACAAGCAAACTTCACACTGAAAGGTTCCCAGTTGGACTCCCACCCACACCAAGGCTCAAACTGGCCATCTTCTTGCTATGAGGCCACTGTGCTAACCAGCTCGCCACCATCCAGCCCCTGCTTGGAACCATTAGCAAAAATCATTGGGATCTACCTGCTACAGCAAAGGACACCACAAGACAGTTGTACTCAACACAGGTGTTCATGTGTGGAAGTGACTTGCTGACAATGTGTGCCAGCAAAAAAATAAAAAGTCTGTGTGTTTGCTGAGCACCATGCATGACAAAGTGGAGATTGGGGACAAAAACAAACACTGTGACTTACTATAATCACCTAAAATATGGTGTGGACATCATGGACAAGAAATCACGCAATTACACAATGCATGCAGGGACTAGGAGAGGTGGCTGTGGCTGTCTTTTTCAACTTGCTTGACATGGCTGCCACTAATGCACGTGTCCTGTACAAGGTATGCACTGAGTCCATTGAAAGCAGATGGAGATTTATTCAGGAGCTTGCTTATGAACTTCGAAACAGGACTATGCAGGAGAAGGCACAGATGCAAGACAATTTAAGAAAGCATGTTGAAGTGACAGAGATTGCCAAAGGTTGCCAGGTGCGCATCCTGTGCAATTGAAACCACAGCACTGAGCGTTGTGTTTACCTGACTCACCTTAGGTTTGTGGAAAATGTTAAAATGGACGTGCGCTCCCTGTTTGCAGTCTAACATCTTGTGCTTATTTACTGATTCTCTGAAATGAATGTTATTCCTTCACTGAAGTCATATTTGTCGTTCTGTCAGTTTAAGCTGAAAAGGTAAAGAAAATAGGATAAGATGATAAGATTATATTAGATACAATAATAAGATAATACAATAAGTCTTACTACGGTAGAGGGAGGGAGTCTTGCTGAAAAGCCTGAATTTAGCAGGCCTTCTAGTGTTAATATAAGCAACAAAGAATATATATTTATTTAACAAATGAATTTCACAGACATCATAAACTACTGTATTTTAATCCCTTTAGCTTCTCCAAATGTAGAGTTTTAGTGTGAGCATACATGGTTTTCCCTGTAACTCCGTAAACCCTTCAATGGACCGCCAACTCTCCTATTGCAACTAAATAATTTGCCTGCTCCTCTGAGATCTCTAGTTGTCGTCTTGAAGCTGTATGTTGCTTATGCATAATGGCCCTGAACGCAGCGCTGGCTGAAAACTGTCATCTCCACGGTTGCCCCTAAAGATATATAAAAAGTTGGCATGTCAAAAAAGATCCATCACTGAACTCCTGGAACAGTCTGCTTTACCCGATATGTTCCTGCACTGTAGTGACACCAAAGGTTGATAAAGTGCATGAGATACACTCCATTAGCGAGTTCCCTTCAACCAAGCATAAGACTGAATCAGATTTACGGAAGTATAGTCCTTTTTCAGGGCTCATTGAAAATGTGTAGATTAATGTGCCTGTTCGTGATGTTAGCCCAGCTTTGTGGGAAGGTGGGTGTAAGTCTTTGTCTAACACTTGCAAAGCTTTCTTCATTTCTTTCTCTGCTTGTTTTTTTGTCTTGTAATCCAGACTCTTGCAGAGCAATGCCAAAATCTTCAACATATTAGACGTTGTGAATTGTCTCTGCATTTTTGCTCTTGGCTGATATGTGTTGCCCGCCAGATACTGGCACCTTCAATAAAAGGGCATAAACACTTATGGAAAGAACCAGATAATGGACTTCATTTTCATTTGGAAAAGAGTAAAAAATAAGCCATAATTGCTGTTATTCAATGCACTAAAGGCAAAGGTTTCACATGTTTTACTACGATGCTTTTCAAAGTTATTTAATTTAAAGCAATACAAATCAAGACGGAGATATCAAGCTTGAGTGTCATTGCAGAAAATGTTTTTTATGGCATTTTAATGGACTTAGTTCATATTTGCATTGATTTGATATTCATTTAGCATTTTCTGTGGACGAATAATTTGTAAATGGACTATTAATGGTTCTATTCTCAGGTTTACGAGTCTTAATGCACTCGTACCATCATCTGCAATCTCTGTTATTGTTAAAAGCTGTTTGTTATCATGAGCTCTCACACAAGCCTCCTGTTTACATGTGGTGACTGTTTTAGTACATGGACAATGTTGGTGAATCTGTTTATGTAATGAAAGGTCTTTAGGCCTTTGAACAGCTGTCCACTTCTAATGTGACGGCAAAAAGGCATGCAAGAGTGTTGCATGTAAAAATGTGGGCACATTAGGGTTACTCTAATTTGAAACAAACCTTAAAAGTTGGTGCTAATTTAAAATTTTTACTACTTTTTCCAAGGTCTCTGAATTTGAGTGGTTATTTCTAGGCTGTGGCTGTTGTGAGAGGTCAAGGTGATACAGATTTTAGGTTTAACAGCAGGATGAAGATCAAGGTGGAGTGCAAAGAGCAACTAGACCTTTAAGGGTTAGAACAAGGTCAATCAAAATCACCATTTGCTTGTAAAATTGACCTCTGAACAACAGGGGTGGAGCCAAGCTGTGGCTTTCACTTCAGTTCAATTATATTTGTCAAGCACTAATTTACAGCAAAGCTATCTCAACGCACGATCATAGACAGAGTCCAGGTTGTTCTAATTAATTGTTTTCAATTATAATCCAATTAAAATAGATAATCCACATTAGCCTAATTTATAATAACGGTGTTCATTTAAGCTAATTGTAGATCAAATAGTTACCTCACTAAGGCAACTAAAAGATTGCATCAAGTGTTCTTTTCTTTTCAGTTCCCCCATCCTGAGCATGGAAGCTGCGGCCGATGACAGGAAAGAGAGGGAAAAAAAACTCCTTCAAACAGGAAAAACCTCCAGAACAACCAGGGTCAGATGAGGCGGCCATCTGTCAGCGGTCAACAAGCACCATAGCTGTCATATGAAGAAAACATACTTTAATGACAAAAAATAAATCATGTTGCTGTTGGTAATAAAAGAAAAAATATTTGGGAAATCCTCAGTGCAACATGGTTAGGATCCTACAGCAAACTAAGTCTATAACAGTAAACCTAAAGTGGAATTAATGGGTCTCCAAGCTAGCTCTAATTATATAAGCTTTATCAAAAAGAAATATTTTAGGCCTAGAACAGCATAATAAAACTTCCTGAAGCCAAATGCTGGTTTCTGAGGTGAGGCAGGGTAGTAACTAAATATTTATTGGCAAAGCTTTAATCTTGACCACTCTTTTGTCCACCCAATGGAAACAACGTTCATTCAGGTAATTCCTACAACAAAGCATTTCCAACACTGGTTCTTAGCCAGAGCCTAACTAAAATCTGCTTTTTCCGTTCCATCTAACTCCATCACCAAAAACCTGATGACACACCGGAACCAAATGCTGAGCGAAGAATGGCTTACTTTGGTTTCTGGGAGAAGAGCTATGAGTAGCCAGACCAGCTAATTATGAGGGGCCGTCTGGGACATTATTCAGAAATACCCTCTTATAGACACATGTGAAATTTAAATCATTTACACAGTATAGTAAAACCTCTCATACATTATACTGAAAATCTCTCATATATTATACTGAAAATCTCTCATATATTATACTGAAATAACCTCGTATATACTACACTGAAAACCTCTCGGTGGGTGTTTTTACATTGTGCTGAAAACAGCTTATTTAATTAATTAATTCATTAATTTATTTATTAATCAGCTAATTGTAGCAACAGAAATTTTAGTGCCCAATCTTTCACATCACACTGTGAACCATTATCCTCCATGCAGTTATTAGACCTTGTATTTATCAAAAGCGAAGGGTAAAGGATTGTGGCTGAGTCGGACTTAGCAGGGTGCTGTGCAGCCACTCAGCTGCAGCTTTGACTGCGCTCCCCATGCTGTCCCATATAAACAAGTCCAGGATCCAACAATGCTCTCCTCATTTGTTGGCTTCGCCGCGGGGTGTGAGCTCTTTAAAGAGAATAAAATCTTTCTTTGAGATAAAGGGCACATGGAACTGACTCAAGAGCAGCCTGCCTTGTTCTTTTGCTTGTTTGTGGGCTCACAGTACATGAGCGGGGACAGAGGAGAAAACAGGACTGCAGGATGGGAATTTTTAATGAGAAAATTTCAAGCGGCAGATTCTCAGCAGCTCATGGGTACATCAACGAGGTAAAAAAAAAAAAGAGAGAGAAAAGAAAATTCCCTTCAGCAATCTCCTGGGTAACATTATATGACCACTCAATTTACATATGTAAAGAGAAGAAAAGAGTTCCTCCATCACCTCTGTGTTTATCTGTCTCAGCAACGTTCAGAATCTGGGGCTTATTTCCTTCTCTAAGATGGTTTTACTTCCTCTATCATTTCCTGTTTCTTTTTTTTATCTTCCTAAAGCCAAGGTGCACAATGTAAGAGATGACTCTTTTGACTGAGATTCTGAGGGAAAGTATTAGCAGGCGTGGAGCGTAGAGGAGGCTCAGCAGGGAGAAGATTAAATTATCTCCTTTGAAGGTGTGCTGGCGCTTTCATGAGACAGAGGCCATTATTAATATGCAGTGACACATGCATACATCCAAAATGATCCTGGACGCTTCGTCATGGATCATAAAATTCCCCAAGGTGCCTTTCGCTCATCACATACTGAGAGCCGCCACCAAAGCTCATATGAATTATGGCGGTTCCGTCAGGATATACGGAAGGAGGGCAAAAAGAGGGAAAATGTCTCTTGTGTTTTATTAGGTTGTATTAGTTTGGAGCAGTTTGACTCTATGGCAGGCCACTGTGGCACTCCATCTATGGATGACAGGAAGGCCAGTGAACAGATTGTGGGGTTTGCATGGCTTGCGATAAGGTTAAATAGGTCATGTTAGTTGCTGCGTGTCTGGGGCACCGTGATCTCATCTTCTGATTTGTTGGTGGCATTTGAAGATGAACTGTTGTCTCAAGCACCATTTGCCATGATGAACTTTAAACAGCATATTGCTTTTGACAGCTGTTTGACAGTATAGCGCGCTGCTCTTTTTTTAGTCTAATGAGCAAAAGAAAGCCATACGGGATAATTTGCCTGTCGTGGTAGGACCTGATCATATTGTTAGCTGGGTTCCTCATAAAAGTACCTGGACAGACTTCTATCTGATACTAACTACACTGAATAAGTTACACCCACAGGATGCTCATTATACAAGTAGATAGAGGCATTAAGAATGTCCGCCAGAGGTTACACATATCCATGGAGCAAATGGGCATCAACTGTGTAATTGGAATTTCTACCCTTTTTATTCTCTTTCTGTGCCTTTGCCTGGTAGATAGCCCAAATGAGCTGTCATCCATGATTGATTTTCACATTTCAGGGATGCCTACTTTCACTAAGCACCGACTATTAGAGGAGCTCTGTCATGCCCGTGTCGTAGAGTGGGCCGTTAAGTACAAAGCAAGAAAAAGTTTGATTTGAGCGCTCTCAAGCTTAACGTGTAATGTACATGCAAATAGGCACATATTTAGTTCTGTGCGTGGTGATAAAATACAATGCATGAGACTTTAGGGTCTTCTCGATCTGCAAACTAATTTGGCTTTTAAACTCTTCTGATGTGCGAGTGCGTAATGAGGCGACAGCGGCAAAAGCCGTATGTTTGAGGTGTCACTTTATGGATACGGGTTGGCCGTTTGTGTGTTATGGTATGCGACTGCCCACCGCAGCGTAAAGAACAATGTACACTTTTCTGACAGCTCTCAGTGAAAGCAAAGATGTAATTTCTCTGCATCACTAGAGTTGGTTACATTCATGTGAACGTCTTAATAATCTGCTTACTCTTCATCTCCACAGTAATTTTGCTAACATTCAGAAGCTCCTGTGAGTCGTTCTCGGGGTTATCATTGTAACTGACGAAGCAGAAATTTTCCTTGCAGGCATACTGGGAGCTTTCTTGATAGATTGGTTGCCTGTCGACTGGTGGTGAGCCCTGCATCACTGACACAAAATGGTTAAGGGTATTTTATTAGTGTCGACCTATTGAAATGACCTGGCTTTATTGAGCCAAATAAAACATCTATCCAATTTAGATTATTTTAACAGAGTTGGATTTTCTCCAGCTTATATAACAAGACATCTGTTTAGTTCAGTTCAAATTGTGGAGTAAAAGCTGTGTTATTAATATTAAAACGTGGCCTCTTCCAAACCACAACTCAGTAGCAATACTAGACATATACCTTTAAACATCTTCATTGGTACCTGGTAATTACCCTTTGCTTGAATTTTTCATACTTTGACTTAAACCATAAACAGCAGAAAATCTATTCGATTTTAATCTTTATGCTCCAAGCCTAGACCCTGATTTACTCCCCCTGTGTTTTCTGGATGGATGATCAGGGCAAAGGCACTTATCTCACTTACAGCGTGAAAGGGAGTGTTTCCAAAAATGTGATTTTGTGTGACAGATAGTCCCATGCCCAAGCAAAATATGCCTACGTATGCACAGGTCAGTGTCTGCAGACAGATTCAGAGCAACAGGGTGACGAGGCACAATCAGGCACAGTTTACCGTGCGTGAAATGAACAAAACATTATGGTCCTCCCTCCCATGTGTCATATAACTTTTTATTTCACTCAAGACCATAAATATGTTGCAAACAATTGATTTTTACCTCGGCTTGTTAGAATTAAACCAGTTAAACCATATTTAACTTGTCACATTTGTTCTTAAAAAGTATGGTTTCACAACATTGTTTTAGTACTGAAAATGTAATAAATAGAATAAAAACAGTTAAGGATTCAGAAAGGTAATAAAGAAAGAGCTTTATCATCATTAACAAGAGATAATAACGTAAACAGAAAGTTGAGATGTGGATTATTTATGTAAGTTAACACTTGTTGCCTTTTACCATTGCTAATAGGTTGCAGAACAGGATGTTTTACCAAGTTCAACAAAACTACTTGTAGATTTGTTTTTTTTCTGCAAATGTAATTAATATTAAGAAGAAGCTATTTTTTATTTTCTGTTCTCACAAGTCAGGTAAAAAACAAAAAACAAAAGAACAAACCTACAAATATCGAGTTCATTCCTCCTGAAAAAGCAAACTTGCCCAGCACAAGACAGCACCCAGACTATCATTCTGCTTACTTTATTGCTGAAAAAGACAAAAGAATCTGACAGCAATCTGTCAGTGCAGGAATCCTATTATCAGAAGTCTCATTGATATGTAGACCCACTGACCCCATAACTGTATCTGATTGTAGGACCAAAGACGATGCTCACATGGTTCTGGATTCTACTTTTCTGCTTCACTTTTTTGTAAAATCCCCTGCTCAGATATTTTCTTTGGGACAAAAATAACCTTTTTTTTACTACTACCTTTTGGGAAGTAATTTTCCTAAATTTCCCAGTCCCATTGGTTTTTCATCTTGCTTCCTTATAACCATCAAACCTTAGTAAGGTAGAGGTTTATAGAGAAGAGGCTGACGTGATGAGAGTAGCTTGGATGCAAAAAGATTACAGCACGCCAACCTGATGAATAAAAAAACTGTTTCTTACACAAAGTTAGGCATGAAAAACAGATCTGCGGGATAGGACAGGCGTTTGTGATGATAAATTGCAAACAATATTTTATCCCATGTTTTAAGTTGGTAGTCGTGCCTGTGGTGTTCTTAGGATCAGACACTACAGCAGTAAACAAACCAATTCTCAAATGTCTGGGAAACAGAGTTTAGTGACGGTAACCTCTGCGTGGTTGCAGAGCACATTCCTGGCGTAATTGGTATGAGTACGAAAGAAAAAAACAAATTGAATATGGTCAGACTGTAACAAAAACACACTTGCAGTTTTCCCTGTAGTGTGCATCACTTTATGCACATGTGAATGCATGTTTTCACTCACAGTGGAATCCACATTTCTACTACATTTACAATTACTTTCCCAAATGTATGTCTGTGTGGATGTGTAGTGCCTCTAGTATGTGACCTTTAACCCAAGGAGTTGTGAAATATTCATAACTTTCCTGCAGGCAACTTGCTTCCTGAGGCCCTATGGGTCCTTGCCGTGGCCTCCGGGACAAGGTCGTGTATTATAAATGCAAAAGTAGAGGTCATGATAACAAATCAGGGTACAGTCTCGCTAGTGGGGACCCTGAGGGTGTACTTTAATGATAACTCAGTTCTAGTTAGATACAAAATCAGCTGTTGTTTATTAGTGGGAGGAAACAGTTTGAGGACAGCAATATTCAGGGATTTTTTAAATAAAAATATTGTCCCGTATAGTCAGATTTTTTTTATTCTTATGCAAGTTTAGCATTAAAGCCATTTTTTGTTCATTTTGTGTTATGAGTGATTTGTTTAATTATTTTGTTTTTGCACTTTTACTTTTACAAATGTTAAAATGAGCACATTTAAATTATAAATGTGTAAATTATCAAAGGTAATCTGACACAGAAGTAATTCGGTGCTTTAGATGGACCATATGGTCTTTGCCAAAAATATCACGTAATTGCTGAAGGATATGAAAGATTTCAAGGGTGTGATCTTGCATCCCTGTGAGATCTGGTGTAATTAATGCTAAGAAAGTTCCATACTTGCTTGCTTTTTACACTTGGATCACTTTTCATTTGTAATGGTCTCTGTGGATCTCCTGCGGTGTTTAGATTAATGCAAAAAGAAAACTGATGTAGAGCTCCAAAAATACACACAAGAGCAAAGGGAAAAAGAGTTCAGCAACAACGCTCCATGTGTTCACAGCTGTGGTGAAAAACATGAAGCATTTTGCTACCATATAAACTATGAATTACATTATGTTGCGATCCAGATTCTGGTCATCAAACATTGATTTCTCCTCAAGTTATATTTTCCTTCTGTACTCGGTCAACTATTCAAACCGCTCCAACTTCTGTAATCCATCTTCTACACAAATCACCAACGAGTGCTCCATTTCCTGTCACTTGCTCCGAGAAATAATACACTCAGGTGAATGATTGGGTGCCCACTTCCTTCCTGCTCCCTTTGTTCCTAAACTGATTGAGCTGCTAAAGCTCTGCTTTGCATTTGGTGGCTCCTCAGTTGGAGAACGGAGGGTCTTGGCCAGTGAGGAGACATTTCACACTGGCCTCTTTTGACAGGTATCTATAGATGCCATTGACTTTAAATTAAAGCGGGCTATGAGGTGATCAATCTTAACACACTTCTCTGGATGTTGCTACAGTGTGATGCATGGGCTTCCCTCGACAGATTTCATGACAATGCACTCGGATCAGAGTTAAATTACCCCTGTGCTCCTTCTCGTCTTCCTCGCTATCTTCCCTTTCTGCACACTGCCAAAACCTCACATTTTACACTCCACTGAGCACCACTTTTTCATTTTTTTCAGTTTCTTCGAACCCCTCTCCTACAAATACTTCCAAAATGTTTTTACATGCTACACGCCAGGGTGAACGTTTATCCCTTAGCTATGGCTTGGTAGTCCCTCCACACCAGCATGTTAGTTTAATGAACGTTTCACTTCCTGTTTAAATGGAAAAAAACTGCTACCGTTTATTCAAGCCTTGGATACTGTTGCTATGTTCATACATGAGCTCAGCTCTAAAAAGGAAAGTGACTAAGCATCTTTTTGAGATCTTCTGATTGAAGGACCTTGTCATAGGACAATTAACACATCAAATCAGGCATAATTAACATAAGAGCTACCACTTTACCTTAGTGTCTTATGCCCTGTACTGCTCACTGCTGTTATTTACTGTTAATTTTATGCCTCTTTGTCAGTGACTGAACTTATCAGAGGTGTTGGATTTTCATGATGCCTCAGTTTTTTTTCTTTTAAAGATTAATTAAAAAATAGTTTTGTATGTGCATGTTTATGACTCTATACATCAGGACTGGGTGCTTTTTCTGATTCGATCTGCAGAATGTTGTTTCTCTACTTGAAGTGCTTTTAATGCAACATCCATTTTTGAAGCAATGTTGGTGGTCATGGCCCAGTTTAAGTAATCTGTAGCAAAGTTTAATTGCATGATTATCACTGAAAAGCTGCCTGAATTTGAAGGGACAACAGAGTATAAACCATATGAAGCAGTGCCCTGAAGGAGACACACAAACACGGTTAATCATTCCAGGTGTGATGTGTATTCTCTTCACTGTTTTATACGACTTTATAGTCTGTCAGCCCAGATTTTTGGTTTGTCATGTTCATAAGGCTCAATATTTACCTCTATAGTAAGATGAACTCGTGAAACCATTAATCTCATCTCAGGTCTTTACCATGTTGTAATAATATACAAACATTTTTTCTCTCATCTTCCTTACCTAATTGTTGTTTTCACGCCATGATGTAACAGCAGGAGCTGCTTTGTAAAGTCTCCTTGTTTATATTTTAAAGGCCATCTTAAAATTAAGATTGTCTCTGTTTGAATCAATATGCATCTAATCAAATAATCTTTGCTGCTATTGTTTGTATTTTGGCTTTAAGTAAATGCTCAATGCAGGCTCAATGCAGGACATGAAAGCACTTGCCATGTCAAAGTTACCTTCATAGGTGAATTCTCCAGAGCAATTACTGCTCTGACTTCCATCTGTTACTCACTGGCTCTCCAAAACAACTGTATCAAGGTAGTTTTTAATACTACCATAATGAAAGGTCAATGTGAATTTCCCCAGTGTTAAAAATATGCTCAATAAAATCAGTTAAGTCTGAACATTGCCAAGCAGCAAAGCTGGCTAGCTAGACGGCTTGTCAATAGATCATTTTATAGATTAGTATCACCATATGGCTGCTAACAAGCCTCATCTTTAAGCCATCTTTCCCAATTCACAAACCAAACAAGCTAGCTTAATCCCACACTGGTGTGTCATTTTTACATATCATAAATGCGTTTCAAAATCAGAGAAGGCAGGATATAACCTCAGCATAGTTGTTAAAGGCATAGCACTTAGCATAGCAATGCTACATCTACGGCATCATCAACTTAGTCATAGTCTAAGTTATATGACTTAAGACACTGAAATATATGTGTCATGTTGTAATATTTGTTTTTGAGTTGTTACACTTTAAAACGCCACGGTGTCATCACATCTTCCGCTTTTATGACACGATGCTGGCATAAGGTGAAAGCCCAGACGAGGTGTGTCTGCTCTGCCGTTGTTACTACTTCGTGCTCGTGTGCCAGCTCAAGGGTGTTTCAGATGTGGATCACGTTCGACCCTCCATTCCACCTCTACCCTTCCACAAATCACACCAATCTGCTAAGAAGGCACATTTCTTATTGCTTGGAAAGGCCTGTGATAGAGGGTAATGTCTCATTAAAGATCTCTTCTTTTGCGTCATTGCTGGCACACAGTAGTGTGTAAAGCTTCAGGATGGGGTCTCCTAAGGTCTCCTAAGGTGCAAGGATATTCACCATTGTCTGGGCATCTTGTTATTTCCCTCTTACAGCACAGAAGACAACAGGAGGTGTGATGGCTAGACAAATGGAACCGTGTCATACCTATGTTTCCCACAATGCAGTTTGTGTAAAGAAGAGGGCTTTTAAATGACACATTTATTTTGTGATGAATGGAAAGCAAGCCATATTTACCATCATCTCTTAGTCTATGCATTCTATACCGTCTCTTCATTCACACCAGTACATGCATCTAAAGCAAAGCGTGGTTCAGCATTTTGTCAAACCACCAGCACCAACCCACTGACTGGGAGACAACCGCTCCGCCTCCGTAGATACATTTACAAATGTGTTGAATTGCTGTCACTATTTTTTTAGCGCACTCCTTCTTCCCTCTTCCTCCTTTTTTCCGTTTTTTTTTCTAATTTTTTCTTTCTGGAATTTCTTATACAAGATGAGGTAACACTGCCCAATTTCATGGTCTAATGAGCCTCTCATCACAGGAGGTATCATACTGGCACACAACATGTCAACTTAGTTGAGGAAAAGGGAGGATTTAAAAAAATCTACTTTATTTCAATTAGTGTTGTGTGTTAACTTGTGTGGAAGACTGCTCTTGCTAAACAACTGCCACAGTGACAGAAATCCTTAGCTACTGATGGTACTTCTTATGCAATAAACTGGACTTCGTATGCATGGAAACCGAACCCTAACCTGATATTTTAAAGACTCTTTGATCTCATAACTGTAAATATGCAGGACTGTCTGCATTAAAACTTGCTTCTCGAACATTTTAATACTTTTGAAATATCTAGCATTTTTTAAAATAAACATCCCCTTTTTTTAAATTAGTGGGGATTTGACGGTGTATACAGAACACAGCTGTGCCGGCAGCCAGAACAAAAACACTTAAACAATAAAAAGAGGATTTATAATCAGTATTAATGAACTGAATATAAGTGTTTTAGTGTTTGCACTCTTGTACTGCATCAAGACCATCACCACTATGTTTCCTAGCATGGCACCTTAAAAAATAGTCACTGTAGTTTTTAACAAAACTGAGATGACTGCTTGCCTTTACTTTAAATACAGCCTGGAACGAGTTGTATTGTGGATTTTTAAAAGCTGATGTCAAGGATTGTCAGAGGAACTATGGTATTCTTTGTTCTCTACTTCCCCACTCTGTCAGTAGTAATACACTTCGAGCAGAAGGGTACACCCACAACCTTCTACATTGTTCTTGTTGTCTTTACTTGGGCAGGGATTTTTTATGTTTTAGTTCTGTTGGGGTTTGTTACCAACACCTGCTTTCCATTGTTATACTGCAAACAAAACACATACATGCATGTGGTTAAACAAGTTGTTTTTGGTGTTCTTACAAAACTGACAGCAGGTCACAAGTATTTCTGTAAAATGTTCTTCCAAAAACAAGACTTTAGATCATTTGTTGATATGTTTTAGTACAGTAATTGTGGAATTTAAAAAAATGTCTCCTTTATTTGTCATGAGATAATTATATTTATGTGAATATATTTGTGCCGACTTACTTTTGTCAGGATCATGGTATCCACTGTTGGGTCATTTCATTTCTTCATGTCTTCATTTCATTTCATTTTTTGAAGACATTGAAAGACTTTTATTTTGATGGAGAAAGTAGCCATTCAAACATTGATGTTTTAGAGTCTACGACCATCATTGAGGGTCCCGATTCACCTGAGTTACACTTTACATTGTCCATTGCACTTGAGGCTTAGAGTGAAAACATCTTATCAAGCACCTTGAGATACCTAGAAGGATGGTATTGTCGGTGTGGGAGAGGTGATGTTTGTCCTCCTGTGTTGTTAAGTGAAGGGTTTTGCTGCTCTCACATTAATGGCCTCTTTCACTTCCAGCTCAAACCACTCTGTCCAAAATCATTATCATTAAGAAGCAGGAGAAGAGTTAGTTTCTGTGTTGAGCCATCTGTCGGCTGTTGGGTTTCCCCAATATAGAGCTCATTAGTCCTCACTGACCTGCATACACAAAGTTTCACAGGTTTTTCAGATGTTCCGGTCACAAAAGGAACATAACACATTTCCTTTCCATTTTTTTGCTCTTCATCAAGTATCAACATGGCTTTGATTAACTTGTTTCTGGCAATGTACAAAAAATGTGATAACTTGTCTGTCACTAAGCCATCCAACAAAATGGAGTCCAATAAGGTCACAGTGATAATGTAAAGTACAATGAGTGTATTCATTGTTATCTATTGTTATTGCCTAAATTGGGCCACATAGTGCTGATGCTTTAGTTACTTGTCATGTTATTATATGAGTGTAACAACACCATAAATAGTCCACTTTGACTTTGCTTTTCACAGCAGAGCAAAGCTGAGACACGGGTAACAGCACCAACATAACCAAGAGCAGGCAACAGATTAGATTATCCTATGTTTATGATATAGTGTGGCAGTAAAACACTATTACATGTTGCTTTGTACCCTCAATGAGAAATCTCATGAGTTTTCTATAAGTACTTTTTAATCATTTTGACTGTACAACTCAGACTTTTAGGGATACCACATCAAAACAGGCATGAAATCTCATTTAAAGATACGCAGCTAACTTCTTTCGTTGCCTCCTTTTAGAGCGTATTTCTACATTCAAACAGTTTTCAGTTCAACTCTCACTGAAATGGTGAAACGACAAACATCTTACTTTCCCAAACCTGTCAAACAATATGCTTCTTCAGATTCAGTCACCTAAAGATTCCTCCACCACCTTGTTCTGAAATATGAGAAATGTAAAGTTTTTGTCATTTTATATGGAGTGCATGCATCACTAGCAGCCGAGTTGTCCCCGTTGGCGCCGTTTTGTTGTCCTTATTATTGCTGTTTTCTACAGATCTCAGGCCGCTGTTGTGCTGCTGTGGCAGATGCTTCAGTAAATTATGCTTTTTTGGGGGTTTGAAAACCTTTTGCTGCTGGCACAGAGATACAACGGACATTGTGCTTTACATATTTATCTGAAATAAACACAGAGTAACAACATTACTTCCAACTGCTCAGAGTACTCCTATCTCCTTTGCCTTTCATGCTTTGTCTAATTTCCAGACTTTTCTCCTGTTAATTCAGATCCTTAGGTGGGCTTATATCTGACAAACGTTTTCCTTTGGAAAGCCATGTTTAAGTTACATGCAGATGAAGATGCAGCATCATTTTTTTTCTCTTGAATAAAAACCTACAAGTGAAGGCAGGCTGTCATTCAAGTTTGCTGTGAATGAGTGGAGTCATGTGCATAATCAGGGGTGCACATAAGCGGTGCGCTGGTGCGCATGCGCGACTAAAATAAGAATCGCGTGCCAGATGAAACAT
>JBAMIG010000024.1:6458392-6478741 GCA_037177335.1 Kiunga ballochi | reverse complement strand
AACAAAGGCTTTATGGCCCCCTCGCGCACACGTGCACGCGCGTGCACGCGCATTCCTCACATGCACGCGCAAAGGTGTCACCCTATACTACTACTGTCCTTACCAAGTATCTGTAGGTCTCATAGGGCTTGTGTACTTCAGTCACACTGTTTTGAAATGGTCATCCTTAGTAAACATTTACTTTCATGTCACACCAGAGGACTCTAATCTTTCAAACCAGCTTCATAAAGAAGCTTTTATAAGCTGCCTGCCTTGTTTGCTGGAGTAAAAAATGTGATGTGAGTGTTGTAGGTGCAATAGCACCAGCAGCGTATGATTGTTTAACTTAAATGTGCAGAATACTTCCGCTTTGTTTTCTGTTCAGTTTAGATATTTCAGTCCAATTTTCAGATACAAAATAAATTGTCAGCTCATTTAAATGCCACTGATTTTGTTTTACTGGATGAATCCTGGTGGATTTTGTAAACAGTTTTTTTTATTTTCTTTGTATTTGTGAAACTAAAATTTGATATGTAGCATTATTTGTTTAAACTTATCTGATGAGCACATAGTTTGTTTTATGCGGAGGTCTCCTGTTCTGTAAATCTAAATAATTCTTAAATTTTCCATTTATCTGGTAAGGTTTTCTCCCCCATTCATTGTTAGCCAGTACGAGAGTTTTTTCACATCCAGATGTGGAAAATTCCTCTATCAGCCCTTAGGCGATGTGATTTTTCATCTCAATCATTCAACGCTGCTTTGAATAAGCACCCTTCAGTTAGCAAGGCTGGGTAAAAAAATTTAAACTCATTAAAGCTCAAAAACTCTTGGAACCAAAATTGATTTTCAGACGACGGTAACGACGTAACCGCTGCGTTTTGTGATCTCACACTTTGTGCCTCTTCGGTGGTTGGATTTTTGATGAAGTGTGGCAGTGTAGCTGACTTGAGCTGAAGAGGCATTTCCCAGGTCTCTGCTGCTGATATTAGAAGACCTGTAGCCCACATTTCCACATTTCAGCGAGAGATCTCTAAAACCCATTCCATGCTTGGCTTAGAATAATGAGGTGTTAGAGCCTGCTGGCAGGGTTTAGCACAACTCCCCAATGGAAAAGTTATAGATGGTATACAGTCACACAGTCATAAACACACACACACACACACATACATTCTCACTGTCTCTTTCACACACAGCAGACACAATTCCACACTTTTGCACTCAAAGACATGGACATATGCCCCCTGAAAGTGTTATGGATAGCTGCATATAGCAAAGCCAGCCAGCAGGCAGCACTGCCAGCTAGCTTGCGCTGTGGGCGTTAAAAAAACAATCGGTTCACTCGGGAGTCACCATAGCCAATCATCAGACAGTTTGTTGGCGGGCAGCACCCAATCTTCCGAGGGTTGCCAGATACTCTGTCCTCAGAGAGCTGTTGCTGGCTCACTGTGCTAACCAACCATATAGAAAGCTGTTGCCTTTCGTCAGCCAATCGTGTGACTGTTGGCCAGAGTCAGGCCTATCAACAGATAACTGCTGCACAGTTACAGCCAATCTGGGTTTTATCCTTCCCTACAGATGTCCGATTAGTGTTGTTTAGGGAAATCAAACCACCACAACAGGGCCTCTCTGCCAACATGGCACTGTGAATGGAGATGATAGTAGAATTGAGTAGGAAAACAAACAAAGGCTTACTTAACCATAGCCAAACTCTGAATGTCTTTGACTGTTTAGCAAAGTTTGTAGGCAACATATAGTTCCATACCTCAGTTTCAGAGCTGTTTTATTGTCACGGTCTGACAGCAGGTTTTTGTCAATGCCTATAATTTTAGTCCTTAATACACCTGTTATGGTTGATACAAACCAAGAGCGTCTATGTTTGCTCAATGAACTTTGGTTGTGTACAATTTCAAGGCTCTTTAACTCATACCTGCATCTTAAGATGTCACAGACATCAGATCAGATCAGAGGGCAGGGGTTTTAGTTCTGCTCAAGCTTTGTCTTGTCATTGCAGACAGTTTATAGGTCAGTTTATAGGTTTATAGTGTCTTCGTCTGAACGCTTCACTGAGATGCTTCAGATGATTCAGACACACAATTCAAGCGTCATTTCACCCAATGCTAGACAACTGTTACCATTTAATTTAAATACATTTAATTTACATAATAGCAGCAATTAAGATGACCTTGAAAAGCATAGGAGTATCTTTAATTTAAACTTTATATTAATTATGTACAATATCTATGAATGTACATTTAATAAAATTCACAACAATTTCTTTCTACAAAAAGAAAAAACAAACCCAAAAAAAACAACATCATTCAGACGCAATATAGCAAATACTCAATTAAGAGCAAAACAATTTCTGTAAAGATGCCCTTGCCAGTTATCTAGGATCAATTAAAATCTGTCAATAAACTTTCTAGTATGTACTTTTCTTATGAGTTATATTAAATTTTTTTTTTAAAAGATAAGCATAGTCTTTTTATCTTCTGTCGTAAAAAACATTTTATGCATTATGGCCTTTTTAAAGTATTACATAATGATATATTGTATTTATAACTCTAGATGGGCATGAACCAGGGGAGGACAAAGGACAGATACAACATAGTATCGTGCATTTTCTACAAATGAGATATCACCAAAGATATTCATGTTTTTGTCACATGACTTGTGATTGATGTCCCCATAAAGCTGTGTACATTTAGATCATGCTAGTGGAAGTTTCCTTATGTAAATGGTAAAAGAAAAATGTATCCTTATAATTATACAAAAATGAGAACAATAAAAAACTACTCAGCAGTGCCTTGTTCAACAATATCAGAACAGGACACACACACATACACACCTACACACACACAGGATTCGGTTGTGAAAAGGAGGGAGGGAGAAAAAATGGATTGACTTTTTGTTGTGAAATATTACATTGTTGTTAGTTATAGGCTATAGTATATACATTATTTAACCATCAACAGCCTTTTATGTTTTTTTTTTTGTTGCTTCACAGAAGTAAAAGCTGTTAAGATGTTCAAGTTGCTTCTAAAGTAAAACATTGGCATCAAAATCACTTTTTTACACTCAAAGTTTTTGTTGCACAAAAAGCTTTTTGGTCAAAAGCAGCATTTTTGCTGAAACTTCCCTATTTTCCACTGCAGATTACTAAATTACGAAAAAAGATAGAAACAAACTTGTTTTCCCCAATGAAAGAAAAGCATTTAAACGTTCTTTTAGTATTTCCCTTTTCTGCAGTCCTAGAACTAAATGTTCAGTGGATCCCGATAAATGAGCCAAAATGCTCAAACGCTGGCAGTATGGAGCTCTCTGCTGAAACAAGGGCTGGCAGTGAATGAGTTAATATAAACTCAGTGCGCTAAACATAATAAACAAAGGAAAAATATCTAATATAGTCACATATCTGCACAGAAAATCATGAACGTACTCAGCTAAACAGCAATATAGTCATAAAGTCACATATATACAAGCAAAGATGGTTCAAACAAATGGGAAAAATCTGCTGGACAACGTTATTTTTCACCAAAGCTCATGTTTTAAAGTCAAACTGGAAGAAAAGCCTTAATTTCTTCCTACTTTTAATAAATGTTTTAAACTCCCTGCCTCTTGGATAAAACAAGTCTGTAAAATGTCTGATAAGATGCTAAGCTAGAGCGAATCAAACCAAACGTTTGGAGGTGTTGTCACGCTGTATTGCGTAATCGCATGTACACTTGTATCGGAAGGTTAAAAGGTTTGTGTCTCTGACTGATCCTGTATTAACTTCAGCTCATAAACGAACTAAATTCAGAACTACATTTTATTATGCTTTTATTGGTTTACAATCGCTCTAAACCTTGAAAATACTTGAAGGCTGACTCTAACTTTTTTCTTTGACCTTTTTGCTTTAAAAAATGTTCTATCATCAAAAATGTTTGTGATAAATTTACATTTTACTAATGGATCAGTTCATGTCTTAATACATGCAACTGTGACAAAAATAAAAGCAAGACATTTTCAAAGTGCTGATAGACATTAAACTAAAGCCTGCAATGAAGATGCTCTGTGAGATTTTAGCATTTGCTAAGTACTGCTGAATAAAACATTACATTATGTAACTTCTTCTTTTTTTTGCTGTATGTGGACATCAAGCAAAGCACCCCCCACCACTCATCCACCCCTTCTCTTTTTTTCATCCTCCTTGCATGACTAGAGTATCGTCTGTCAGATCCTCTTTTTACAGAGGATGCAGCAATGCAACACTCTTTCATGTCCACTAGCAAAAAGGAATAACTCCTCACATTTCTATCAGAGTTTGAGTTAAGCATCCAGCTAATCACTTCAGTGCGATGTATTTATGCTTGGCAGCAAGCATCCACATATGCACTTGCATGTCAGAAAGCTTGCATGGACATAATAGATGTTGCTAGATGCAGTGAAGCTTATGAAGCCCTGCTGCTAAGTGCCAGGATATTGATGCAAGGTGAATGTGTCTTCTAAATTTCCATACGTCTACCTGCTACAGTCATTTCTGCTTTTCAATTTCTGCCATCGCTTTGGTGCTCTGGCAGAGATGACCTCATTTTAGAGTAACAGGAGTCTCTGTGTGTGTGTGTGTGTGTGTGTGTGCGTAGGTGTTGTTGGGACTTTATGGTTCCCCACGTCTGTATTTGAGCTCTAATGTTTATAAGAGTTTAGCTACAAACTGAACTTGTGAGGGTCACAGCTGTGGACAGTTTGTTTTGTGCTCTTGTTTTGATCCTTGTGTGTTTATTCTGTGGACAAACACATCCTTCTGCTCCATCAATAAACTATCAAGTCAACTTCCTTTGCACCATCAAAACCACTAACTAACCAACCCCCTGTTTAGTTTTGTATGCCGTCTTCTTTTTTCTGCTTTTCTGGACAAACATTCAATGTTTTCTGTGACGCTTTAGTTCGGTGCATGTCCTTGAACATCTGTGTTTTTGAGTCATAAAAGGCACCATGTGATAGATGATCCATGCTATTAGGGCAACAAAGACGGATCTATACACAGTCTCATTTACAATAACAGTGTAGGCTGAGGACGGCATGTGAGTGCATTACAGTGTGTAATCAATACTCTCTGACAACTCCTGATGTCACATATGCATGTGCTGCTGGCGAACCATTTCAAGGCCTCACACACATGGATGACCCCATGGATGAGTTGCTTCTCAATTATACAGTAGGAAAGGCAGGCTGCAATGTGAGCTCACACTGTCCAAAGGGACAGCACAGAAAATAATCGAATTTGGTGTGTGACACCTTTGACTATGGACCATGTTTACCCATCCTTGAAGGTAAAATCCACTGAATTCCCACTGATATGACAAATGGAAATGTTGTGCATCACCAGGTAAGACTTGTTCATATGGCATGATTGAATCATATCGTGCTTTATAAAAACCAACGGGACAATTTTCCAATGTTCCTGGGAGAGTTTCAATTAAGTAAATAAATAAATAGGCAAATAAATAAATAGTTAAATAAATAAATAGTTAAATAAATACATAGTTAAATAAA
This sequence comes from Kiunga ballochi, assembly GCA_037177335.1. Classification (NCBI taxonomy): domain Eukaryota; kingdom Metazoa; phylum Chordata; class Actinopteri; order Atheriniformes; family Pseudomugilidae; genus Kiunga; species Kiunga ballochi. Next base: position 6,473,227 of record JBAMIG010000024.1, on the reverse strand, counting down.
TAAATAGTTAAAAAATAGTTAAATAAATAAATAGTTAAATAAATAAATAGTTAAATAAATGAATAGTTAAATAAACAAATAGGTTAAACAATTAATATCAAATGTGTTGCTGCCAGTATTTACTTTTTTTTCATCTTCTCTCCTTTTTCTCTCCCGTTTGGCGTCTCCATCACGAGAAGGTGATTATAGTGTCAGGACACTAGAAGGATATTGTTAGTAGTCCTCAGGGGTTGGTCTGAGGACATTAAGCCCGCAGTGGCAACAAGGCCCAGCTGTTGGAGATTTTTTTTCCCTTTCATTTGTTTGTCAAATTTAGAGTCTTTGGCAACTGCCAAGAAGCCCCTCTGCCGCACAGCCACTCCAGATTTGTGGTGCCGATGTTGCTTTTAGCCAAATCCAATTTAATTTCCATTGATGGTTGTGGATAAAGCTGTTTCCATCACCCCCAACTGAGGCTGAGGAAAGCTGGCCAGTTGACTGGCGGCTCGCTTTCCATGCAATAACATAATGCACACTCAAACACAACTTAACACACATGCATGTTCAGAGCAGGATTAGGCAGAGACCGTGCGAAGCTAAGCGTATAACGTGCACTTTGGGATGTGCTCAGTCACTCTCTTGTTTTATCCATTTCTGCAACAGGATAATGATGTCACAGTTTTATACGTTGAGACAATAAGGAAGGAAATGGAAGCACAATATACACTCTCAGTTATTGCCTGCTGGTGTTCTCCTTTTTTTGTTTTGTTTGTTAATTTAAGTAAACAAAACTTATTGTAAATATCATGAAGTTGTTATAAAGGTGTTGATCCCCACGTTGGGTTTCAATTAAGATACTATAAGTTGCACATTTGCGGGAAATAATAGATATTCTCAACCAAACCTTGCAAAAGGGTCAGTGGAGACTGAGCCACTAAAAGAAAGATCCACATAATGAACTTCTATGCGGTGTTGTTAAGATGTTAAATAAAAATAAACAGCTGTCTCTGGTCTTCTGTGATTTCTCTCTTTTCCCTCTATCTCCTCAGTCTTTATCTCAGACCTGTCAGTCTTACAAGCCTTACATCATGTAAGTCTCTTTGCTCATTCTCAGACACATTTTCTCGGCATATTTTAAGTAGTTTCTGTCAGAGGAGTATGAAGTGGCTTTTATAAACACTAAACATGCAGGAAATTATAGAGCAATGACAGTGAATTTAGTTTATGCTTCGGGCGAAGTGATATAAAAGAGCCGGTCTTAGATTCTTAAGGATATGTGTGACTATTACAGCATAAGTGTCCTCATTATGTATGCTGAACAAAGGGTCATTTGCTCTTGTGGCTTTAAGCATAGTGTTGTCTGCATAAAGAATATGTGTATGTTTATTTGTGGTGATGCTGCAGTAACTAGGATAGCAGTTGAAGATCATTAAGTATGGGTGTTTCCTCTAGGACTGATAACATGTTAAAGAGATACTAGCTCATTGGAATAAATGGCATGAGCGCTTTGTTTAGCTCATGCCCTGGGGTCTTGTTTCTAAGCCTTTTTTTTTTGTTTTAAGTGGCAGTCTTGCATGAAGCCCCTTTACACTGAGCCTTTTTCTCATGCTCTTACTCTCCCAGCAGAATACATCACAAGTGTATTCCTCTCCAAATGGGGATGTGGAAACAATGAAGGGGAAGAGCAAGAACAATCCAACATGGTTTGATGATTAGCATCTGTATTAGTGCTCATTGATTTGCTTATCCTTTAAACAAGCAGGACAAGTATGACAGAGAATTAAGCTGAAATGCTGAGGGAGACAAACAGCGTGGCTCGTATCAGGGTGGGACAAGTGGTTAGCGTGTGGCTAAGGATACACTCTGGCTGAGACTCCCAATGCAGCGTTAGAGAGGAGTGCCACTGAGCTCATTAGCATGGCAGCATGGATAGAGGTAGAGCTGAGGCTGCTGCCAAGACAGGACCACACAGGAAGCTACACGTCCAACATGAAAGTTGAGCTGCAGTCTGTACCTCCTTCTCCTTTTTTTTTTCCATCTCACCATGTTGCTCTCCTCCTCCTAATCATATCCGTTCCCTAACTTATCCCATCCCAAAGCTCTTCACTAATCATGGAAGTTGGAGAGAAGTAAATGCTTAACAGATGCTGGTTCTATCTGGGGTCAATTACATGCAACTGTGTTTTCACAGCTCAGTGGAAATGAACATGTTTAGTGGTGCACTTGGGATGAGTTTCTCCTGTTTTCAGTCTAACCACCATCGCTTGCATCCCGCTGCCTGTCAAGGTGTGGACGTATTGAAACATCCTAATTGTTTCACAGCAGTGCTGGAACTGAAACTGTGAACAAACAGCTGTGTGCAGTTTGACGTTGCAAATTAAATTTAACATGGCCGTATTAAAATCCTACCCACATCTTACTGCCCATTTCAAGGCTAATGGTGAAATCTTTAAAATGCAAATGCAAACTTCCTTGTCTATTTTATTATAAGGAAGCATACTTTGAATGTGATTCTATAATAATACCATCCTGGCAAATAGCTGCACTACATTTCTGTTCAGATTTCAGCGATACTGCAAAGAAAACGGCTTCTGCTTTCCCCAGTTTTCTTTAAAGGCAGGTCACCACTTCACAAGATGAAGTGTATTAAAGAAAGTCTAGAAATACTTTAAATGTTTAAGTTTATAACAGTAAATTGAATTAAAAAATTAACAAGTATGGTTAATTTGAACTGGTTGGCAGGAGAAAGAGTTTGCAAAGCATCTAAATGATTCACGGACCTTTTCTGTAACGTTGTTCTTGAGTCAGACCAGCATTGAGATGGTTGTAAAACACAGCATCATGTTTAGTGGAAACAAAACACAATTTATTGGCATAAATACTTTATGGCTACTAGCAATCACAGTGGGGGAGAGGATGTTGATTTCAAGGCATAATGCATCTTAATTTAGATATTATTCAGAAGAAATTTGGCCATAGTGGTGCAGGTGGTGAGCACTGTGGCCTCACAGCAAGAAGGTTGCTGGTTTGACGGTGGCCTTTCTGTGTGGAGTTTGCATGTTCTTCCCGTGTTATGGTGGGTTCTCTCCAGGGACTCCAGCTTCCTCCCACCATCCAAGACATGCATGTTTGGTTAAATGGTTATTCTAAGTTGTCAAAAGGAATGAATGTCAGTGGTTGTCCGTCTCTTTGTGTTGGGCCCGTGATGGACTGGCGACCTGTCCAGGTGTAGCCTGCCTCTTACCCAGAATGCTGCTGGGATTGGCTCCAGCTACCCACAATCCTGAATTGGAAAAGGGGTTAAGAAAATGGATGGAGTTTTGAACATTTTGTTTGGCTTTCATCATGTTATCTGAGGGATCCATTGTTTGGTTTGCATTTGTTATTGTGGACTGTGGCAAGAACATGTTTGATTAGTGGGTCAAAACCATCTAGTCCAACATGTTCTTGCCACAGTCATAAAGCTGTGCACAGTGTCCGTGGGTGATGCATGTCCCTATAGTCATGGTTTGTATGTGTATTGTGGTCATGTTCCATGTCCTTGCTGCCTAAAGAGAATCCAATGAGATCTAAAAGATATATGCTGCACGAGGTCAACAAAGTTGCCAAAATTGAGATGGTCCTATCTACTTTAAGGGAAAATGAAAATCCACACGGATGCATGGACCGTCAAATCCAATCGTAGAAACGACTCGAGCCAAAGCAAATCGAAAGAATAAAATGACCTGAAAGTAAAATCGTTTATTTGCTGTGCTTGCTTTTTTTTCATCTACACTAAAGGTCTTAAATGGTATAATAAGAGAATATCTGCCAATGTGTTTTTCCCATTTCATCTCCTCGTGCAAACACCGTTTCCGGTTGAACTACTAATGTTTGCACTAAACTTTGAGCTTTAATTTTGACAAGCTTTTTATTGATACACATTGTACGACTTTAAACTCCTTATTCCTTCAGAAATGACCTGAATGCTAACACACTTTGTCCTGTCTCCCTCCAGCACCCCCGACTGTCCGCATTGTACACTCAGGACATGCCTGCAATGTTGAAGAGGAACGCCACACAGAGAGAGTCTACACTATCAGAGAAGGAGAGACCCTCGAACTCACCTGTTTAGTAACAGGTCATCCCCGACCACAGGTTAGGAAACAAAAAAACTTCTTTTCAACAAGAGCTGCTGAAAACTAGTTACATAAAGACATTGCAGTATAAGATGGTGATTTAGTCTCCATCTGCCATTCGTTTAGCAAGCTCTATTTTAATTCTGTATAAGCATCATAGAGGTGCACCACATATCTCTGCAGCAAACCAGCTTAAAAGATTAATCCTTTAATTATTGATGGTTTAGGTTGCACTGTGCACCTGCATGTTGATAATGAAAGCCTAATGAGAACGCAGAAACAAAACAGCAGAAACATCTGCCAAAACAAATCATAATGAGTGAGAAACAGGCCACGGTGGAAAGACTCTGGGTCATGTGAATGCACATGGGTGCTCTGCGTCTGAACAAAGATTTTCACTCATTTGTTTTTTGCAGTTGTGATCTGAAGTTCTAAACAAAATGAAAACTTTATATGTTTTCTCGGAGAAACTAGGTTTTCTATTTGTTCCTTTTCTCAACTCTTCAAAAGTGAACTAACGAGATGAGAAACTAGGAGAAACATGGTCTTACCTTCTCGTTAGAAGAATTTATTATGAGCTTGATCCACGTGTGGCAGATTTTCCATGTGCTCCCTGATCATCACACTTTGTTCTGGTATTAAGTCTCTGTGGCGTTTGCACGCACTAACCTTTCTGGCATTTGTTTCCAATTTACTTCCTACCGCAAGTTACCCAAAGTTCACCTCTACCTCCAGAAGGACTGTGCTCATTTGCATCAAATAATACCATTCAACCTTTTGATGGGCACTGCTGTTAGTCTATACATTTGCCCTTTTGGACGTCGAAGCAAGAAAGCATATTGATTTTTATATTTCAATTGAAAAGGTGAGGCCTCTTTAATTAGTGAGTCACAAACACTCAGAGAGGCAGATCTGCATCTCTATCTGTCCTTTCAATAAGAGATTTTTTAAAAAATCCGAAAGAGAGAAGAAGGAAGGGAAGGAGGAGAGAGGATTGGGAAGTGGAAGATCAAAAGCTCTGCATGGCTGTGGTAGGAGAGTCAGCCTCTCCTTTGAAACCGACTCATTATGATACTCGCCCCAATCCCCTGGCACAGTTGGGCCTCAACTGTGTCTCTCCAGACTTAGAGACATGTCAGCTTTGTCCCCCTCTGGACGTGGCAGCTTGTACTGGATATCTGAAGTGGACAGACGCGAGGTGAAAAACCTCGGCGGTGTACGATCTGATTGGGAAGAGTTTAATACAGCAATAACAGCTGCTCAGATGAAATGTTCATTGCTGAAAGTTTTCTCAAATTTCCTCCTTTAATCACGTTTCTTCGTCTTGTAAACCGTGAGTTGTTTTAAACGGTTGCAGAGCATCATCAATGCGTGGGCTTTGATTTCATTATCGTCAAACAAACAAAGTGGATTTTCATTTCATATGTATTTCTCTCCTACACTCACATGCTTCTCCATTTCATGCACATGTAACACGTGACCTGATTCCAAGCAAAATGCTTGCTGTTCTGGTTTAGTGTAATTCCCTCAGTACATGGTTTATCTAATACAGTTGTTAGAGAATATTAATTAAGGAGGAGGAAACGGCGCAAAAAATTATCTTGTTTTGGCTAAATTCTTTTGAAAGATTAACAGCTAATTTAAAAGATATCGGCTATCAAGCAAATATCATTTAAAAGACAGATTTCTGGATTGGCTGGTGTTTGATTTCATGAGACTGTATTTTAATTGTATTCAATACTGCAAAGACTTAAATTGTATGCTAAAATGCTATAATGATTGGAACTTTCTACCAGACTTCTGTGCAGTTTGCTTTATTTTGATGTCCACAGAGAGCTTGTGTACGGTGGCCGACAAGTGCAAACGGTGAGCAAATACAGAAACACGCTGCATAAAAGTAAAACAGCAGCAACTAGAAAAGCACTTGGAGCGTGCACTTCTGCCAAGTTTATTACTATCGCGCACTGATTTCAATAAGATCTTTGAGACATTCCTGGATCTAGACGGTTATCCGGATCAGCTCCAACATTGAATAATTTGTTCCTTGTTCCATTTCAATGCTTTCCTGAAAATTAACAGAGAACTTCTCAAGTTATGTTTTTCACAGACAAACACACACACACGCACATGCACGCACACACATTCGCAAACAATCTGGAAAGCGTGCCATTGCACCGAAAAGGCTGAGTAGGCCTATTTCCCTTAGGGGAGGGAATTAGCAGCGTTTCTCCATTGCAGTGTTTTCCTTTATGCAGTGTGTTTCTGTATTTGCGCACCTGTCGGTCACTGTACTTGTGTATGCAGAAGAGTGCCAATGGAAACTGTGTGGTAGTGTTGCACAGTATGACAAACAAAAGGAGTTGTGCTATATTTAATGGATCAAGGGTTTAATGTGCTTCTTTTTTATCACTGTTTCTGAATATTTCATTTTCAAGCTCACTTCAATTGTTGTGGAGGAAGATGTGTCAAAATAAGATACTTACATGCCAAAATACATAATTAATGTGTCATTCATTTATTATAATTAGCACAAAAAAAGAAACACATCAATTATTAATTTTATCAATTAAAAGTTGGAAATAAATACAAAGGTGATGGCAGTAGAGCATTAAATAATGAATTAAATAGATTATTAAAACTTTAAACTTTATTTGTAAAACTGGAGGTAAATAGTAAAATATGTAATCAATTTAGTTCAAATTGACTTAAAAAAATATTTCTTTTTTGTAAATCAGTAATTATTTTGTGGTCAAAGTGTTAATCTTGAAAAAAAAAAAGATAAACCAAACTAGCTGGTGCAGTTCATTGTAAATTGTCATTAGAGATTTAGTCGTCTCTAAATGTACTCTAATATTAAGCAAAACATCAAGGTCTCTTCACCCTAAAATGAAGCAGAGCTTTTTTCTCTTCCAAGGCTTAAAAAAAGTACTTTTTATTTTCTTCACAGCCTTTATTTGGGAAATTTTGCAGTTTTTTTTCTCAAAGTCTTTGGTTAAATGTATTTTGTTCTGTGTGGTTTCTTCCCCCTAATGTAGGATTGCATCCTGGATCAGTGTTTTGTTGTATGTGTGCAATTAGTTTCTGTAGTTGTTGGTGTTAGTGCTGTTAAGGCAAAGGTACAATAACTGCTCAGAGAGGATTGTCTCGTTTCACCACCAGCTTTCATTTAAATAGGTTTTTAAACACAGTTTTACAGGACATTTTGATTAAATCCTGCAGGGATTTAGGGACAGAAAGACTGAACTCAAGGCTAAGAACACTCTAAATGATAAGAAGAGTATTAATACTAAAATAAATAAATATTTTCAATACTTACCACAATTTACAAAATTATCCACAGAAAATAAATAAATAGTTTTTTTCCTGAAGAAAGAAACCGTTCCATCTTATCTTACATGTTAATGCTACCAAAGTTACAGGGGCAATAATTCTCTGCTAATCTGGGATTATGAAGCAGTCTTATTTATTAAAATGCAGCAGACTCTTTGGTTCCTCTGATTTAGCCTTAGACCCACTGTAATTATGTTTGTTGACTTTAAAACTGCATGTCTATGCAATAAACACAAATGATCTATCTGGAGGTTACACCAGATTTATGTCCATCATACGCTGCAAAGACATCATTTTGAAAACTGTGATGTTTGGATAATTGAACCGTCAAATACAGCCAGCATGGGTTTAATGTGTGTTTATAGCTGCCAGTGTGTAGTGCTGTCCTAATGGCTGCCTCATCGTCACACCAGGTATCATTCTGCTGCTTTTCCTGAAAACACACACAATCCTGACCTGTCTCTAATGGGATGCAACAACCAAAGATTAGATAGCGATTAATGACGATCTCAGAGCACAGGAAAGTTCCAGTTGATCCATTGAAAATGACGGCTTCCTAGTTCATTCGTTGACAGATTTGCAACTTCAAACTTGTCTCTGACCGTCAGAAAACCAAAAGGGAAGAAATTAAAAACAGATTATTTAATGGACTGTGAAAGAAAACTGAGCAGAAACACAGGAAAGAATGAGGAGAGCAATGGAAGCAAAAGGTAAATTGTATTTAAGAGCTATAATAGCATTGTGATGTTCTGTTTTTGGTCATTTTTCCCATATTAGTTACTTCTGCATACTAATTCCTGTCAAATCCAACTTTATTTATATAAAACAGTTCATCATACATAAAATGCAACTATGTGCTTTAGAATAAAAACGTTTAAAAAATATGTAAACATCGATCCATTTTCTACCGCTTTGACTCTAACAGGGTCGCGGGGTGAGGGGGCTGGAGCCTATCCCAGCTGTCAACGGGCGAGAGGCAGGTCCATAGCAGGGCTAACACACAGAGACGAACAACCACACACACTCACACTCACTCCTATGGTCAAATTAGAGTCACCAATCAGCCTATCCCAAGGTGCATGTGGGAGGACTGTGGGAGGAAGCCAGAGTACCTGGAGAGAACATGCAAACTTCCGCAAATGTTCCTGGCTGGAGCCCCGCTCACACCAAGGCTTGAACCAGCAACCTTCTTGCTGTGAGGCCACTGTGCCAATTAACTGCATTTACATTTAACTATATCCATACCTGCACAACACTACAAAACACAAATATTATGTGTGATTTAAGAAGTTAATTTAAAGGATAAAAGAAAAAAGAAATACTTGGGTGGAAATGTTATGGGCAGGAACAGTAACATCAACTGGTCTATGGTTACCATTTCCAAACTCATGCAGGGAAGCGTTTCTACCACTAAAGTCCTTCTTCATGGTTTTCTTGAACTGCTTCTACGCAGTGTTTGAATGACACTCGCCATCTGGACTACAATATTTCACGTGTTAGAGTCACTGTGTAAAGCATGTCAATTAGCTCTACAAAATCACAAAATACTGTTTTTTTTAGTCATTAATGTCCAGCTTTCAGCGTCGGAACCATTACCTCCTGGAATCATAGATAAATAGAAGGGTGTTTCGCCAAAGGTAGCACCACAAAGGACCAACTACAGAGTAAGTTGGGCCATGGCTGGCAATTTCACTACTGTTTAATCCTTTGCATGTCTATCAATATGCACACTTCTTAAATTACATACACACCCCTGTAGGCCATCCCACTGGTGGGAGTATCTGGAATGTGTCCAACCAGGCAGCGGCTTCTTTGCAATGGGTTTCTCTGTGTGCTCTGTGCCCATCCGCCCACCTTAGAGAAAAAACACTTTCTAATAGTCAAACACACTCACAGAGAAGCATGCACAAGAACACATTCACACACCCATGGCAGCAAGAGTTGTCTCTCTAAGGATGAACCGTCCACACTCCAGCTGATCCGTGCGTTTCCACTACTCTCCTGCTGGGTTGGCATTTCACGGTGTAACTACAAGCTGTGCCAAAAAGATTGTGACTGAGACCGGAGGCCAATTACTACAAATTCTGTACCGTGGATGTGAAGTGTAGATGGAAAGGATTAGTGGAAGTGGGGAAAACACCCATTGATATCATGTAAAAACAATCAATTTTATTGAATAGGTGGGTATTTTTATTGTCAATCTAGAGAGAAGTTAAACAGTCAGTGAGTCAGAGTAATTTAAAACATCACATAACATTATACAGCACTTAAAGAGCATCTTGTAAGCTGTAATTGAACGTACACTATCACGTTTAATAAGATCTGTTTTCTGTTGTAGAATCACAGCTGAGTAGAGATATTGTATTAGCTAAGGGACATAGCTAAGTCAAGTTAACAAAAATGAGAAACATTAAATAATAGAAAGATTTTGACACTAAAGTGTAATAAAATTTAAACGCACGTGGCAACCTTGTCATTAAGCACGAAAAAGGCTTGAAGACACTGATACCAGCTAAGAACCAAAACAGAACAATGATGATGTACTCGTGAGTTAGCAGTGTTAGCTTACATGCAATAACTTGGTGTTTGCAGTGCTGTAATGGTGGGATGCCATAGCCAACACAAGCCATAGCTTTGTCATGATCATTATAGAACATTTTTTGTTTAAACTTTATTCGTCTGAGAGACAAAAACTGTGAAAACAAGGGGATGTGTTTTAATCATTACTGACCAATAATGCGAGTAAACCTTATTCTGTCACTATAGGATTTATCTGAGTTTAAAGGTTTGCTACAATGAACTTACTTAAGTGCTGATGTTCTATCACCTTTAGTATTGTTCTTCAGTAGCAATGATCATCCTAATGAAAATGAAAGCCTTTAGTTTCACCTGCCATTTTTTAGCACAGCACCGGAAACCCCAACAATAAAAAGCTGTGAATATAAATTTATAAATAATTTGTAAAATATACAATTTAACTGTGGACTCTTAGACACAAAGACAGAGTAAAAAACTGTTTTCCTTTGTTCAAACTACTTTCTACTTTTTCTGTTCCTCCATAATATAAGCAGCTTTATTTCTTCATGCTTTCATGCTCACTCCTCTCCAGATTTATTCATTGTCTTTGATGCTATGAACAGACATCAAAGAATCCCTGATGATGAAGCCATCTGCCCTTGTCTCCTCTGCCCTGGCCTCTGTCCATTATGTCCACACTACTTTGTTTGAGTACCAGGTTTCAGTAGCCAACATTGCCACATTTCAAACACTCCTTTATTTATTTATTTTTTGTTTCAATTATTGGCCCACCAGATAAAACTCCCAGCTCTGTGGGTCAGCAAGTACAAATAGGATGACCTCGGGTCTTTGGACATTTCAATTCATACAGACCAATTGGAGTTTGTGATCTGTTTTGGATGCTCCCATGACAGTTGGCTGACGGGGTTGGTGTCTCCAGCAGATGGTGCTTTATTTATTTCTTTTTCTTTTTTTTTATTTGAACACTGTTTAACCTTCTATTTTGGTCACCGCTTGCCACACACACACTGTAATGTTAGTAGGAGCACCATCACAAATTTTCTCTTCAGTACAATCCAAGACACCCACAGTTGTCTCGAGCATAGTTTAACTCCAGCAGGCAAGTAGAATCTGATTAATTTTTGTTTGTATGTAAGTGTACGTTTCCTCCTTGATTCCTATTCTGACATGAAAGCCTCCACGGCTGTGCGTTTGATAAGATTATCCTGATTTTATGAGGGCCAGAATTTTCTAATATAGACCTGGAGAGAATATGTGCCCGCAGTTTGAAATCGAGACCTCCTGTCGTTTCTTCTGATCACTCGATTGTCATGCTCAGCCACACTTGTCTGCACCACTGAGCAGCACAGACCACCACCAGCGCTTAAAAGGAAAGATGGCAAGCAATTAGAATCCAGTTCCGTAGTTGGAGAGAGGGAAACGTCACAGCAGGCGTCGCGGCAGACTCACCAAAGACGCGTGCTCTAGCATATGATCCCCGCATAACAACAGATAGTGAACGCATTTTAATTAGAGCTTGCGGTGACATCGCAGCATGTGTGGTCTCAAACACGGCTGGGATTTTCAGTTGGATGCTAATCTAGACAAGCTTTCTGAGCAGGCAAATGTTGATCTTTCAATAGGGGGATGTCTGTTTTATAAAGTTGCTTTACTAGAGTTAATACTTTGCTTTTGCCTGTTGAACTAATTGGTGTCAGGCTTCTTAACAGAAAGAAAAAAGTAAGATTATATGAGGCGAAAGAAAAACTACACATGCATTTTATAGGTGTAACTCATGCGCAGAAATACAAGAGAGGGACAAGAATGATATAGTTATGTCATAAAACAGTTTCCTGGGGGAACATCAGTGTTTGAATTAAGTAGAAAAATCGATAAAAAAAATCAACATCCAGGCGTTCAGTGGGTTAAAGGAAGTTATCTTGATACTGCTCAAAAATACTGGCACTTCTAAAATCATGAGTAGTGCACAACGCAGTATGAAGCGGGTCAAACCAGGCATGCTTCATGACTCCCCCTGTGAGAAGAAATGCTTAGATGTAAAAAGTCAGAGGAACTGAGGCATAGAAATAGCTGGAGGTGCAGGCAGAGCTGATAGCTGTCCAATATAGTGGCCCACTGCCTCTTTGAACAAACAGGAACACTAGTCCTTTTTCAGAATTGAAGACATATTTGAATAAACTCATTGTAGTGTGGATCTAACAATGCACCTATTGATACAGCATTTTCTTAAAACTCAGAGGTCTTCACACAAAGAGCAAAGGAAATGACTGGGAGTATGAGCTGAGAGAACACTGGGTTCTGCTGAGTTTGCTATAAAAAAAGCTTGCCTAGTGTTTGCATGAGGGAATCCAGCATCCAGCAGGAGAGTGACACAGAACAAAAACTTTCTCTAATTTATGCTCATGACTTCTTTAACTCCAGGGCTTGTTTTGATGAACTCAAGATGGTCCTAACTAATGTAATAAGGATCCAGATTTCCCAGCAGTGGAGAGTTAGTGCTGATCTCTTGCTGACTTTGGGCTTTCTCGTGGGGTGCTTTCTCTCGTGTCTCATCTGATACAGACCCAGAGAAGCTACATCTGTGCAGTCAGCTCATTGGGGAGCATTTATTTTTAATGGCAATATATCCATTTAATGTCTGCATGAAAGAACTGGACAGAGGAACGGTGTGAGTATAGACTTTGCTTTTTTGTTCTTTAGAGAAAAACGTTGATGAAACGGAGAAGTGATGCACACACACACACACACACACACACACACACACAGCCTTTGAATTTTAGGGTAGCCAATTTACTTTTACTGCACTGAACAGAAACACCGCAAGCCAGAGAGAAAATCTGAAACGGATAACTTTGAGTATCGCTGTGTGCGCGCTCCTCTCCTCGTCATCTTCTACCCCAGAGCTGCAAAACAAGCTGGGGTGTCATTATCAGATTTCTGGCCACCCATCCTTTCATTTCCTCTCCCCAATCTGTTTGGGAAATGAGCAAACTTTAAGCTATCTTAACCTTAGGTTGGAAACACCGTGGTTAAAACCTCACAGCTATAGCAACACAGCAGCAATTGCTGTGATAGTACCCAATCCCCATCCCTGCATGCCATGATATCCCTGTTGCATCTGATGCTATCTCTGTAAAATGGGATGCTATCAGCATCCAAGATGATGCTATCACCATCCAGTGAGGCGATATTGGATTCTAATTCATAGCTTCCCCTGCCTAGACAGAGAAATGTGAGGCTCCGTGAGAAAAGCCAGTCCAATCTGTGGCTTACTTAGGGCGAGGGATTGAGCGGAGCTTTCTGCTCAGTGGTTTGGCTGTGTGGCCCCCGGGCCACAGTTGTCACAGTACCTGCTCATGCTGTATGCTTTAATGAGGACAGGAGAGGTAGATGATAGAGAGTCAATTACGACCTCATGTTAGAGTGTAACACTATTTCACCTTTCATTACACCTCAATGCCATGGGCTAACTGGGTCTCATCAGTTAGCGAGAGGTACTCATGCTGAGACAGTAATGCTAAGGTCTTGTGTGGAAGTGAAGACTTTTAGCTGTCAAATCAACATTTTGCACAGTGGCATTAGTATTGTAGCAGTCTTGCTTTATAACAGGATGTTCATGAAGGGGATAAAACGTGTCAGAAATGTGAAAACACAATGTGCACAATGACTGAAACTTTAGCTGCTATTAAAAAGGCTGTTTATTGAATTAATGTATCAGTGCAGATTGATGTATTCTCCTCAAAAATCTTCTTTTTAAAATGTCTATTTTGATTTATAAAACAGGCTAACAGTCTGTGGACTGGGGCTTTAATAGAACTGACACTGGTAAAAATGTATAGGAAAAGTTAAGCTACATCAAGTTACGAGTTGTTTTAGCTTAGCATACGGACCAGCATTGTGACAGGCACCTTCATCTCAAAGTCCTTCTTCTGGACATTGTCTCCCTCCTTGTTTGTTTTTTTATAAATAAAATTGATAGCATAGAGCTGTGGTGAATGATGGTTTATTGGTCAAGTGCTGTAAATCGTTGCAGTTTTCTGGTTGCCTGCCAACTTCACATAATGTGACTTCAAGGGCTTCATGTACATTTCATACTGAAAGATGGCATATGACCAAACGTAGAAAAGTACTTACGCCCAAATACATTCTAATGTATGAATCCCTTTGTACGCTTGTTCTCACGCATCTTTCAATGATCCATCCCAACTGATTCGAATCCGAGCGGCTTCAGAAAAACCTCCTCTCCTCCCATTTTACATATGCAATGATCCTTACATGGAATGTTTTTGCCTTGTAGCCTAAATAGTAATGAAAAACATACCAGAAGTATAAAAATATAAATATTGAACACATCATGAAACTGAAGTGGGTGAATCAGAGGTAGAACAAAAGATAAAATAACGAACACAAACTTTATCTGTGTTAAAGACGAGTGAGCAGAGCTTCCCAGCATGCTTTGTTTAGGGTCAAGAGCCTGATAGGGTTTAAATGCTTTAATATTTACTTAGTTTTGCAGATATAGTGAGTAATCCCTAGTATTTTGTTTTATTCTTCTGTTTTTGTGTGAAATATAGTGGAACCTTTATTTAAAAGGTAAATAAATTTGTAGGTTCTTAATTCTTTTGGTTATAATGGCCTCTGTCTAATAAGAGGAATTATATATGAAACACACAATTTGCTCTAAATGATCAATTTTATTTGAACTGACAATCAATCACTGTCTGACAATCAATCACTGTTCCACATTCTCAGTGAGAATAAGAGCCTTTTGGGTTTAAGTGCGTGTGCACGCTTGTTACGGACGCCGGTCCGTCAGGAATAATTTAATGTTTTTTCATCTTGTCAAACTGCACCCTCACCTGGAGAGGCC
>JBAMIG010000024.1:6373881-6385466 GCA_037177335.1 Kiunga ballochi | reverse complement strand
CCTGTGTCTGTTTATACATATATATATATATATATATATATATATATATATATAATATTTTTTTATTAAAACAATGATCTTCTTTCACATTTTGTCCTTCTTTGGTGTCCCGACCCATCAAGTGCATTGCTCTGAATTTGGTGTATAGTCTTGTATATAATTCTCACAGACTAGCTGAATCCTGACCACTTTTTATGTTATTTCTCTGTAAATAAATACTAAGGTCCGTTTATCTATTTGGCAAAGAAGGTCTTCTCCTGAATAACATCCATCATGAATAGAAATCCTCCTTCTGCATTCTCATTTCTTTGTATTTCAATTTAGTCCAATTATTTGTATCTTTTGGCATCTTTTCTGCATCTCACCCTCGCCTCAATATCTGATGTCATTTGAGTTTGTCTGAGGCTTCCTGTCTCCCATTCAGACCCTCCGACAGTGGAGCCTGTTTACAGAGAGATGCGTCAGGGCCTCGGGAGGCCTGTGGTGATGACCTGCAGGGTGCTGCGTGCCCACCCCTCACGTGTGCTGCGATTTGAGTGGCTACTCTCTAACCGGCTACTCCACGCTGGAGCCTTTGATGCCCAAAGAGACGAGACGGAGTACACCATCCGCAGCCTGAATCGAGAAGGCTGGGGCGAGTACACCTGTAACGTCATCAATGAGGCCGGAGCTGGCAAATGCACCTTCCAGGTTACAGGTAAAGAATACTTCCCAGTAGATTGTGCTCATGTCTGATATTCTTTCTGTTTATAGTGGTACATATGACTCTGCAATGACTCAGTCTGGTTTTCTAAGGTTGTCAGGAGGCACCCTCTTTCTCTGTTTTGTTGACTGCAGCAAACATCTCTAGAGGGCTAAATTGTGTAACATCCTGTCCTAGTTACAATCCCACTTGCTGGCTGAGGCTCATCTTCCCTTCCAGTTCTTATCTTTTCTTCTGAGTCAAAACCTGTTGCTGCTTTGCTCGGCAGCTCTGCCAACAAACTTGAAAGCACAGGAGGGCTTGCCATTGTACTCGCATCCCTCATGGGAGCTGGGAAATGACAGGGCCACTGCAGAGGGGACTTCTGTCAAGTTAGGGTTTAGAAAACACTGGTATATTTATCAGTCCTTAGTATTGGTGCAAGTTGTTATTTGCAGGACAAGATTGTGCATTGTATTGAAAAGATTGAAAAGACTTGTCCTGAAAAAACTGTTTATGCTACAGGGGGCATCATGTTTTATCCCACTTGTTTGGGTATTTTGACTGAAAAGGACGAAGAGGATACTGTACCTATTAAAGGTCCTTAATAAGAACTTGATTGCTGCATATAAAGCCAAAACACTTTGTACAAGAAAACGTGCAGGTGTGTTTCACAGGTAACTGGTTTGACTCATATTAATGGAAATATAGACGGCACTAACCTTAAACGCTCAGTTTAACTTTCATTTAGTGATTCCCCCACTTCACAAAAAGTATTAATGTTTTGTATATGTGATGTAAAAAAAAAACTAATTAAACATAAAGTAATAATAATGTTAATTTAGGACTAATTGTGGACTTAAATGTGGCTTGTTACTGGTTTGTAATTTATACAGGGATTAGACATTGAGAGGAGTCCAGACTATTTTATGTGATTTTCTTTTCTGGGCAGGTTCCTATTAAGTTATTTATCTGTTGCAATAAACATCTGTCCATGTCTCATTGTGGGATTTTTGTCATCCTCAGCTCCCTGTATCATCCCAAAGCCCAAAGATTTAGATTTTATCTTAAACAAATTTTCACAAAAGCTTAATAAGCATATCCCTTCATTGGGCTTACATGATGACATTATAATTTTTTACTCAAAAGGTTAAAGGTTTGCTTGTCTTTATCTGCAAAAATGCCGTATATCATTATATGACTGCATATCTAAAGAACTGAGCAGGACACAAAGACCAAAGTTCACATTTTTTGGATGCTTATTTGTTCACACCAATAATTAATGTTCATATTTGAACTGTATCAACTTTTAATCTTTAAAATAACAAGAAGACATCCACAATGTATACTTCCTGTTCACCACTATTCATATTTTAAATATTGTCCACTTGCACAAGTGAAATCCTTCTTTTAATTTTTTTGTGCTGAATGCATTTAAAGTCTAAATCTGATCATTTTTTATGTTAATCTGAACACGCATGGAAGTCGACTGCAACTCCACAAGTAGTGCTGGGCATTTCACAAAGTCCTAACCCTATGCTGTTTCTTTTTCATTTTGAACATATGTCCATCTCCTCATTGGTTGTTATGACAAGACCAAATGAGTTTGGCCACACAGAGTGACCTCAGGAACTTTGACAAAGGTTTCAATCTCCCAGACCTCCCATTAGTGACACAAGCCACAGGGTCACAGGAGGAGTATTTGTCATTTTGATCCCGTGCCACTCTGGTTGCTTTCCTCTTTAGATCTGTTTTGGTATGTCTTCATCTCTTTTAAAAACATCCTAGCTCTGTACCTAATTTTTGTGCTTTCATTATCTCTTCTTTTATCTTTGTTTTTTCCATATTCTTCATCCTTCTGAAAAGAATCTCCAGCTTGCTTGTTAAAAGGCAAGAGGACTATCAGTCTGTGTGTCATAAATCAGACCTTCCTGGTTAACCAGGTAGAGCAGAAAGACAGGAGCAGATATTCCCCTTCAACCATTTGTTTTTTTGCTGAGAAGGGCTTGGGGTTTCGTCTGCCATTTCTCTTACTCCATCCTTCTTTCCGGTTCCACTCGCTTTCATCCCTTTTAATCTTCCATCCCTCCTTCCCTCTCACTCCTCCACCCACCCTCTTCCTCACCGCTTCATTCCTCCCGCCCAGTGCTCCAGATTCCAACCATCTGGACTCAGTGGTTGCCAAAGGTACGGAGGCTCTTTTACTAAACCCAAGAGTCCAAGAGCATAGTGCAGAAAATCTAGTTTGGTTCCTCCATCATCTATGAAATCTGCAAAATCCCTTAACTCCCATCTGTAGTCTTTAAGATTTTTCAATTTAGCCCAAAACTCAACGGGTGCAATTTCAGAGTCTGAGTGACTGAAATGATAGAGAGAAAAAGCAGCTTTCTCCGTGCTCTTACTAAGAAATATTTGGTATGGAGTTCCAGTGGCTTTAAAAAACTATCACAATGGACATTGACCTCTGTCCATGGTGTATCATGTCCATTGGGCTGTGTTTAATAAACAGGGGTTGGCCTGCAGCCACTAAACGCCCAAATCAAGGAAACATAGCATTCCCAGCATGAGTTTTTTTCCAAGCCAAGAGATGCATCTGCATACAACAAACCTCGGCAGAAAGCCGATCTCAGGGCTATATGATTGTTGTCAGCCGCAAAAGTACATTTAGCCATAGGAGAGTGCGTGCATGTGCATTAAAGTCCATGTGCCAAGCTATCGGGACATCTGTGAGTTGCTATAATGACGAGTTGGCCATGAGAGAGACCCCGTGCAGAGATGTAATGCATACCACTGAGCTTTGGCTCAGGCTCTCTGCTTTTGAAACCCTGAATTTGCAGAAAATGTTCTCCTCACCGGAGAGAATCACTGAATGGGGGAAGTGGGATGGCTCCCTATCGTGTTTGAAATTATCACTTTTTGTTTTTTCCAGCCATCCAATAATTTATCGCCACGAGTTCTCCATGTCTCCATGTCCATGCTCTGTAAATGTGTTGTGATGATGTGATGATAAAGTAAAACACAGGTCATGGACAAAAAATTGGATTTATTCTACCCATTTCTAATTATATTTTCATATTTCCGAGTAGATTAGAAAACCCAGAACAATGGTCAACGGATATTCATCCCAAAGTGAGTCTTCCTCAGTTAGATGAGATTTTTGAAAGCTGGCTTTAGAGCTGCACAAAGTATGCACATTTTATGTTAAAGTATTGTGTGTAAGTTTTGTGTAAATATAAGACAATGTTTTTCATTATTCCTTACCCCTCATCTTCAATCCGACCATCCTAAATCTGAGGACTTGTGCCTCAAAGACACACTGACATTCAGGAATCCTGTTAATCATCATAAATCATTTTCTGTGGTCAAAACAAAAAAGTGGCATTTAATTATTAAGCAGACTTTGACCAAAAAAGGGTTTTAAATACAAAATTTTATTGCATGTCTTTTATTTATTTATTTTTATTTAAATGTATGCTGTATGATTAATTATTTAAGAAAGAAGCTTAAAGAAAAGGTAGAAGTAAATCATCATGAGCTTCATGTCACAACCTGGAGGAGTTTTTACATTCTCAGTCAAAACAGAAAAAAAATGATCTGGTTGTGTTATTAGGTCTAAATAACCACAATACACAACATATTGATCCTCATTCATGTAACAAAAAATGAGCAAAAATGTCACAAAAAGTTCAACCCATATTCAAAACATGTGATATTCAGAAAATACTACAAAAAAAATCACTGGCTACTCCGGCTTTCTCACAGTTTATAAAAAAACATACATGTTAGGTGAATTGATTATTCCTATGGGTGTGAGTGGTTGTTGGTCTCTTATCCTTGTGTTGGTTTGTCTCTGATAGCAGCGGCCACCATAGAGGCCAGTCCTTCAATTAGATTAAGCAGTAATGGAAAATGGATTGGTGGATCCACATCTTGTTTGGGTGATAAGTCAGGAGAAAGTCTCTTCCCTTTAAAGAGCAAAGTTATATCTGAACAGATCACAAGGCACCACTGACAAGTTACATTGTTTGCTTTGTTGCACAGGACATCTTAGGGCCATTTTGCAGATCATTATTTCCTCTGTGTGCCAAACTCCAGAAACATCAGACAAGCAACTGGAGAAAGATCCTAGCAGAGCCATAAATCTAAAACAAGGAGCATTGAAGTTACAAGCAGGAGAGAGGCTTTTCCTGTTTATATATATTTATCCCAATTGAACATTGAACTACAGTAAATAACAAACCATAATAGGATAATGAGCGCTCCGAACTGAATATTCAGTCTTTAAGTTTGATGCTGACCGAACCTACAAACAACACCTAGTTAGTAATCATTATCCTGAAGATAACAACTATCAGGCTCCAGCCCCCCCGCGACCCCGTTAGGGGCTAAGCAGTAGAAAATGGATGGATGGATAACAACTATCAGTTGGAGAAACTTTTTTCCTCTTGGAAACGGTCTTTAGCCCAAAACCCTTTACAACAAATTTTATTAAGTTCTTTAATAATAGCCTTTAAATAAAGCGCTGTAGCTCCCTGCTGGAGATGACTTGCCTACTGGGGGCGCGTGAAGCAGTGCAGTGACAAGTGGTCACTTCAAGCAGCGTTTAACTGGAGACTAATGTAAAATGCATATTAAGCATAAATGTATCATTATGAGATTTATATCTGATTACTGTATGTGCTTTAAGTGGTTTTATATGAATATTTTCATCTAGACAGTGTTGTTTGAAGGTCCTGTTTTAGGTAAATGTTGTTAAAATTGGCGCCATCGTGCTCATATTCCCGTTTTCCTTTTCTGTCTTTTCTGGTCGGGTTCAGCAATAAGTATTCGTTTAAATAAAAATAAATAAAGTATTCTGATTATCAAAAGGATTACTGTATATACATATATATACAGAGATCTTCTTGACAAAGCAAATTTGCTCAGCACAATACAGCAGCCAGACCATCCTTCTACCTGCTTTGATGCTGGACAAGACATATTAAAAAAATTAATTGGTGCCATACGTGTAAATGACGACGTAAAGGTCATGAGCAACCGCGTGTAGGTCATCTATGATTGCGATTGTGTTTTTTCTGTTAACTTAGAGCTAAACATTAGCATTTTGTGTGCTGTTATCTTAATGATGTCTTGACTACATGTAAGGACTTGTTCAGCAAGTCTGCATTTTGACTGTTGTGTTAAAATAGCAACATGGTTTAGCTTGTAATGTGTCATTATTCATTCAGCTAAAGTTGTAATTACATCATTCTAAGAGCTGGAAAGATGCAAATTATGTACTTTTTCCTTTTTGTTCGTCCTTTTAATGTGTATTTACAATTATCTTTGACATGGGTTTGTCTTCTCCAGATGTAAATCCACACACAATAACTTCTGCTACTAAGCCTTCTGTCAGTCTAACGCTACATGAACAAAACGTTCGGTATTTAATGTTTTCTCGAAGATAAAATGTGTCTGTAAAAGCCTTGAAAAGCACCAAAAAAAATGTCTGAAATAAGGTCATCTTCTTGCCTGAAAGCTTTTCTTGAGCTCTTATGAATCATGACATTGGATATGCAGTTCTAAACAGGATTTTAAGAAATCAATTAAGCCTCTGTGCTTTATGTTTGATGTCTCCCACCCAGAGTTATCAATTTCAAGCAGTATAAGTGGGTGAGATAATGTGTTTTACCACACATAAAATATAAGAGCAACCCTTTTAACCATCAGCTTGTATGTTTAGAAACCCTCCTTATGCAGTCAGATGAAAATCTTAATCAATTTTTAATTTTTCACTTAGTGAGAGGGACATAAGTAAATAACTGTCCAGGGTAATGCATGACTCTCACTTTCGACCTATTCAAAGGTGGATTGGATATTTGATCTGCTACCCTTTGAATACTGCTGAAACGTCTACTTTAATAACAAACACAATTCAATAACACCCACATAGTATACACGGCCTGGAAAATTGATCAAATAGATCTCAATAACAAACAAATCCAACAATTTTTTCCTCTTAACAAACAAAAAAGAGTAAAATAAACTAATCCTGGGAATCAGCCCTTTTTTTTTAATCCAAATGGTTTAACCCCAGTGCACTCTTAGTGTAGATATTAGTTTTTGCAAGCTTACAGAAACTCGGAGACGCGCTTTAGGTTGGAGCTTATGATGTAAACACTTAACAGTGGTACATCATTGTTTTCGTGCCGTCTGCAGGAGTCTGTTGTAGCTAATGAATCATTGCCCTAGACACAGTAACATTCGCTTTGTAGCACTCAGCAGGGAACCTTCTTCTACCAGTTGTTGATGCATACCATTGTACCATTGTTCACCGATGATGAAACTCCCCGTATGACAGTTCAGTGAAGCTCCTCCCATCTGGCAGGTTAGCCTAGCTCCGGCTAATTGATTCATTAGACAACTTTTTACGACTTTTCAAGTCTGAATGTTCACCTGAATGTTAACTACCAAAGACGTCAAAAGACAATCTGGTGGTGCTCTATAGAGAAAATCAAGCTTTAATTAAGTAATTTAGTTTAATAATCACA
The DNA here is from genome assembly GCA_037177335.1 of Kiunga ballochi. NCBI lineage: Eukaryota > Metazoa > Chordata > Actinopteri > Atheriniformes > Pseudomugilidae > Kiunga > Kiunga ballochi. The sequence goes on along the minus strand of JBAMIG010000024.1, from coordinate 6,378,254 downwards.
TGATCCAATAGATAGCATTCCAAAGGCTTTCTGCAGCACAACTGCAACACAGCAGGAAGAAGTTTAGTACCTATTAGGTGAGAAAGAGAGGGGGGGGGGGGGGGGGATTGTGGAATTTGATATCAATTCAGGCAGCTCACGTTAGAACAAAAAATGTGTCACGAGGGTTTGGTGACGGAAAGTTTCATAATCGATCAAGTGATGAACAACGTACTGAAGTTCAGTGGAAATGTGCGCCAGCAGCAATAAGGACGGAAGTGTGCCAGGCAGGGAGCTACATGTCAGGCACTTTCATCTGTGCAGCCCGACTCATCTGCTGAATCCTAAACTTAACTAATAACATGAATGGGTACCGCCTGGATTCAGCCACAATACACACCCTGTTGGGTTTTCTTGCACGTAGGAAAGTGTTACACTGTTTACCACACAAAAGTAAAGGATTTTGAACACAAACACACAAACAGAGACAGGAGGGAGGGAGGGAGGGTGGTGTAGTGTTTAGCGTCATAAATTAATATTAAAATGAAAAATTAACATTAATGATATGTACTTCTGTAGCACCATCTTTAATTTCTAGCGGATCGTGTGAAGCCTTAGGCTATAAAGAAACCTATGATGTCATCGTCAGAGTAATTTACTTATTCAATGAATGAATATTAAATCAATTTAATAAATCAGTTTAATTATTCAGTTTCAGGCGCTATTTTGTTAGTTCTGTTTGAATTGACCTAGATGGTGAGCCAAAGGAAATCACAAACAGACAATGCCCAGATAAAAAATGTAAATTTAAAATGTAAATTTGTTTTTCTAATCTAAAGGTTAACATGAGATAAAAAGAGAAAAACATAAAACAAATAAGATAAATAACAAAAACCAAAAATGTGTAAATATGATGATCAGTCTGAACTTCTGTGGTGAAGAATTGTAACTATGTGAAGAATTAAAATAAAATTAAATAAACTCTAACATGTATTATTTATTGTATAAACAAAATGAAAAATCAGATCTTTGTATCTGTTAGACTTAAAATAATAATCAGTAAAGAGTAAATCCTGTTAAAGGAACAAGGTAACGACCCGCAAACATCTTTACTGAGAGGTAATTGGTTTTGGATGATAATGGCTTCCCTCAGAACTGATGATCCCACTGAAGCTATGACCTGTGGATTGGATTTTGTTTGATTGTTCAAAATGGTGAATAATCTTTTCTGTTGTTCAGAAGGGTCCGAAGGAGATGTTCGTCACATTTGTTTGCAGGATCTAAGTCAGGGGTGTCTGAAGTCGGTTTTTCAAGGACCACTGTCCTGAAGATTTTTGATGTGTCCCTGTTCCAGCACACCTGTCTTCCATTAAACAAACACAAAAGCTAATAAAACTTCAACATAATAACTGATTACCTTGAGTCAGCTGTGTTGGACCAAGGATAAATGGAAAACCTGAAGGATTGGGGTCCTCAAGGACCGACTTTGGACACCCCTGATCTAGGTTTCAACCTCTCATTAGGATCAGTAATGGAGTCATGGTGATCAGGTATAAAAGAAGTTCATGCATGTGGTGAAAAAAACTGAAATTAGGAAAAGATTCAAACTCCCGTTGGAGGCTCAGAACTTATTTACAATTAAAGAACCAACAAAGTTTAATGGTCTGGGTTTCCGACCATGCGCTCTGCTTAGTCCAGTAAGGTCAGCCTTCTCGGTTCTTATAGGGTCTCTGCGTTTCCTCCATCGCAATTTTTCACGTTTCTGTCATTTTATTGTCTCTTCAACTGTAAACTGCCCTCAAACTGTGACTCCAACTGAAACTAAGAGTGTATACTAAGAGTGTATAGAGTTTAGAAAGCGTTCTGGTCCTCCCTAGAAGGCCGGGTTGTCTTATTACAACCAATAGACATGTGTGGGCTGTCTACAGCTCATGCTGCCTATCAGAGGTCTGTGTTTTATCCAGAGGCAGCCTTTAAATACTAAATGTAAGTAACAAAAGTTACAAATGAAACGCATAAACAGAAGCAGACATGACATTATTCAAAAATAAATCAAGAGAAAACCAATGCACATTAGTATGAAACACCGATGAAAGGGTTCAGTTTAATTTGTTGAAATTGCATTATTTTACTCTAAAGTTTTCACAATGTTGATGATAAAAAAGGAAACAGGTGCTGGGTTTAAAGACAATATTGTTTAGTTCAAGAGTTCACAGTTCAGTCTTTATTCTAATGAAAGGTTTGCAATGGGAAAGAAAGTTTTTCTGGTCAGATATGTCCCAAAGTGTTTCTTTCAGTGAGGAGTTCCTCTGATGTTGACCTCTTATCTAGAAGTCATAAATTCCACCAGTGAATGAGAGAGGGGGATGAACTGGATGAAGGAGTGAAAAGATGGGTTGACTTTTTATTTACAACCTGTCCAAGGTGTACCTGCCACTCCTTCAATGTCAGCTGGGAATAATTGGGAGAAAATATATGGATGGATATTTTCTCAACATTGTTGTAGGGTATTGCAAATATATAATTTTGCCACCAAAACCCTTTTTTATTGTCCTAAAGAAGTAAACAACAGAAGCTTAAGTTGCCACTAAAGTAAAAGAAATATTGCATCAAAGTTCCTCACTGCACAAAAAGTTAATTATCTCAGTTTTTGGTCAAAAGCAGCATTTTTGTTGCAAACTCCATTTGTTCTTCTGCAGATTACTGAAGAAACAAACTTTTTCTCTGATGAAATAACATTGTTTGTTTTGGTAGTGTCTCTGTTTATGCAGTCCTAATACTCAATCTTCTGAGTCCTGAAAGATGAGTCAAAATGCTCCAAAATGCTGGCAGCATGGAGTCCTCTGGCAGTGAATGAGTTAGCTTAGCTGAACTTGCATTGTGTCCATTAAGCAAAAATAAACTGGTTCGATTGCGATGACGAGTTATGGCTCCCTTCACACCAAAACTTACAGTCTTTGGTCACAGTTCACGAAACATCAGGCATTTAGCATGAGATTTACAGCTCACTGCTTTACGACATTACCATGTTTTCCATTTCTCTCTCTCCAGTTCAGGTTTTATCCGCAGAAGTGTAATTTCTCAGGTCATAGACTCCAAAATTTATTCAGTATTAATTTTTCCTAACCTTCAGCCATGATTATGTATTTTAACACACATATTTCTGGAATTATTTACACATTTTAGTACATTATTAATCTCAACGTGCTTTTTATATACATTCAGCATTACCATGGCAATTAAATAAATGCTAATCAGGTTTTGTGTCCAACTTATTCTTATGAAAAGAAAAAAAAACAAGTTTGACTGACCTTTATCAAATTATTACTTAAAAAATGATTTTTTTTACTGATTTGGTTAAATTAAAATAATTTAAAAGAATTTTGTTAATGCTACTTATTACAATACATATTTGCATTAAAATATGATACCTGATATTAGGTTTATATTTTTTTTGTTTTATTGTTAAAGTATGTTTCAAAAGCAGCAATATGTCGTATCACATGCTTTTAGATCTGTGTTAAAATGTATGACTCTGCTTAATTAGCCTTTCCCCTCTTGCTCTACTGCAAACTGCAGCATCTTCTTTTCTTTTTCTGTTTAAACTGCATGTGCAAATCTGTCACCATCTCCTAGGCAAGCTTATGTAATACCAGCTGTACGGTTTGCTGTAAACACAGCTGGTTCTAAAGCGCCAAGTGAGGTGCAGTAATTATCTCTGGTTTTCTTTATTTTTTGTACATGTCAGTGTCAGCTTGTGTGACAGCGGCATCAATTTATATCAGAACTGTTCACCCAGCAATCTCCTGGCATCCATTTCTAACATCCACACAAAAGGTGAAACATTTTCAAATAATTTACATAGTAAATTTTTTCCTCTTGCCAGCACTTGTTTGTTTTTCTCTAGATGATTTTTATCAGGGTGATGAATGAGACTTCTCTTCTACCAGACTACAATATTGTATTTTAAATAGATTTATCCACATAAAGGCCAAGTGATCTGCAGTCGGAAGCCCAAAGCATCATTAAGCTGATTTATGGTCCAAATGCAGAACAAAACACAATGTTTGTGTAGGATTGATTTTGACTTATTGTGCACAATTATGAGGATTAATCAGGCCCGTCAAACGCTGTGTGAAACCTCCCATTTTGCAATATATTATAAGAATTACCTATGAAAGAAACTAATTACAGTAAATGAGATGAAACAACCAAACACAAGATCTTCAAAGTATCATGTAAGTTGTTAATGTCTTCAGTCTGACTTAGTGTTTTAAGTTGTTTAACTTTGATAGTCTAAAAATAAAATAATTAGAAGTTTTAGTCAAGATACAGAAATTTAATCATTTCAACAAAGCATCTTAGAAAGTTAAATTTTTTTAAATGTTTTATTT
>JBAMIG010000024.1:6355870-6365898 GCA_037177335.1 Kiunga ballochi | reverse complement strand
CATACCTGCCGCATGATTGATTGATGGATGGATGGATGGATGGATGGATGGATGGATGGGTGGATGGATGGATGGATCCTAGAATGCGCTTGTTTGTTCTATGTTGACCGGTGCTATGTGTGTTATGTCTGCAGCTGCAGTAAATCAGACAAACAGAAGGCATCCTAACAAACCTTTTTCCCCACAACTCACTGTGGTATATTTAAGCAATGTTTGAGCGAATGATTTTTTTCTTTTCATGTCTGAAACTCTCAAGAGGTTATAGCGCCTGACCATTGTTTCCTTCCTTTGAGGCATAAGAACCAATTTTTAAGCGTCTTGGCTGAAAGATTTTTTTTTTTTTTGCAATGAGGATTTACAACATTTACCATACATGATACCCTCTATTATTGATTCTGTCAGTGTTGAGTATTGATTTGGGCTGATAATAAGATTCTTTTTACTTGTTTTTTGAGGAAGAAGACTTGGGGATAAAAACAAGTGGCAATGCAGCAAAATGAAATAAGAGAAAAGGAGAATAAATAAGTAGGAGTAAAGGCATCGTTTGGAAATAATGTAGAAAAAAAAAAACACTGACACGTGAACCTCACCAGTTTAATCTATTGATAGACCCAGCGGCTGCTCTCCTGCCATGCCCTGAAAGTGATCATTTTCTTGCACTGCCTCTGAATTAATTCTCAGAACTGTTAGGACCTTTTGCCTTTGTTTCGGGTTGTTTTATGTTCTCGTCCAGTGCCCTCATGAGAGACAGTTTGACTGAAGGTGAAATGGGAATGAAGCTGTTGCTGAATGGCAGTGAGTAGCACAAAACACAAATCACTGCACCCGTCATGGCTGCAGTGGAAAGCTGTGACATCTGCCCTTGTTTTGAAACTGTAGCTCGGCTTCAAAACCTTCTTCATCTTTCCAGGAGGCTGCTTGTATGTGTGTACTCTGTGCAGAGCAGACCAGCTTTTATAGCCCATTTGAACTGATGCGGTCACAATGCATGTCACTGCATGTTTGAGGGATCTGATTTCCACAAGGCAGAAAGTTTTAATAGCTCAACTTTCTAATAGTTTGTGAAAAAATACTTGTTTTAAAAGTTACAAGCAACGACAACAACAAAAGAACGAATCCCAACAAATACAACAATCCTTTTCCTTTCTTTCAGTTCTTATTGGGGAATTTTTCTCCCATTCTTCCTGAATGGCAGGAAAAACTGTGTTATCTTTCATGTTTGGCAGTTATGATGTCTGCCTATCCTGTGGTCTCTCTGTGAAAAAATGCACCACCAATCCCGTCTGCAAAACCTGTCTCACAGGGTTGTTTTCCCCGTTTTTGCGTATAAAAGTTTTTGATTTGGCGTTGTAGCAATTTAGCAAGAAGTTTCTCTTAATGCTTTCTTGGTTTTACAGATCTGAGTTCCCTTCTGCAGATCCTGTCAGCTGGAATTTCTCAGCATTATTTAAAACTGGGGAAAGTGTTATTTGAAGGTCCACTTATAGCTTCTACTGCATTATGACATCTGAAATCTTTTTGTGAGTGTGGGACAGTCCAGACTGATGGCTGTGTGAGGATTGAGGAATCAAAGCACAATTTCAACATAAATGACCTTCCCTAAATAACTGGATCCTTTGGCATCTTCAGGCATAAAAGCAGCGCTTTGTGGAACTATTGTTAAATATTTATTTGCATAAAGTTCAACTATCTGCCACCAAATATTGTCTGTAAATTGTAAATGATTTTAAGAGTAAATGTCCCATAAATTTTCATTTTAATGAAATACTGAAAATTAAAATCTGGAAACATCTTTGAGGAAAAAGGGACAATCTTGGAAAAGTAAAGTCCTCTGATCTGTGATAAATAATATATTATGTTATGAATACATTATTTGTTTGTGAGATTTGTAAATCGGTTAGATGTGTAGATGTCACACAGCATATGTATATGCAGGGAACCTTTCTGTGTGGAGTTTGCATGTTCTCCCTGTGTTAGCGTGGGTTCTCTGCAGGTTCTCCGACTTCCTCCCACAGTCCAAAGACATGCACCTTGGGGATAGGCTGATTGGAGACTCTAAATTGCCCATAGGAGAGTGTGTGTTTGTGTGTGTGTGTGTGTGTGTGTGTGTGTGTGTGCATGGTTGTTTGTCTATGTGAGTTGGCCCTGTGATGGACTGGTGACCTGTCCAGGGTGTACCTCGCTTCTTGTCTGAACCCCCATCCTCCCCCTTCCCTTCGTTCAGGAATTAACCTTTAGATAATGGATGGAGGTTTCTTATAGAAATTAGGTGTATTTTTGTAATAATAATTAATTGTTAATTGTTGTTAATTGTAAAATAGTAGCTATAGTAATATATAATTAGTAATAACAGAAAAGTATCTAATTATAATGTTTAGAATACCTTTCATATCCCTGCTTACATGTTGGGAAGCATAGAGCATAGATAACTGCATTTTACTTTCATCATTTAACCTACAACACACAAACTGTATTTCTACTTTGCATCAATGTTCTGACATCTGACACTGACATCTTTATTTACCAGCAGCCATCCTGGCAAAATATTTCAAACTATCTGTTGGAAGCCACCATGTTGCGGTTACTGAACAGCTTCTTTTTACTTTTCATACTTCTGCTGCTTCAAATGTGTTTTATTTTTTGTCCTCTTCTTGAACTGACAGAAACGGCAGCAAGCAGATCAATAAGAGCCATGCAAATTACCTGCAGGCACACTGCAGTAGATCAGATCTTGTCTAATATTACGCTGTGAGTTTGATCACTCTATGTTTCTTTTGGTGGTTACTGACACTTTGATCAAACTTACTGTTTGTTGAACCTGCAAGGATGCCTGCTATGATTAAATGATGTTTTCCTTATTGTGGGAAACACATAGAAAAGCCTGAGTTATTAAAAATTGGGAGCAAAGTTTTATGTAAAGTCTTTATTAAACAGTGTAACAAAAAGGATAGTGAAGTCTACTAGACTAAGGAGAACCCCAAGTCCAGGCTAGATGCAGATATGTACATTCAGCACACAAGCCAAGTGGTTTTTAAAGAAACAGTGTAAAAAATGTTATGTAGTCAGAATAACTGACCACACATTGTGGATGTAAACAGACATGGTCTATTTTTACTGTATAGAGGTTTGGGGTAACACATATTAAAGTTATTTGGAGCCATCATTCAAATTTTATAGAAAAAAAGGGGGAAATAGTTATTCTTAAAACAGGTTATCTTGATCATACAAACCCACTTTTTATTCAGCCCAAGGTAATTAGTGTTACAGGAAAGAAATGTGGAGAAGGGCAAGAATTTTTTTAAAAAGATGTGATATAAAACAACAAAAAAGGGGATTTTGTGTAACTGTTAGTGAAGACTTTATTTCAATTCATCATCCAGTTTATTTCAATGTCCAATCATAAATATATTTTTATAATGTATGAAAGCTGGTGTACATATGTATGTAGGTGTATGTGTGTGTGTGTGTGTGTGTGTGTATGAGTAGGCTTATATGAAATGAAATCTGTGGCAAACAACACACAAGAATTTTGATATTGATGTTAATATTCTGGTATCTGTGCAGAAACGACAACTCCAGTAATGTACAGGTCAGTGTAACATCAAAATGAGTTGGAGACACTGATTCTTAAGGATATAAACTTGTAGTTTTGTTTTAAATTACATGTAGTCCCACAAATCTTTCTTAAAGCTTAAATCAGTTACTGAAATAAAACATTTTCCCTTTCCTTTCTGTCTTTCACAGAGATGTTGCTAACAATCATATAGTTTTTCTATAGTATAAATATTGAGGATGAGAAACTTTGCCAGCCATTTTTACAACAAGGCAATCTGATGTTTTGTGGCTATTTCTTTGATCTGAAATCAGAAGCTTCAATGTACCAGGTGCTGTCAAATACAGAACTTCATGTGTTTTTAGCCCCAACTTTCCTTTTTATCCCTTTGTCTGCCTTACCTTTTTTAGTTACAGATCATATATTTCGCTTTGCTTCTGCATCCTTTTAGTCATTGTTTCTTTTGTTTGGTTATTCTCTTGTCTAGGCAATTCTTTATTTTTTTATTTGTTTGCCTTCCCTGTCAGCCTTTGTTCATTTTCCATTTTTATTAAAGTTACATTTGAGTTTTCATCCTGGTTGCCTCCAGAGCCTTCATTTGAGTCTTTCTCTGCAATTCCCAATAATGTAACCCTTAAAGCATTTGCTGTTTTATTTAATATAAACTGACAAGAGGCTCCTGAAAAAAATTTGAATTCAACATGAAATCCTGGAGACACAAATCCACAGTACATAGGGAGCTTAAACCTGCAAATATACAAAGTATCTGAGCCACAATTTATACTTGCATGACATGAGTATTGTTATGTCATGCTTTATGGTTAGCAGGTAGTCAAACAGCTGCTGAAAAGCCAGTCATTGTAAGGGCAGAATTAAGCAGCAATGTTCTGCCTGAGTTAATGCTGTGCTCGGTGAACGGGACTTGAAGGGCAACTACACCCTCAAAATCTGCTACAAGCCTCCTCCCTGGATTTAAAGAAAAACTGGCGTTTGTGTGCTTTTGCCTGGTGAACAAAAGGTAATGCTTTTTCTTTTTGAATCACAGTGGAAAACATGTCAAGTGTTAGGATGGCAGCAAGCAAGAGGAAAATTCAAGTCAGACAGGCCGCATAAGGAGAAAAGGCTTACGGTACATGGCTGATACTGTAAACGGATATAGATTAAGAAGCCAATCCTACAAATTCAATTCCATTTTTACACTTAATTCCTAAACTGCACTAGTTTATTTCTCCTTAGCGAGGGCCGAGTGAGGAGCAGCTTCAGAGACGATTGAGGTTGTATATATATTATTGTGAGAAAATTGTTCTCATAAAAAAAACTTATTAACACATAAAATTTAACTGAGTTTTCCTCTTATTTTTCATTTTACAGTTTTTTTATGTTTTTCATTCCAACTTCTATTGTTTTAGGATTTTTCCTCACCTAGTAAGATGTGATAGTAGTATGTGTCCACAAAAGATGTTAGATGTGACAGACGCCTAAATACAACCAAATCAAGTTCTGTCGTTTAACCAGGGGCATGTTATGATGGAAATCAGTAAGGAAGCTAGTTGTGCGTGCGCAGACACATTTTATATGAACTTTACTGGATCTACATATTATCAGAGCATATATTTATCATTTGGGATTTTTTAGATACTCACGTTTGTGCCATTTTTCTGCATTTATGCAAACAATTAACCCCTTAAACATTGACTCACAAAGTAATATTCCCAAACCATCCAGAGACTTTTATGATTGACATTTATAGAATATTAAGGCCGCATGTAGACCTATAAGCTCTTGCTCAAGCTGTCACACACCAAGCACAAAACTGTCCACATTTAATCATCATAAAGCAAAAACTTTCCAATAATATGACTTTAGTAACTCAGATCCAGAATAAATTTCCACACCATAAGAAGTTGTGTTTGTAGCAAACCCTCAAAGTGGGGCGTGATAATGCACATTTCACTCACCATACATGGAAAGAATCTCAAATTTAAAAGGCTATCTTCTGTCTTTCATGGATACAAAGTGGTTGATCAACATGTTGTAAAATTTCCCTTCAAGTTTAAGTTTTTTACAACAATCAAGTTAATGAATATTTTGGTTAAGTTCACAAGTCTGTTCTGTACACACCTATTTCTGAGGTACATTTGAACCCTGTTATGAGAGGAAAAGAAGTGTTCTGCTGACGTGCTGGTCACTGGCACGGTGAACGTAATCTGAAGCAACTGGTTGACTTCACAAGGAATATGATTTCATCTGTATTATCTCGCTGCTGGCTAATAGTGTTTACTATATTTGAATCATGTGATCAAATCTCTCTGACTTGATTGGTTTGATGTAAAGAAGTGGTCAGCCTTCTTTGGCACAAGCTCAGCTGATCACACTTTGGTATTGGTGTTACATTAGTCTCATCTGATTGGCTGATCCTTAATGCAAACCTGGTCTGACATCCTCTCCTGCCTCACTGCTTTAGTATAAAGTATCACCACTTATTTTCTATAAAAGGGCGCAGTTTCACTTTCCAGAACAGTAAATGAAAATCCTCTTTGTTTTTACTCTAGAATGACACGCTTCAGAATAATGACAGTCATAGTTTTAAAAACAAAGTTATAAATGGACATCAATAAAATAAATAGAAGCCCAGCTTCTCCAGGCATCTGGGCGAAAGCACCACTGCTCTTAACCCCTAAAAGTTCATATTTAGTAAATTTTGTAGCAACTTTTTCTTTTTTTTACAGTATCCATTCATTTTCTAGGACTCCCTATTAAATACACTTACTGTATACACTTAAATGGAAATGCATCACACATTGGAACACATGCAAAACACATCAGCACAATAAAGATGTTTTTGTGCTTTTTTTTGTCACATGTGAATTTTTAAAGGTAAACACTCAGCATATCACATTGTGTATGTTATGCTTGCTAATCTCCTTTTATTTTCTGTCTGTATTACCTCAAAGCAAAACCTTTAGATCAGGATGATTTATCTACAGAGGACACAGATGCAGCTAACGTTTAACATTTGTACAGAAACATTGTTTTCATTCCCACTAAGAAAAAAAGCAAACCTGCTGAAATTATATACCCTGACCTAACAAAATCCAAACAAACATAAAGACACATATTCAGACTAATACAGTGTAATTTATAGCAATTAACATACATGTTTTTTGTAGTTAATAGCAAGGTAAAACATAAAACAGGTTAGTTAGGGACAGCATCTGTGCAACATCTGTAATTACCTGAGACAGACAAAACAATCTATTTACCTGCAAGCTAAGGGTGATGAAAATGTGGCTGCATAATTGCAGATCATGCAGAATCTGAGTAATTACTTAATTGGCATTGTTAACACACGTACTCACTGACTCTGCCTCAGTGCTATCACACCTTCATTCATTTTATCTCTGTCTCTCTGTGCTAGCAGCTCACTTCTTATTTTCCCTGTGCTGAGAAGAACACAACAGCCACTAATTGTGAGGCACCGGCGGCAACTTATCTCTGTGCAGGTCCGCTCTCTGGAATAAAATATACCCGACTTCCCTTCTATCTTTTGCACTCAGCAAGCCTTTTATTGTGACACTTTGAGATTTGAACAGTTCATATTGTATTAAAACACATGAAAAGCAGTTTCTGCGTGTCACCTGACCTAACTCAACGTAACAGTGCAGGAAACGGTATTGAAAATAAAGTTCTACCACTTCATATTATAGAAATTATTGTGGAAATTCTTAAAAGGAAAGAGGTAGACAGTGTGTAAAAACATGTACAAACCAGATACAAAATGTATATTTAGTTAAAAATATTAATACCTACGATAGTATCTGCATCTTGGTGTTTGCGGACTATTAATTGAGCACCTCAGAGATGCTTTGGATAAAAATAGGTATGTCTGTCAGCAGCTTTGACATTTGTTATTGAATTGCAGTTAATAAAGGTGCATCCTAGACATGTATAGGGCTGCAGGTGAAAGAAAAAATACTTGTAGCTTAATGTGGGAGGTAAAAGCTTTCAGCAACAAAACATTTGACAGGAAGGTGTTTCTACTTTTTTCTGGTCAAGCTGAGAAACTACATGACTCTATTCTGCTAAACAAATTAAAGAGAGTGGAAACCATGCAAAATACATCTGAGATTACTTTTTAGGGATGTAACTAGTGAAGCAGACAGAAATATATTGAACTTTTTTACTTCTTGTTGTTTTTTTCCTATAATAAGCAACAAAATGAAAAAAAACATTCAAAAAGATAAAATAGAATAACTTCAGAACACGTGCCAAAATCTAAAAAATGAATCACAATTTTAGTATGACACCAAAAAATGCCACTGTCACACTCAGTTTATTAATTTTGGAACTATTATAGATTCACTTGAAATTATCTTAAACATGATATCAAATAAATCAGTTCTCTGTTCAAAAACATGTAGTGCTTCAAAAATAAATCTGTATTTTATTGGATATTATGTTAAATGCTAAATGCCTTATTAATAATACAAAAAATCATGTTAAATGTATATTAGTATTTAATAATAGACATTATTTATCCGCCCTGTGATGGACTCGTGACCTGTCCAGGATGTACCCTACCTCTCGCCCAATAATAGCTAGGATTGGCTCCAGCCCTCTGCGACCCTATTCAGGGCATAAGCAGTAAAAAATGGATGGATGGATATAATTTATCATAATTTCTGTACCACCCAGTACAGGGATGTGGAAAGCTGGAGGCTCTCCCAGCAGTCAGCAGGCAAGAGGCAGGTACACCTTGGATAAGCCAGTCTTAGATATAATTTATAAACATAATATATAAAAATGTAACAAATAACATTAAAAATAAATTGTTGATTTGATAATTCATTTAATTTGGCAATTAATTTTCTTAGATTTGTTATGTTTTTTTATTAGTTCAAACCTTAGGTGCAAAAAGGGTCATGAGACATATTTTTATTCGTTAGTTTGAATCAACAGCTTGATTTTATTTTCTTTTTTAGACACCTATATTGCCAGACAGTGGCAATATAGGTGAAGAAGTAGTGCCACTCATTTGTAGCAACTGTCCCGACTTGAAGAGACATTTTTAAAAGAGGCTTTGAACAACTACAGAGATGAAAAAACAATCCATGGGCATCCATTTAATCCAAAAAGGAAAATATCTTTCTCAGAATTGCTTTTGCTGATTGGAAATTTGGAAAACTGCATCATTTTAGGGTAAACACTGGTCCCAATTGTTACAGTTTTTCTCTGTCGCTTTAGTGCATTTCTCACATCACTATTTACATTTGCACAACAGTTTGTTCAACCTCCATAACAAACCGAGATTTGCAGGTTTGAATATTTCTGTGAACATTTACTAAAACAAAAAAGAAGGAAAAAATATTTGTTACAGCTTAAAAATCGTTTTTATTTTCCAAATCAGTAATGTAGAAAATGTGGAAATGATGAGTTTAATAATCCCAAAATCCACCCTTCCAGATGGGGCAGCAGCGCTGGTGGGAGCACGAGATCCCTATGGATGAACCAATCAACAAAGGGGAGCTCATGACACATAATCTGACTGAGCTGATCAAACCTGAATCCTACGAAGTGCGCCTCACTCCCATCACACGATTTGGAGAGGGTGACTCTGAAATCCGAATTGTCACCTACAGTGGTAAGTTCCATTGAAGCCTTGTTGCTGTTGTTTGGTGTCTGTGTTTTTCCACCCTGTTTGCTTATCAGGAGCTGTGAAGAAGTGCAGCTCGACATGGCAATCCACTTCGTTTAAGCTCAAGTTGTGACAATGTGTCATTAAACATGGGCATCAAACAGTCTCTGTGGTATAAGCAGATATTCTAATGATCATGATTATATGTTATTTATGATGCGTATAGGGATGGAAAAGATATAGTAAACACATTAAACCTTTATAAATTTGAGAGACACATTTAGTCATCAGAGAATAGCCTAAAATCAGGATACTTTGCAACCCTGCAGTTTGATCCAAATGAAGGCTGATCAACTGACTAATCTCTCACTGTGACCTTTATTACTTGAGTCAGATCTTTTCTGGATGGAGGTAAAAGCTGACTTTTAGTTTGCATGCTTCAGAGTTCATTATGACATTAAAGCATCAGATGACTCAAACATGTCATTTGGGTCATAAGATTTAGCAGAACAGGTTAAAATGAGTCATATTTAGCTTTACTCACTTTGCCCATAAAAAATATTGTCCCTGGATTTGAATCAATTTTTCCCCACCTGAGGATGTGACTTGTCTTCCAGGGATGTTTTGTCATATAACACAAACTTTCTTTTTTTTACGGTCAAATTTAGAACAATTCCCCACTATTAAAGGGGACATATGCAAATCTACTTTTTTTTTTTTTAGCTTAAATACATGTATTTGTTCAATTTAAGGTGTTTAGGAATGTCCAAAATCTAAGTACATTCCCTCCTGATGCTGAAAATAATTCTTCATATTCTTTGTGGTCATATATTTTAGTTT
>JBAMIG010000024.1:6338100-6355770 GCA_037177335.1 Kiunga ballochi | reverse complement strand
TTTTTTTGTATTTTTTTTATCTATTACATAATAGTATTTGCTGTGGGTCTACCAAATAAGGTGATGGACTTCCAGGTAACTACATTTTTTAATCTGATAGGTTGACATTTATAGTAAACTTACCAATAAAATGTTTCTCTGCAGGGAGATTAGCGTATAGCTGCTACCGAGTTTTTTGTTTGTTTGGATTTTTCATAGTGTACAGTCCATTGTTTTCAAATCTGAGGTAACATAAAACGAAGCCTCTAAGCTCCTTTCTTTCATATGTGAAGAACTCAATCAGCTTTTATTATTCTTGTAATATTTTTAAAATGAAGGGAATTTCTCCCATTTAGGAGATTTATTGAGCTAAAAGAGTGATTTGTCTGGGACTAAGTACATGAAAATAATGAAAAGAAAAACAAACATTTGTAAAAGAAACAACCAAAAAAAGTAACTTTTTAATCACACAAATTATGCAAAAGTAGAGGAAAGTGTCGCTTTGAAAATATTTGATTGTTTTGGGATTCTATTAGTTAGAAATAATGTCAGTGCAAACAAAGGGTCAGGGCACAACAGATACAAGTAACATCAGACCAGTGAACCTGTTTAAATGAAGAAATCTCCAACAGAATGAGACTCAGAGGAGATCATTAATGACCTCTGATGGTTGTGAGTGACAAATATCAGACATCAGCTATAGTTTGGGGAGGTTAACATCAACAGAGACCCAGTCATACCTGCAGGTAAGCACATAAACACTCTTTCAAACTAGGATTTTTACATTTAGTTGTGTTTGGGTTTTTATTCTCATTTTAGGTTAAATCTGTTCTAAAGATGCAGAATAAAACGTAAATTTACTTTCCCTGTGTTTTCTTTTTTCATTCATCCCACGCAGCTTTGAAAGCTGCAGAGACCTTTGATAGTATCATGCAGTTACTTTTTATATTTTGAATTCATATTTATTACAATTCATCAGACAAATATCCAAGGTCCAGTGCTGTCCAAACTGGGACAAATGGAAAATAAGTTACAAAGTTTAGGAATGATGAGAAGCCATCATTGCCCACTGAATACTGTTGAGCAGCGTTGTGCCTCAAAAGTCCAAATTAATATCTATAAGGTTTTCTTTCATGTTTCCGTCAGATCAGAGCCTCACTTAGTACCAGTTCAGTTTTATATCCAGTAGTATTGGAACTATCCGTGATGCTACACTAGCATGAACTCCTTGCAGGGTCAAAGATAAGTTAATATCTGTGGCTGGAGGCGATGTTTATAGAGATTAACCAGACCAGCTAAAATGTTGTGTCCGCCATGTTTAAAAATCCATAGCCAGTGTTATATCTGAAAAATGTCTTTTTAAATGAATAAATAAACCTCAGATACTTTTACAAATGTTGGATGTTTCAATATCACCAGCTGGTGTTTATGCATCCCAGCTCAAAAACAACCTGAATAAATCCTGCCTACTGCACCATTCATAAATATCTGTCACCGTTTGGATACTAATTGGTTTTGCGGAAAGCGTTCACAAACACCATCTGTTGTTTAAAACAGTGTATATAAACTAAATTTGTGAGATATAGACCTCGGTTTATATGCAGACAGAAACAAACACTGGGATCTAGGAAGATAGACTGTTCTTGGAACTGGATCTCTGCAGAAATTTGTAATGCTATCAACAAAATAGCATGTTTAATAAAAGAATGTGGATGTTATGAGACATTTAAAACCACATATTAGTACTTTGAAGGCTTTCTGGTTGTATCATTCTGCCTGAAAAGGCGTACAAACATCGCTTCTCTGTGAAAACAAAACCAGAATGTAAGGCGGTTGTGTTGAAAAAGAGTTTAAAAGAAAAACCAGTGAGGGAGATGCTTAAGGAAGATACAAGTGAGGCTAAACTAACATCTGTGAGGAAAGAATTGCCTGAAGCAGCTGAAACCAGCAGTGAGAAGAATATTGTATGTGCTCTGCAAGATACATCAGACCAGTAAACATATTAAAACACACTGTATTCTCTACAGAGTAGGCATAGAGCAACTGTTTGCAGATCCTCATCCTGCTGAATGGCATCCTGGCTGAAATTCAAAGAAAGTTTTACTGAAGTATCCACAGTTGGCCCAGAAGTCCCAGTGAACAGGTTTACAGGTGTTTGAGATGTTTATTTTCATGAACTGTTCCTCCTGAATAGTGTTGCTGCGGTTGTGAATAGATCAGTTTCACTGCGGCTCATCATAGTTGCTGTGACGAAAAGAGAGGCTGTTATGTTTATCGTAGAGGTCTGTTCTGCCTGGTCTGGGCTAAACTTTGGCTATAGTTTAGACTAAGTGAATCCAACTAAGTCCAGTAAAGAGAACTAATAAAAGTTCTGGCTAATTAAAGTAAGAGGAGATGTGAAAGCAGCCAAGTTGGGACTGGGGAAAAAACGGGAGAGAAACAAAGTACAGTGTTTCTTTGGCCTGCCCAGTGAGATGCTGGTGTAATTATGACTCTAGGGCTGCTTTGTTCTTCCTGGAACACTATCAGGTTAATGTGAGTCCAAGCCAAATCCACTGCGATCAGAGAATATGTCACATTTAGAGTCCCGACTGACATCTGAAAGCCGGTCTGCTGTCTTCGGCTAAGTTCTCATAGAAATGGAAATGGAGTGGTGGGTGTCCATTTACAGATAGCAGCACAGTATTTAACTGCATTTAAAGGTTTTGTTGAAATTAAATAAAGGATCTTTAAAACGTGGTTATAAATAATCTGTAAGTTTGTCTCTGCCATAGAGAGAGAAAAAAAAAAGATGTTTTTAGGCAGAGAAACGTGTCTGCATGTTTTTTTACATCATGAAAATACTCCTCGCCAGTTAAACCGATTAATAAAGCCTCCTTTAGGTGTGATTAAAAGCATGTTTTATATCTGTATTTGTCTGTTTGTAGGCTAAGAGTTGCATGGTGAAATTGGCCTTTCCTTTCTTCAGTGCAAAGCAGTGGGACACCGTTTAGCTTCTGCTGATTAAATACAAATTTACAAGAAAAAAAGAAAAGGCTTATGGTCATTTTGATGTATGTTGAGTTAAACGCTGCTGTCCTGTTTTAACATAAGGATTCTAAAATGCATGTAAGAATGATTTTTCTTATCATTGCCCAGTAGGTTGGGCAATTATTGTGCTGCACTTGAAGCCAGTGGCAGCAGCTTTTCTGTGACTTGGCAAGAAAATGCAAAAGCGGTTACAGTGTCCCCAGCTGTAAGATGACAAATGGTTGTGTCACCATGCACTGAAAACGCTCTCTTAAATTCTGCTGCAGTGACAAACTCAGCATCTGTTTGGTGTTCTTCATCTTTCTTGCCTCTTCCTCTCTGGCTGGGTTTTTGTTTTTGTCCACAATGCAGGACTTTATGCTTCAGCTTCCCGTCAGCTCTAACAATAGCACGATGCAACATTGCTGCAGCTGTTTTTATTAAAATTCTATTTTATTGCATCTCAAATTAACAATTTCGTTCTATTTCTGAGCTGTTAAATCATTATAGGTATCCCAGTGATAAAACTGAGCAGTTTTGTGTGATGGTTCCAGATCTCCATACATCAATTTCCATCGCTTTTTTACAACATTAAAAGCTTAAATTGATATATATATATATATATATACTGTACAAATATATATATATATATAATGTACCATGAATTCAGAACCACTTCTGATAGCTTACTTAATGCAATATATAGGGTATTTCAGCTTATATACTATGGAAATATAAAAATAATATTGCTATAATTTTTTTACATGTAAGAAATCCTATCAAACAACCCTTATATGAGAAGATCAGTTCTCTTTTTATACGCATCAATTAAATATGAGCTCTTCATTCAGACAGAAACAGAATGAAACAGCAAGACAGGAGTGCCCACTCCCCGGAGTTTCCTCATGTTTGGCAACTTGCATGAAACATCTCTGAGTTTTACTTATTTAATTAAGTTTTTTTTCTCTCAAATTACATTAGATATATTCATTAGTGAGCTTCTGAGATTTGCTGAAAGATGGATTTCTTTACTTCCTGAAGGATTTAAGGGAACAGACTCTCCTCATTCCCTGGGTTCTCAGTGCTAATCTAATCTTAGCAGCTGTGCGAGGCTCCAACAGAGTGCTTTATTTTTGCTGCTTTCCTGTTCAGCCCTTGTATCAGGTACTCTTGTGTGAATCCCGAACTGTGTGATGCTCTGTATGACTTTCCTTTGAAATCTGCTCCAGTGGAGCAGGCGGCAGCATTAAGATTGATTTGAGCTGTTGCTGTTGTGCAAAGTCAGGCAACATATATGATCTGATTCAGTCTTTTTTCTTTTGTGTATTTGGTTTTTCACACTATTCTGGCTTCAGTTTCCTACTTGAAGTCAGCACAAAGTTGATCCACGTGGGAGTCCATTAGGAACTTTCTTGCTTTCATCAATGTGTCTTCGGCACCTGAACTGATGCAGGAGCAGAAAGAACCCACATGCAGTTATTAGACTGTTGCGTTGGCTGTGTAGGGGTGTGTCCGTGGCTGTTTATGAGAAACTGCAGGGTCTGTGCCCAGCTCTACAACCTCAGAGCAAGATTTTAGTTGAAGGACACAAAACAGCAATGCTGTTCTTGTTATTTCAGTCACAGATATAGGAAAGCAAGATTACTGGATTACATTTACCCACACTGTTATGAATCCAACTGGTGGTTTGAGCTGTAAAGCCATCACAGAGCACCCACCCAAACCCCCTAAACATGATCGATGTGATTTTTCCAAAGTGAGGATTATCTGAGACCAGAAAAAAGAGAAGAAGGCTGTTGTCGTGTACGAGGACACTTGGCTGCAGCTGTGGAAGTGTCTGCTGCTTTGTTATAAAGCCGGAGGCCAGTGGGCAGGGATTCTTGCTAAGATGAAGTCAGCAGTCGTATCCAGAACAGCCTCGATGGACCAATGTCCTTTGGCGGTCACTGATCTCGCTTTGTGTTTCTATCAGAATTAGGCGCTTTTGATGGAGGTCAGATGGTTTGAAACTATGGGTCAGATAGAAAAGCACTTTTATGGGAGGTGTAACAAAAAAAAGCGTATGTCACTCCTTACTATGAAAACAGGGAGTTTTTCTCACAATTAAATGTCCCCCTTGCCCTTAATGTGGGTTGCTTTTTGTTTGTTTGTTTTAGGCGGGCAGGAGCAGATCAGTTCAAGCATTTTTAATTTGCTTTGGGGCTTTCCACACCAATAGTTCAATAAGGAAGAGCATTTTAAGGAGAGCACTTAAGTTCTCAGGGTTGAGTACATAAACATTTCTTAGAGGAATCCTTAAATCCTTAAAAAAGTCCGGATTGTTTAATGCTCCTTGCTTTTTCTATATTTATCACATTCATCCATAATGCAAATTTCATTATCTGTTAGTGCGTGTGTATTTTCAAGTGTATGTGTATGCATACACAATGGAAGTAAAGTAGCCCCCGGGTTCCCTCAGTGCTCAGTTTGACTTCCTCAGTGGGGGAAGAGACATTTCTCCAGCTCACACAAACACACACACGCACACACACACACACACACACACACACACATACACACACACAAATACAGTGAGTCAGCCAGGAGAAGCTGCAGAAATATGACAAACGAATATACTTTCATTGCTGCATCGTTGGAAGGAAGAAGGAGGTGGTGGGGATGAGGGACAGGAAGGATTTGGGAGGCGGTAAGGAGAGTTGAAGGAAGAAGGAGGTTGAGGGGGAAGAAGCGAGTGAGCAGGAGGGAGGCTGAGTGTTTAGTCGGAAAACTCAGCATCCTTCTTTTCAAGCCTGAGGCTGTAAAATGTCATTTAAACCGTTTTCTCTGCAACAGCCTGGATGATTTTTCCTCCTCTGTAAATTGTACTCTTCTGTTTAGTCCACTTTGGTCTCACAAAGAAGCTGTGATTGTTGTGATGTAGGTGTCCTTAATATAAAAGATTACTGGCAGGAGGACACAACAATGCAATTTTGCTTGCTGTATTTTGAGTTCTCCTCTGTGGTCATTTCTCTTTTCTCCACCATTGGACAGACAGGACAACAACGAACAGGAATCATTTCACCATCAGAGCCGCAGCACTTCCACCTCTTCAGCATTTGTTTTCCTTTGAAGTAATGATTTGTTATTACTCACTTTAATTGGCTGGATTAGAATCAATTCACCTCATGAAGAGGAAAGTTTCATAAATCACGCTGCATCGTAGTTTTGTAGTAAAGCTGATGTATCTCATCTGTTTGGAAATCGATCATGAAAACCCTCATGAATCTTCTTGACAGGTTAAATGGTATTTACTCTGCAAAAAGTGAAGTGCTAACCAACTGGCTTGCTGCAACTCGGCATGCTACCCTTGACCTTTATGTGTTTGCTGCAGCTGTAGCCTCTTAAATTATCAATGAGGGAGGCATTGAACCGTGGTTTGGGTGGACAGAATGCAAAACAAGCCTCACGTGTGCTTTAATAGACGCAACTAGGGGAGTGTTTCAAGCTGTCACTGTGACGGTTTTGAAAACACAAATATAATGTTGCAGTGAGGTGAGTGGCAGACTCTTGTGATTATTACTCATTTTCTATGATTTGTTGGCTTCTTAATGGAAGTGTAAAACAAGCTTAGTGCTTTAAATGAAAGTCACCTTGGGCAAAAACATCAGCGCTGATGGTAAATGGCAATAACGATAAGCAGCTATGAGTTATTAATGTGATCAGGCAGGTCTTCCTAATCCTTTCTTTTACTTCAGATAGCAGACTGAGAATGGCTGCTGTCACCTTTTCCTCTTCAAATCCCAGACAACTCCCCTTTGCTCTGCTCGGTAATTGTTGTATTGTATGACAGATGATTGCTGCAGCACTTACACACTAGCTGTTTCCAGCTTCCTCTGAGCAATGTTTACATATGTAGGCTTTTATTAGCAGGATGCAAGGGCATCGGCTACAATGTATTTGCTTGTGCAGCAGTCTGTCTAACCTATAGAGCAGTTATAGAGAAGTTATTTGTATTATTTTTGTAGTGTGAGCCTATTTGATTGCTTTTGCACTCCTGTGTGCCTTTTTAATGTGACATGTAATGACAGCAGTGATATTCTGAACTAATTTTTGTCTCTGGCATTTCTCCTTCACAGCTCCCATCAACCCTCACCTGAGTAAGTAATGTGCTCCTCACTTTGCCTAATGTGTCCCTTCTGTTCTAACACAATCTGTGAAAACAGTGGGGGTGGGGGGTGACTACTTCCCGTAGAGATCTGACACTGAGCATGTTGAATTGTTGTTAAGTAGAGCAAACTATGAATAGCAAGTTCTTCCCTTAAGAACCATAAATGAAACTGCATCTAGTTTTTTTTTTTTTTTTTTTACATGTTTGGCTCGTTTTGGTATCATCCTACTTTCTTCCATTTGCCCTGCAAATCAGCCCTATTGCTCTGTTCTGTATGCTGCCATTTACTGTAGGATAGAAAGAAGTGTTGCTGGATTTAGTTTGTTTAGTAGTACAGCATGATGCAAAATTCCTGAGCAACCCTTTCTTTATATTTTACATCCAAGCAGACAAGCGTTCTTGTGATCTTTTAAAGGGGTTTTGAGCAGGAGTTGCCTTTTTATTAGTATCTGCACATGAAAGACACCTTAGCAAAGCACCATTTTTTATGTTGCTTATACAAAATAAAAATGATAGCCATGTGAAAAAAGCATTTGCATGTTTGCACGTTCTGTTTATGCATGCATCTGTGCCATATGTTTATTTTCTTTAATGTTTTGTCTCATTTATCGTGGCTTTTGCTGTTGAAACTTTACAAATTCTACATTATTCACGCCTTGAGATCCCACACTTAATCACTGCTTACTGTGCCGTGGTGCGCTGTTGTGTATTGCAGTTTATATATTTATATAAATTAATATTTTGGTGGGTGTTCACACAAACATTGCCAACATAATAACAAACATCCTAATCACCAGCATCATTATCCAAATCCCTGCAGGAAACTCTCCTACCTAAATGCCTCCTCTTCCTCCCCTCCTTTCCCTACCTATCCTCCTGTTTCTTATATTTCTCGCAGGCAAAGAAGTTAAACATTTAGTTTAGCTCACACTGAATGGAGGGTGTTATTGTCTCACACAAGCTCTATATTTAATTTGCATGAGCCTATGAGGAGAATTGTCAAGAGTGCTTGGAAACATGGTTCTTTCTTCCTCTTCCACAAGTGGCCACTATCTCACAGCATCACTGCCCACCTCCATCATTCGGTCCGTCTACCTCAACCTCCATCTATTAGGCTACCCGACTAAAAGCGGCAGATCCTACTCCTCTCAAGGTCACTATTCCAAACTGCTCGCAGCTACGTTTTAATAAATCAATGAATATTTATTAGAGCTCATGCCTACATCCTGAATCTAAATGCACCTGTTTTGCTATCTCTTTAAGGACCTTGCTAAGCAGCACTATGTCCTCTGGTTATGTGTTTTGCTTTGTTTGTTACACGGATTAAATAGGGGTTTTGACACTGCTGATCCTGCCGCTACGCCCTCATTAAACTGAATGTGTTAGATCCTCATGTGTGAGATATCCAAGCATTCATTAGCATATTCACTGTAAGACATTCCCCTCAATGCGACCCATCATAACCTTCTGTAAGGCTTACAATTACAGTTTCAGTGCTTTAAAAAACAAATTTTCATTCTCTTTCACTCTCCACTGTTTTTTAAAAATCGCTGGCATAGAGGTGTGGAGAGTAGCAGAAGCTTAGGGTAGAATGGGGGCACTCTATCTTTACCTGCTCACCACCTAAAGGGGGGAATTTGACAAAGGAGGAACATGGTGTCAATTTTACAAACTGATTTCACAGAGTGCTGCGAGTGAGGCTTTACAAAACATCCATCCATTTTCTTAACCACTTATCCAATTCAGGGTCACGGTTAGCTGGAGCCTAGCATAGCAACCATTTGGGCGAGAGGCGGGGTACACCCTGGACAGGTCCCCAGTCCATTGCAGGCTTTACAAAACATCCAGGGACAACTTTCCATGTCTTACACACAGACATCTTCAAGGAGAATCGTTTATAAATTCATAAAATCCTTTTCTACCTTGTCATCCAAAACCTTCACAAAAAATGTGAAAAATTCTTGAAGGTGATTTGTACGGGTATTCTTTCCCAAGGCTGGAAGTTGAATGCTATCCATCATGTTTCAGGACTGACACCTACACATTCACACACACTCTTTTGTTAGATGACAATGAAATGAATTACAAGACATGTTTTTGATAGGGAAACCTAAAAACACCCCCACCACAGTCAGACAGAGGTCAAATCCTAATTTTAGAAATCCTGTGCACCAGATTGCATGATGTAATTATGAATTAGGCTGTTGTATATACCCCTGAGACACATACACACAGCAGGAAATCTCATAAATATAAAGTAGGTGTCATGCTGCTCACATGCAGCACTGTAGCTTCCAGGCACTTTGTAACTTCTCCTTGTTTTGTGATGATGGAGATGTAAGATCTTGGTTCTGCTTTGCCACTCATCAGGGGAGTTCCACTGCAGCTTTGAGGAAGAGCCTATCTGCATGTTCACCCAGGACAAAAATGATGATTTTGATTGGACAAGGCACTGTGCTGCCAATCGTGACACCAAGTACACACCCAACACCGGTCCTAGTGCTGACCACACTGGATCGAAGCAGGGTAAGTAAAACAGACTCTCCAAGGCATTGAGAAGGTGGCACCTTGTTTTTGTAGCTGCAAAATGGAACAGTAACAAAAGCAAAAAGTTTGCTGGATAGCAAGCCATGGTTGGTAACATGACTTGCATCAGTTTGTCATTATCTTACTACAAAAATAGTTAGTGATGGAAACAACTTACCCTGAACCTGATCAGAAAATATTTTTTCTGTAATTGTCCATCTCTGTCATCTGCTTCTGAAAACTGCAGGATTTGAGATGGTTAAAGATGATTTTTGAGTCATTTGAATAAAAAATTTGACAAAGTGTCATTGTGATTGGATTGCTGAAAAGTAACAACAGAGATGAGGAAATTGATCCAAAAAAAATAAAGAAAAACTCAGTGTTTGCACAAACAATCCTGGATGTTGCCGCAGTTCTTTGAGGGAACATTTTCTAGTTCTTACAACAGAAGAAAAAGCCTTTTTCGTTCTTGCATCTGTAATAAAACTCAATGGGGACACAACCATCCCAACATAAGTGAAACTATCTGTGATTATAACAAGCTGTATGAAACCTACATGTGATGGTAGAATTGCACGATGATTTATCTTGCAACTACGTTGCTGTTTTACAAATTCTTTACCGCCACTGCAGTGCAACACAAAGAAAAAACAACTTGTGGAGATGTCTTTCTGCTTTGGGAAGCTTCTTAGGTCCCATCAGAGAAACTTTGACCCTTTAAGCACCAAAGTTGCAAAATTGTACCAAGCAACATTGCTGAATACAACAGGCATGTCCTGTTGTTACCACTTTTCACCAGAAGACAGCGGACATGTGTGCCTGTAATCTGAGCAGCATTTGTGGGTATGGTTCTATCAAGGTCTATGTGTAAACAGTTTCTAAAACACTGTCACAGCAAGAGCAGAGCAAAAGAGGCTTTTTTTCATTATCTCTCGAGGATGAAAGTTTGGTTTACTACCGATGAAGAACTTTGTTAGGTACTGGCTGACTCCCAAATTCGAGAAGGATATAAAGTTGTCCAGTGAAGCAGAAACTGAGGTTAGTGACGGCGAGTCTGAGCGCCATAGATGGCGCGTATGCTTCACCTCGGCAGGGCTGAAAGCTTTCTGCAGATGCCAAGCAGGGGATGTGGTCGAGGGGCAAGAGGGGGCTCAAAGAGCTGTAAATATGGGTGACTGTAGCGGGGATGAATAAACTGCGGTTGCCATGGCAGCCGAGGCAAAGCCGTGTGAAAACACTGGAAATGGCAGCGAAGGTGAAAATATGCAAATCAAATGAATAATTTTATTCCCGTCACAGACTTTGAGTCATACTAAACCATTTTCTAAAAGACAGAATACTTTTATCTCAAACTACCTTTAGGTTATAACCTTTTGAAATCTTGACATCAAAATTGTATATTTTCTTGAAAAGACTGGCACCTAAATGGTTAAAACGGTGTGGGCAAAATGCAGCATATGATTTCATAATGAGGATAAATATTATGAGACAGGATCCACTGAATGTGCAACCTAACCTCACCTGTTATTGGTTTTCCATAGATTAAATTTTTTAGACATAAATGGATTAAAAGACTAATTGTAAACTGTAATTTTGAAGAAACAATGTTATTTAAAGGATAATTCAGGTGATTACTTTAAGTGACGAGTTATACAATTGTTTAGTTTAATTAAATACTGAACATGAAGCAGGTCTATATCATTTCTTTACAAAGCAACATTTATAACGGGAGCGTGTTAATACTTTATGTAAATTCAGGCTGCATTGATTTGGAAAATCTCACAATTGTTAACGTTTATATGTGTTTTTTCTCTTCAGAGTGTTTTCCTGCAGTAATAGCTGCCTTGATATAGACTTGGGCAACCCATAATGCACTTCTAAAAATAGTAGAATAAGCTACCATAAAGACGCATTAACAATAATATCTGGACTGACTAACTACATGAAAGGACATAATATTTCTTAGCTGGGGTTTATCTAATTATCTTATGAGTAGAATCTAAAATAAACACAGATGTAAAGGCGACCTCCATCAAACACCAGGTGTCTATGCACGTTGTTTTTATGGCTAAATAAATTTAGTGTGTCAAAGTCTTTGTTTAGCCCAAAGAAAGATAATTTTAGCCTTGTTTAGACATCTGGCACAGACCAATTAGTTCAAAGTTAACCTGAGTACCGAGCATAGTTAACAACCTCTGGGCCAAATTTAACCAGGATGTTTTGAATGTTGCAGGTACAACATTAAGTCCTCATTATGACCACATAACTGCCATTAAAGACATTTATACATACATCCATTTAAACCACAAAACAGAAATATGGTTGAGTCTTTTCTGAAAGCCAATGGGTGTCCAATAACGAAAATGTAAAGAAAAAACAAAGTTAAATCAATTAAAAATTGTTTCAGGAAAACCCTGTTAGAAATCTACTGCAGAATTTTATGGATGAGACAAACTCAGTTCAAGGCTCTGATCCCCATACACTATCCTCACAAAAGGAGAACATTTACAACATTTGGAACGATATCACCACACAAACAAAAACGCTTGTCATCATAAATTGTGACATCATTCTAAAAAAAACATTTTTCAAATGTGAAAAAGCCTCAAGGGTGTCTTTTCTTCTTTGCCTACATAGCAGTGTAGAGGTTAGCAAAGTGTGTCTCTAAATTACAAAGCCATTGGTTTGGGCCTCAGTAAGGTCCAGTATTTTCATTTGTTCTACTAATATGTGGGTTATCTTTGGGTTAAAGTGGTAGTTCTGACCTTTCTTTGGCTCTTTGTGATGAAACACTGCTTCAGGATAGGCTCTGCCACATTGCCCAGAAGTATGTATGTGTGGTGAGTGCTAGGGCTTTGTTTAAAAGAATTACCTTCATTAATAAGATGTCCGAATCCCAGTGGATAAGATGGACAAAGCCATATTTCCAACATCTTTTCAACAAGCTTGGCTTGAGTAGGTAGAGATTATTTTCCCCTGGTGTCTCTTTGGCTCTGCAAAGCTTTGATGGGGTTTTTGGATTGGACAGAATGCAGATGAGAGACACATTTAAATGGACACCACTCTTATTTCTGATGTTATCCATGCATGAATTCATAAATCTCCGCAGCTCGCTGGAAAACACTGTGATTACCTCGTTACTGGTAAATGAAGGGGCAACATAAAAATACAGCAATTTGATTACATTGTAGCCTCATTTATAAGCATACCATTAAAAGTGGCATTTAGTGAAATCCTGCAAGAAGTTTGAATGATTCTCATCTGCCTAATAGATGGTTACTGCTCTTTGTGTCATCAATCGCCTAACAAAAGCCAGTCTAACAATGAGCAGTCTTTATAATATTATTCTTTAAAATCATGAAAATTGAAGATCTGTTTGTCCATGGTCACAAAACTGCAACATTATTTGTATTGGGTAGAGGTCACACGTACAGCTATTCCTGAAAGCTGTTGCTTAAAAATAAATTAATAATACCAGATATGTATGAATCCATCAGAGGAATCTATAAGGATTCTCTGATGGAAGTTATCTGTAATGGAATATAAATGTCCATTATGCCGCTGTGGCACCAGGAGCAGCTGAAGCAGTAAATAATACATTGGCTTTAATCATCTAATGGTTTCAGAATGTCCAGCATTTCATTTCCAGCCCCATTCCTCTCTACTTATAATTATCCAATATGAGATTCAACAGAGGAAGATTTTCCATTTGATTTTAGCTGGAGGGGTGTGAAGCTGCACACCGACTACCTCCCCTTTTCCTGTGGCATAGATTGGCTTCAGATTATTTGCCTTAGACACAATCACAGGGCTGTCTGCCGAGTCCGACTGTCAGACCGAGGAAGCATGGATTTAACCCTGCTGTTATCACCCCAATTGGCCCCAGGCTATTGTGACTAGTGGAAAAGGAAGTTCAGAGAAAGACTTGCGCCTTATCTTTGATATGAACGGTTTAATTTCTGTCAGGCCTTTGCGGTTGATACAGAAAAAAAACGTTACAGTTAAACCTTATATTTACCAGGAACATTTGCTGTTTTCAGAGGCTTCTCTCTCACGGTGACCTTCTCTGGTGTGTCAAACGCAAGGCGTGTTCAGATGATGTGCTGTCTCATCCTTCCAACGTGATAGCAGTGTAAATTTGAACCTTTGCTACATGTGTCCAAAGACATGGGCTAAATTTTAGCCATATAAGAAGTTCAGAGTGTATACCATCACCCTTCCTCATCTTTGCGAGGAACAGAGCATAGCAACCACCTGGTGGTGACTTTTTGTTGTAGCATTCAGAGAAATGTTTGAGTGCACTTGAAGCACAGTAAGAAATTGGTAAAATGTCTTTGAAAACACTTAGCAAAGACAACAAACTTAGCTAAGACTGACACACACCAAATTGACTCCAAATTATGCTCAAAATGTTCTCAGTTTGCAGTGTGGTCACTCATAGTTAGCCAGCTATGAGTCCTCTTTTAGATGCAGTCTCATTTTATATCACGCGTTAAAGTGGCCCAGGTTATTAGATTCTGCTTTTCACGCAGGATTGCTGCCTATTCCACCGGTCAAATATCACACAGCACCTCCTCCAGTACCTCTTCCTATATTGCACTGCAGATTTCAGGAACAAATGAAGCATGTTTGGTGTGTCTTGGTTGAACCTTAGTGCACATATTATATTATCCATAAATGTTGTTTTACTGTCTGATTACAGAACCGTTTTATGCCTAGTAAAAGAAAAGTAATGCTGAATATAAAGAAACTGGCTTAAATTAATATTGTTGCATGTAATTTAAAAATGCATTGCCTCCTTATATGTGTGTATTTGTGTGTTTGAAGGTTACTACATGTACATTGAGACATCAAGGCCACGCAAAGAAGGGGACCAGGCTCGGCTCATAAGTCCATTTTTCAACATTGCACCTAAAAACCCCTATAGCAGTACAAAACCAGCGGCCTACTGCTTTGGTTTCTACTACCACATGTTTGGAAAACACATAGGTAAGACGCCTGAATGCATCATTTGTGGGTAAGATTATCTTAATTAGATAATTATCGATCGTGACAGTCGGTCGCTTAAGCAGTGGTAGCAGCTCCCGGACGCTTTGGCGACGTTTTGCAAGCTGTTTGTGTTGAACTGAACAAGCAATTTTGTTTACAAAAGGTTGCACATTATCAGAAATCTGAGGGAAACCACTCTGGCTTTGAAACATAGATTTGTTGGTGAGATTTCTGGCGTTTCTGTCCACTGCTTTTGCATCTCACAGTGGGGTTTTATCTTTTTGTATTGTGTATAACATGAAAGACTACTTGTTTGTAGGAGAGACAGTGCAGCAGTCACACTGCAGAGAAAAGAAGGAGCTGCAGCACCTTTTCCATGTAAGAAGATCATTTTTAGCCTTTTTCACAGTTGCTAAAGCTTGGAGTTTTATGCTTTCATACAAAAATTTACTAAAAGCAGCAGACAGGTGTTTCCAGCAAAAGATATTTTATTTTTGCAACAAACCTCTTCAAAGGTGTACTTGCCCATCCTGAGCATTAGCTCCTACATTCATCTCTGAATGGAGATAACAACCTCGTATGGTCCATTTGAAGATAACGCAGCAATTGAAGGAGCACTCTGTGGCTTACGAGAGACTCTCTTCACCAGGGACCCAATCAGCCTGGCACAAGCACTCCTGCAGTGTATGCTGTTTGTAGTGTTTGTGCATCTGAGAGTTGTGAGCACAAATAGGTCTGCAGCACAAAAAAACACTTATACTTTGCCGAAGGTCTGTTGTGATGAAATCTCATCTCAAGTTTACCTCCTATTATATGCTGCAGCTCGTGTTTATAAAGCAGGTGAAGAGCACCACCCAAATGTCACTCAAACCACTGCAGCCTTACATGCATGTAGAGGGCATTACAACTATGAGTGAGAACAAACAAACACAAAGCTTAACCGCTTTGTCTTGTGAGCCTTTAGACAGGAAAATACGGTGACACCAAATGCAGCAGGATGTTTGCTAAAATATTTATTTTAGCAATAAAAAATGTGTCAAAATGAAGAGGATACAGAGAAAAACAGAGCAGTGATGGCAACTAAAGTTGATTTTGGCAGCTGAACTTGTTCGTTTGTTTTGACATTTACAGTGAGAATTTGGCTTTTTCTGCTGTATTCTGATGCAACTTTGGATCATAGCAACCCGCACTCTCCACCTGGAACTGCGGCTACAGCCCCAAGCCCTTTCCACTTACTCATTTACTTTCTACCCTCACCTTAAATACACTCTATAGATCTTAAACTAAACCTTTTTACTCTCATTGATGTTTATTTAACTTTCAATATTGATATAAATAGCCTTGAAAATTGCTGTTGTTAGTGGCAGATACATTTTAAAGGTAAATATTACAAATTATTGCAATAAAATCAGCTGATTTTTTCATGCCACATCAATATTTGTATACCTTTACAGTGAGCTCAAAGATTTTACAGATGTTATTGAGAGCAATGTTTCTAAATTATTATGGGAGACCATACATTTCTGAGACGGTATTAAGATTCCACAGCGTAATTTCCACAGAGTCAAAAATATTCAGCCTTTCCTTGAATATTTTAAAGTCCTTTTAAACCTACTAAGAGATGGGTATGCATAGTCTGACTTCCATCCAAATTCCATCCAAATGAGGGTTTTGCTGGTTTTCAAATTGTGTGTTCAGCTGTGCAGCACACACAGCCTATAGGTTTGTTTCTCTTTCATACTGTTGTAATGTTTCTGGTTCAGGGTGTTTTTACCTAAATTAAACTTATCTGCTGCTTTGTAAAGGCATCTTTATTTATTCATCTTTTTTTAGGAAGATGAAACAAATCAATCATACAATATTATGTCATTGCATAAAAGTGTAGTATTACTCAAAAGACCAAGATTTATTTAAACAAATCTTCTATTTTTTGCTCTATACCTTAGATTTATACCACATTTTTAAGTAAAAGTAGGCCATATATTTATAGAGCAAAGACTAAATGAGTAAAAAGGGCTGTGACTCGTGACTTTACACCACTATTTATTTGGTAATGCTGCAAATACATACTTTTTAAGAGGGGAACTAAAGCAAGTCTGGTCTCTAATAAACCTTACCCAATGTCTGTGATTGTATCCTAATTGAAAACGTCAACCTTTGCATGGTATAAAAATTGTGTAGTATTTCATACCATTCAGTGTCGGAGTATCTGGTTGTAGCCATCTCTTAGTCAGAGCTTTTTTACGTCCCACAAGGGAGCTTAGTATTCTCATTAAATATTTGTCGGCTGCACATTTAACATGTTGTTCTATGGCTCCCAGTTGCAATGTAAAAAAAAAAACGTAGAATAATCATATGAAGTATAATTTCCAAACATTTATGGACTTCTTGACAAAAGGATGTGAGTTTTGGACAGCTCCAGAATATGTGGTAATGATTAGCTTTATTTGAGCCGCATGACCTCCAGTGATTTGTATCCGACAGATTGATGCCTCCTCTGAGTTGGGGTAATAAAGTATCATGATACTTTATTATAAAGTATTTCCAAATTTTCTCAAGCTGTAGAACTGAGTACTTTTCCATTGTGATTTGTAAATGTCTCCCATTCTTTTGCTGTTTGCATGCCTCCCTTCTTAATCCTATTTATGAATCAAACATACTGAGATTAATTATAAGATATAACATTTAGATTTATATTAAATAGTTAACTTTAATATATAGCATTTATATCAATATTTTCTTTGAATAAATAGATTAAATTGTATATTTTACATTTGTATATGTGTATGTGAAATTATTTATATATCTTGGAAAAATGTCCTAAACATGAGAAACGTATGAAAATGTGTAAGCAATAACTTCAATGCTAACCTTCACACCACCGTGCAGCCTCTTGCACATTTAAAAAATCTTTACATCTTCCTTCAGTATTAAACAGCAGGAGCTGTTCCTCCTGCCCGTCTCACCACCATGGGGAGGAGAGCCTTCAGTCGCTCTGCTCCCCAGCTTTGGAACACACT
>JBAMIG010000024.1:6314665-6338000 GCA_037177335.1 Kiunga ballochi | reverse complement strand
ATTCTTTGTAAGGTGACCTTGGGTCCTGAAAGGCGCCTAGAAATAAAATTTATTATTATTATTATTATTATTATTATCCCGCACTTTTACATATTTAAAATTTAGAGTCTGTCCTGTTGGACAAAAAATCTGTGACATAATATCTTCTCTGCCTTCGACAGGTTAATGGTTCTTGACTATTTTCCACCATAATTTTATAAATGTTTTAATCCACAGGTTATGTTGTAGGTTGTGTGTCACTTTGCTATCTGCTATTTATGGCTTATATAGTTAGTCTTGTTGATTCTACCTCTTCTTTTTCCTTAAACCTTACTCTAAATTGTGGATCATATAGGCACACCAGTGGCCACATTTGGGTGAATAAGCAGCAGCGTCATGCCCCCTTTGTCTTTGGCGTCTCTTATTTTATATCTTATTCTTGGTTTCTTGTCTATCCAAGTATATCAGGTGATTAACTTATCCTATTCAATAAATTTATTTCAATTGGTAGCATCTGAAAAAGCTATAAAAAGTCAATTAGAATGAGCTCACCCTTGAAGAGAATTAAGGAAAGGTCAGAAGTAACATCTGAAAATGTCTGATTTTAGTTTTACTTTAGATGGTCATAATTAGCTTTGAAAAATGTTGTCACATCTTAAGTGAGACTGATTCTTAAATGTTTTATTGACCTTGTATCACATCTCATATCATATTTTTTCAGAAGTTGTTTTGGGGTATCAAATTTAAGAGTCAGAACTTTATTTTTTAATTTTGTTTTATTTAATTTGTAACCTGATAATTGGCTAATATTTTCCAGACATGACATTAATATTGGCTGGAAAGCTAAGCTGAATACATCATCTGCAAATAATGACAGTTTATGCTGTCATGTTTGTGTGAACATTCCTGTAATCTCTGTGGTTTGCCTAAAGAGTACCCTGAGTGGCTCTTTAAAAAGGACAAAGAGATGCGGTGAGCAGGGACATCCTTGCCTGCAGGATTGTTTTAGTATGAATGGTTTTGAAAGGCTACCATTAAATTTAATTCTTACTGTGGGGGCATTACATACAACTTGAAAAGTCGGAATGGGGGCATTGTGAAAGCCAAACTTATGCAATACCTTATATGTAAAAACCCGTCTAAAGGACGTCTTTTCTACCTCTAATCTAAGCTTTGCTTGTGTTGTATGACACTGGTTCTGTCTTCTTTTACCACTGACTGTCCACCACAATGTCCCAATTTGCACAAAGAGTCCCGGGTGGTTTAAGCAGGATAACCTGGAGCCCTTTCTCTGCCATCTCCTTCATTGCATTTTGGAAAATGTGTTTTCTAATTCAGAATTGACTCTTCCAGCTGCACACTGAGGTATACCTGACTGCCTAAATCCTGAAATTTAGTCACATCACTTTGGGGATTTCCTCAGATGAAGCCTCCAAACAGGTGGGCTGGACCAAACATCTGGAGAAGCGGATGTGAGGGCGGTTGGAAGACTATAAGGAGAGAGGTGTTGGAGGGCGACTCAGCAGGGAGATGAAAGCTCCTGCGGCTCACTGCCGAGGTTGAGTAGGCCGTGACATTTCCAATTTGCTCAAATTGATCGCCAGCCAGCCCCTGTCTTTGCTCCCCTCCCTATCCACAGTGAAACCCTGCCCAGGCTGTGGCGTGTTATGATGAATGGGCTAAATGTCAATGACTTGAATCCTAGCTCAGATCCTCTGTAGCTACACTCCATTTAGAAAGCTGCTTCTGCCGTCATGGAAGTAATTCTCCCTAAGCTTTGGTGTGTTGTATTTTTCCATTAACCTTTTTTTTTTCTTGTAAAGAAGTTGAAGGTATTGTTTTTAATGTATTATAAAATGCGACTCGCAATACCGTCCAATGTGGCACAGCTCCATCTTGATGTTCTGGGTGTTTGACACTCACACAGACTGCGCCGTTGAGGTGAGTCAGAGTCAAGCTGTGGCATGGCAGCACTACAGGCCAGAATCAGTCGATGAGAAGTCTCGCCTACACACTGATAAAAAAGTGGCTCAACCTCAAAGAAACTCCTTTATAGTTTGCTAGCGGGGGGATACCTGGGACAAGGTCACACTCAATTACTCAAGCACACATGAAAGTTTGCCTTTGGAGCCCATATTCGATTTGTTTATAGGATTAAGTCTCCAGGCAAGCACCCCAAGTGAGTCTTTTTGTTTTTAAGTCTGACCTTCTTAGTAGCATTTGTCATTTTTTTATTAGCAAGGAAGGTGGCACTGTACCTCAATGCCCCCCTTTCATCCTTACTACATATTTGAACATTACCTCAAGCTACTTCTCACTTTTCATCACACTCACATCTTTCTCCTCTCAGATCTCTTTAAATTTCACAAAGGTCTGCGGACGGTATTCATTTAAACACAGGTTCTCCAAAGAATATACAGCGTCTGCCTTTGCTCAGGATGTGATGACACTGACACAGCCACCTACATTGCAATGAGTTCAAAGAAAATGTGAGCCAGCTAGCTCAGCAGGAATCTTCCTACATTTTAAACACTTCAACGGGAGATGAAACCGCAGGTCATGTTCTGCGCAAGAGCTCATCTCTCACAGGAGATTGTGCTGTCGTGGGGGAAAGTGTATACTGTGGTGATGAGAGAGTATGAACAGAAGCATACAGAAGAGTATAGTTTCCTCACATGGATGTTTTGTTTGAAGGGTTTGAGCTGTAATGAGATACCTCGCTGAGCCAAAGATGCATCAAGAGCCATGCTGCAGTCAATGCAGTGATGCTGCTTAGTATAGTTGGGAAATTCACTTGACTTTAATTCAACGGTCTTGCTGAGCTTTGCATTTGCGTTAATACTAATCTGATTTAGGCCTGTGGGTGCTGCTCCTCCTGGTCCCCTGGAAAAAGATACGAGTCGCTCTCAGACCCTCTCTGTCCGCCTGGAAAATACAAATAAATAACAAAATTTGTGTGTTTCATAGAGAAGATAATACTATTGCATTTTGTGTCATCAGCCTACAGTTTTAAATCAAAGCCTGAGGTCTGACAAAAGGTCTCACTGAGGGGTAGGGTTTAATTTAAACCTCACAGGCTATCCTGTATCAATAAGAAACTGCACTTTTGCATCATTTTAAGAGTAAAACATGAATGCAGTTGAAATGAACCTGTCATGAAGTATTTTCAGATGCAGACTTGCTCTCACAGATGACATTCAGCAGCATCAGTGGAAATCCAGCAGAGATGAAAAGAAAAATGAGCTGCTGATACTAAAGATGGATTAATGGTTTTCTATGGGAAACTTATTTACATTAAATAAAAATTCTTATCACACATTGCCCATTAGGGACACTTACTTTGGTTACCTTTAGCTACAGAATAATTTTTATTACTTGCCGGACTTTGCTTAATAAATGGAACAATTCATTAGACTCGAGTTTAACCTTTGACTCTGCTTGGCTGTGCTTTGCATGTGGGAGAATATATAAATCTAAAATACAGGAAACAGCGTGAATATTAGCTTTAATGTCCATTTTATCTCAGAGTGGAACTTGATTTCCCAATGGATTCTTTCATTATGGGTGGTATCAAGAATTACTTCAACCAAAAGAACAGGAAAGGGGTATATACTGTAGTTGTGCCAACCATCCATTTTCTCCCACTTATCCGGAGTCCAGTCGGGGGGCCAGCAACCTAAGAACAGACTTCCCTCTCCCCAGCCACATTTACCAGGTCATCGGAGGAATCCTAAGGCGTTCTCAGTCCAACCAAGAGATATAATCTCTTCTGTGTGTCCTGGGTCTCCGCAGGGTTTCCCCACACAGGTACATGCCTAGCACACCTCACCAAGGATGCATCCAGGAGGCATCCTAACCAGATGCCCAATCCACCTCATCTGGCTTTTCTCAATGTCGGAAAAGCAGCAGTTCTCTTTTTGAGCCCCTACCTGATAGCTGGGATTTTCACACTATCTCAAAGGAAGACATCGCCCACCCTGCCAGTGCGGAAAGTCATTTTGGCCGGCCGCCTATATTTTCAATCTTCTTTTTAAGTTATATGTAAATCTGACATCTGTTTGTATTTTCAATCTCCCAACTCTGAAAAGTGACACTATTCTCTGACCTTCAAGTAGAAGCTAAGCAACCCCACGCCATGCAGCCACTTCTGTGATTTACTGTATGCTGTACTGAAAACTGTACATAAACTGTGGAATAAATGCTAAAGTTTTGTTTCTTTTAATAGTTTTTCCAACATTGACATGATGCATGAATAGCAGTTGCTAAAAAAGTAATCCATCTAACGTGCATTCTCATATCTTCAGAGGACATCCAAAGCTTTTTTAAAGTAGTTTTGTGGGGTTTTTCTCTGTAATTTAATGTGGCAGGGCAATCAACTCTTGGTAGACAGGTGGTATGTCCAAAGGTCCTCCTTTTTACAATGTTAGAAGTGAGCGAGCCTCTGGGAATTCTCAGATCATTAGAAATTGTTTTATACTCCCTGCCTCACAATAATGTCATCTTGTAGGTCTACAGAGATTTTCTCATCTTCATGGCTTGATTTTAACCTGTCATGCGGTGTGATTTGTGGGTCCCCTGATACACAACTCTTTTGTTTTTTCTTCTTTTCTTCACCAAGCGCAGTAGAGGTGGATAGAAAAGGGTATGGGGCATACAAATAACCCTTGTTAAAGCCCTCCTAGGTTTTTTTTTTTTGTCTTTTCTTGTTTGTTTTTTATTTTACCCTTAATTAGTACATTAACTAACCCATTAAAACACACGCTGACGGTGTAACTTCTGTGTTCTGTTTGGGAAATTACTATTTTCCATTAAGATGTCTTATAGCTTTAAAAAGAACAAAAGAAAAGCTTCAGGTTCCTGTCTGAATGAGCTGTGTGAAGGCAGGCAAAGAATTTTCTGGTATCCATGTACATACTTCTACTTGCTCCTCACATCTCGCTGGCCGTCCTGCTCCAAAGAAAGCAAAGTCACGTTGGCCTTAAGCAGGCATATGTGGAAGTATACTAAATGATACTAAATACTCCCAGCTAACTGATGTAAATCTTGCATGGCAGCTGTAAAGTAATGGGTATCACAGCTATTTCTAAACTATTCTGAAGTAATCACGAGAAAAGAACTATAGCTGCCATTTGTGGGTGTGTTCTTATTGTAAATGAGGATCTCAACACAGGTTTTAGGCTAACTGATAGTGGTCTCTGCACCATATTATTCAAAGCTGATGGATTGAGGTGGTTAGGATGGCTTAGTGCCCCACTTAAAGCCATTTCCGGTATTTTTTCTTACTGAGAAGTAAAAGAATGACATGTGTCTTGGACTGATCTCAACCCTGGGATTGAGAAGTAGCAAGTTAAAAGGGGTTAAAAGAATATTATGGATATGTAGGTGTGCACTGGAGTGTGTAAGTCACTGTTTTCTTCTTCACGCAGGAACACTCAACGCCTTTCTAAAGCAGAAGGGCCAAACGACCTCAGAGAGTCTTGTGTGGTCGCAAAGCGGTAACCAAGGTGAACGGTGGAAGCAGGCCAAAGTAAGCATCCATCCAACATCGTCCTTCCAGGTGAGACCAAAAGAAAAAAAGTAATCAATCCAGGGACCAGCAGCTTCCCTTCTGCCCTTTATTTTCCTTCTTTGTGTTTGTGGATTATTTGTTTCCTCTGGGGCTGCATATAGATGTAGCACATCAAAAGCTTTAATATTGGGCAAAGAAGCAGACAACACACACATTCATTTTTCAGAACTGAGAAACCAATAGGTACTGCTCATGCTTTGCCACGAGAAAGCTTTAACTTTGTGAGTGAATATAGAACCGCAAAATCCATTTTTATTGGTGTTCCTGTTTCAGTCACATTTTTTTTAGTTTTAGCTCTTTTCGGTCTTTTTAACCTACACTTAACTGTTGAACCTACAAACACTATTTTGCTACCTGTTGTAATAATTTCAAAGGGGCGATTAAGCTAAATTGTACTGTGAACCGACTTAGATTTTATCTTATTAAGCTCATTTGTTTTTGTGATTTATCTGGGCTAGATATAATAAGGTCTTTTATTCTATACAGGTTGTTCTTGAAGGTATCCGTGGCAATGGAATGGAAGGGGACATCGCCATCGATGATATCACACTGGAGGAAGGGGAGTGTCGAGACCCACCGCCCAGTAAGTGACCCCACACATCACCTCGCCCTTCACCTGTTCTATCCCTCTTATCAAAGCTCCAGGTTCTCTTTGCAATGCCAGACAAAGCTGAAGTTTACAGGAGGGGATCTAATCTCAGACAGTTGGCAGCAGCACTGAACTACCCTCTCGTGGTGAAAACATGGTTGTCATGGCAACTAGGGTGTAATTACATGAACGATAGCCGTGCTGCTGGCAGAGTGGAGAACTGTAATTGTGCCAGAGGAGCAAACAGAAGGTAAAAGGAGAAAATGGGCCACATAAAATGGCCTGCAGTTGACAAGGTCATATTGTTAGCCAGACAGAGCCTGTTCCTTTTGATTTAATTCCTGTTATTTATGATTGGAAGGAAAATCATATCCAGAACCCAGTCAAAGTCAGGCGTCTCGTTTAAAGTACCATAAACAAATCAAGGCCATCTGTTTTAATTATTTATGTCTGTAATGGATTATAACCGTTAGTCCAAAGGAAAATCAGAAGCTGTAAACTGGTCTGCAAGATGCACTCTTTTTATTACCACAATATCATTGTTCTACAAGTTATTTTTCATATAGAGACATTATAGTACAAAGCGACTGCATAAATTCATTTGGAGTAAAAAGGGCAAGTCGCCCAGGCAGAGGACTGAGTAGTATGAATAATGCAATTCAATCTCACATGATGAATCTTGCATGGCTTTCTGTGATGTACATTGGAAAATTGAGAAATATCTAATAAGGACCTATATGAGAGGTGACTTCTTACTAACAAAGTTGCACAATTTTCTGCAAAATGGTTCAGTTTGACTGTTTTAGGATCTCACATTGGTTGCTTGTGCATTAGGGGAATATCACAGCAATCTGGAGAACCAGTTATTGGCTTTCTTGCTCAAAGTCACTGTTCAGCTTGTTTGCTAACAATGTAGCTTTCTGCAGTGGAGTTTATCACTGATCCAGATACATTATTTATTCATTAAATGGATACTCTAAGCAGTGAAAGACGTAATCATGATGATAGAACTGAGTCATCCAAAATTCAGGTTTGTGCTAATATTAATGTAACATTGCTTGCTCAAGCTTTAGCTGGCAGTAGACTAAACACACTCCCCATTTGAACACATTCTGACTCAGCACTCAGTCCTGCACACATACCATGTTGTAAAGCTTTTGCTAAAGCTTCACGTTTGATAGACAAATAAGAAATTGAATTCAGAGAAAGCCAGCATGTTCTAGTTTGAAAGGAATCTTTTCACAGATGCTGATCACTTGTTCTACGACTGTTTTTTTTTTTTGTATCCGGACATAATTGTCATCTCTTTTTTCACAAGTGCAGAAAACAGACAGTTACTACTATTTTTGTTGTTGTTGTTGTTGTTTCCTACATAGATGACAACTCCAGGGGCCTGACAACATACTCCCATATATGGCTGCTATGTGCCATCTTGGTGCTGACCCTCCTGGAGGGCCAGAGGTGACCCTCCTCTCCATCAACTCGGAGGCGAATGTTCAGACCCGCCGTCTGTGAGCTATACCCTCAGCATCCGATCACCAAAGATTCATGCATCCTGAAAGCAGCAGGGTCCCCAGACGGACCCCGGACCACAGAGGGAGGGGCAACTTTTATGAAAGAAAGAAAGACAAAACTTTAATATTTCACTTAAGGAAAGTTCTTTTATGGAAAAAAAACCCTCCCAGTGCAGGTCATGGCATGTCTTTACGAGCACAAAGACAGGTGGGTGATGAATCAGCCTGGACTTGTCGGAGGGAGTTTGCAAGCATTGAGGGAGAACAGTTTGTAAAGCACAAAACTAATTTTATGAAGCTATGAAAATATCTTTGGATGGCGGCCGAATACAGACAATGCTGACTTTTTGCATATTAAGTAACATTTCCCTGCTTTCAAACACATGGAATCAGACCTTTCTCTGTGTATCTTTATCTTCATTTTCTTGCACCAGATGCCAATCCGCGACACTTATTTTTCACTCTAGCCCAGCCTCACATCAAACCTTGGCATTTCTTTATCTGCTTGGTGCTGCTCTGTAGAAAAACATGGACTCGGGCAACATTTAGTTCTGTCTGCTTACTCCCCTGTACTGCCTATCTTTCAACACTGTGCTCACGAGTCCAAGTGGCCAAGCGACGGTACGGTGGCAGAATAAAAAACGGTGCAGGTGTAGACAGCTGGAATGGGCGTAAGAAAGAAGTTGAAGCTTGGGAGCTGCAATATGGATAGGTTGAATTGAAGAGAAGGGTGGAGGGAAAGACGAAAAGGCAGAAAGTAGCGAAAGGTCCAATTAGTGGAGTCTGACTCAAATATTCAGTCAGTCTGCCTGTGGAACAGAAGCCACTTTACTTTCTGCCATGAAACAAAGTGCCTTCAGATTACAAACCGAATCGTGAGCCTGTGTGTTAATCAACATCGAACAAGTCTCTGTTCATGTTTCCTCTGATGGGCTATTTTCTACGTTTCTTTTGCCCCACAAGTGCTGAAAGGAGGGCACGCATGTTCAGAGGGAGAATGGGGCCGAGCTAAACCCAGATTACATTCCTCATAGGGACAGTTGCCTGTGAATGTGTGTTTGTGCGCAAGCAAGGGTGAGTGTTTGCGTGTGCGCATGCGACTAGCCTACGCAGGGCAGGGCAGTAAATTGGGCATCATCGGCAGACCCTGAGCACAGGTTTGGAATGGAAAAGGATAAAAACAATGAGCAAAAACGGTGAAAGTGAGGCTGAGGATTTTTCTCTTTTTTTTTCGGATCAGAGGAATAAAGACATTTCATGGAATGAATACCGCTCTCTCTCTTCTCATGATTCTCCCTCCCTGCGGGAGATTGTTTTTTTTTAACAAGCGAGAAGAACAACTGTGGAATAAAACATTGTGTTGTACAGGGAGGAGAGCGGGAACTTTGGGACTGCAAGCGCTTCATTAGGTTGATGCGCCTCATCCGTATCCTCCAACATTTATATGGAACAATATGAAAATAAAAGATGATAATGACCACAATAATAGTCATGATATTTTATTACTCTAGCGAGAATGTTTCTCTGCTTTTACACAAACTGTGAAGATTGACTGCGGAAGATCTACCTGAGACCATAACCTTAACCAGCTGGGTTTTTAAAAAAATAAGTATTGTATAAAAGAGAAAAGAAGAATATGAAGAATTCCGTCCATTGTTGGTTATGAGAAATGTTTTGAGGACTTGTCTTGTTTCTCTTTTTTTGTTTGTTTTGGTTTTTTTGGTTGTTTTTTTGAAGATGACTTAACTTACTTTCTCTTCTTGTTGTCTCCCTTTGCATTGCTAAAATATCAAAGCTGATGGAAGCATAAGAAGTAAACCAATTTGGTATATGTATAACTTGTAAATGTTAAAGAAGCTCTATTCAAAGGTTTATGATAAATGTTTTATGTTGGAGTACAGGAAGCACAACATACATTTAAAAGTCTCAACATATAAAGTCCTTTTTTTATTTCTCAGCACATGTGGGACCTACTCACACAAATTCAGGCTTTTTCAATACTCAAATCTATATTTAACAATAAATTGCCCTTTTTTTTTACTTGGAGTTATTTATAGTGCAACCACAACGCTGGGAAATATCAATGTAATTCTGTCGGACGTATTTAAGAAATCCTCTGAATGCAGACTGGGTGTTGTGGTTCAGCATATGTAGCCTCTTCAGCTAAAGCCTGGATTAGTCTGAGTGGGTTGTGCATCTGTGCGTGCATAAAGCTATGTACAATACTTGTGAAAAGAAATGAATACAATGTAAAGAAGATCAATATGCTACGCAAAACAGAGCAGAATGATGAGCATTTTCAGGGCATCCTTACAATAATATTATGGTCTGTATGATTTTGTAACAGAGACGTAATCATGATAGACATAATCTGTTATCAGTTTCTTTTTTTATCATTTCAGACGTTTTCATTTCAAGTTATGGATCACATTGAATGTAAGTGGACTTTTTGGCCGTTCTTGATCTTACAGTCTTACTAGATGTAATGTTTTTACAAAATCATATGTTTTCTGTGCGTTTGGAAATGAGGACTTTCAGACTTTTATGGGTTGTTTAAGACACATGTTCCAAAGGAAAGATCTGGATCCAATCCATTAGCTATGACGTAATGGGTAAGAAAAAGGGCAAAAATAACTCTTTTGTCATCACAGTAACAAATTACGGATATGAGTCTACATAGATGCACTGGGTGCTGCACGGTGGAGGTCGAGACGATCGCTGGTTTGAACCTCGGCTAGGACAACGGGCTGCCTGTGTGTTAGCCCGTTCTCCTTGTATAAGCGGGGGTCCTCTCTGATTACTGCAGCTTCCTTCCACCCTCCAAAGACATGCATGTTTGGTTGATTGGTCATTCTAAATTGTCCTTAGGAGTGAATGTGTGTGCCTCGTTCGTCTCTGTGCTACTCTGTGATGGAGTGGTGACCCGTCCAGGGTGCACCCCGCCTCTCGCCCAATGATTGCTGGGATAGCCTCCAGCTACTCTGCAACCCTGAATTGGATGTAAATGGATGGATTCATTTGCAACTTTCATTTACATATCTGAGAACATGATTGACACGCAAATTACTGCAAAGTTTGAATAAAAGGATACATTTGGTATTGTTGCTAAATGACTTAATGTTTTGGGGGACTTGTTTGATGTGTATGTTTCTGTTTTATTACTGTGGCGCTACAGCCAGGACTCACCCAGTATAGCTTAAAACTCAAAGGAAAAGCAAACAGCTAGGCTATCTGTCTTTGTCCAACAGTTAAAAAAATTTCCAACACCTCCAAAATTTATAAAATAACTCATTATACCTGGTCTGTTTCATACCTAATAAAAAAGTGTTACAACAATGAGTTGCTGCTCTTTTACAAAGTAAAAGAGGAAAATACTGCTCCTGATTAATCCTCCATATTTTAGAGGACAATAAAGTCTAAAACC
This sequence comes from Kiunga ballochi, assembly GCA_037177335.1. Lineage (NCBI taxonomy): Eukaryota > Metazoa > Chordata > Actinopteri > Atheriniformes > Pseudomugilidae > Kiunga > Kiunga ballochi. The sequence goes on along the minus strand of JBAMIG010000024.1, from coordinate 6,326,925 downwards.
ACAAACTACATTTTGACAACTTAGTCAGATTATTGTCATTCTATCAATAAAACATGGAGATATGTGTTCTTTAAAGGTTTTAGAAGCGCTCATAACCTGATTTTGCACCTTTTTATTGGATTTTGTGCTCCCTTGCATCCTGTCATTTTGCTATGCTAAGCAATGCTAAGCTAACTGATTGGTGTAATATTCATGATAAATAAACATGAACAGAAATGGAATCAACTTACTTTGAAAAATATGAAATTAATAATTTTCTCTACCAATTAGGTTAGTAGGTTTCTAAAAACAACATATTTTGCTACGGCAGACCTCGTGTTTATCCCAGTTTTATAATGAGCATTATGAAATATCAGGTAAATTCAGTTAACTTTACAGTTTTTATTAAAGTCTTAATAAAAACTGTTGAGCTACAACTGGTACAGAAAAGCAAACTGTTTATTTTTCTGATCATGCAATGCTTGATATATCCCTCAGTTTCAATTCTGTGAAATTCCCTCCTTTAATGTCTACAATATGAGCAACGTGAGGCTGAAGAGTGACTTACTCTCAGCTTGTTCTCTTCTTGACAAAAGTCCCACAAGCCCCTGAAAAGTGCAGTTGTGAGAATTAACAGCCTCTAAATATGTTCATTAATGAGAACAGGCTTCTGCAGTGGTGGGACATGTAAAAGGTTAATAAATTATTGTGGACACTGGAGCTAAATGCCTTTCTTTAATCAGCAGGCCTCATCATTTTGAGCCTTTGTTGGAAGTTTATTTTTCCTTTTACAATTACAGCAGTGTTGTATACTGTGTATGAATTTACAATTACAAGAATAAAAAGGTTGTAGTTTCTTTACTTTGCTATAAATCTCCTTAGCAGGCTATTTGATTTCTTGTACATGCTTTTAGTTATTATTCAAATGTAATCTCTAGCAAGTTGTCATTATACCTGATTAAAGTACTTCTTTGCAGACCGATCTGATATGGAATATTTTCCAAAGTAGGTATTGCATCTAGATAATTTTAGTTTACCAAAGGCTTGTTCAATCCCCTCAACAGTGAAGCAGGTGGTTTCATATATATTGCTTGCATAAGCAACTTTCATTTTTACTCTTAAATTATTTGCATTCAGGAATAAATTGACACACAAAAAACTCACTTACATAGAATAAATGTATTTAATAAGGTCTCCAAATATGCAGAAATCACATCAAATCACTTAAAGGTCCAGCACGGTGTACCTTAGACTTCTAATAAAATTTAAAAAATGTATTAAAAAAAAGCTTGCAGTCATGATAAATACTCCTCATTAAAAGAAATAACATCTTTAAATTGGCTATTGCACTCCGTTACATCATACTGATCACAGCAAAAAAAAAAGTATTTTTCACCGTTAAAAAAAAACTGTCTGTTACCTTTTGAATGCAAAAAGATTTAAGACTTGTGAAGAGACAAAGCAGACTGTAGTTTCACTTTATTCCAGTAAAACTGGTTCTGGGAGGAAAGAGAAAATAACTCATCAAATATAAAAATGCCATAGACTACAGAAGTAATGCACAACTTTAATTATGGTTCATCTAATAAAAGAAATGCCAAAAGTAAAAAGACCAACAACAAGAAAGCCTCTGTTACTTCTTGACTTTGATGAATACATGAACGAATAAGCAGTTGTGCATGAATGTACCCAGTGCTTACCTTAATGCCATTAAATTAGAAGTACTGTAGCGTTTCAAGGATGAGGTTTGTCGCAGTTTTTGTGGACCATCGATTGAAAATAATTACAGCAACACAAAATATCTTGAAACAATTTCCCAGTTCTTTGGTAAATTTGATTAAATGTATCCATGTGAGTAGAAGCATGACTCGCTGCTATGGGACTAAATGTAATTTAGAAGAAAGTTTTGCCTTAATTCCCAAAAGTGCAAACCTCGTAATATCATAAAGTATAAGCTGAAAAAGAAACTAGCTTTCAGTCCGGTCATGAAGTTAAACACAAAATATTTCCAGTGATTTAGCATAAGAGGTATTTTTAAAGAAATTCTACCTAATTTTCAGCATTATTTGCTGATTTAGTTCTAAATATAAGGGAGATGCATTGTGCGTACCTTGTATTTTACATCTTAAAATCTCATGTTTAAAAGGATTCTAAAAGGAACGGTCTGAGCGTGTCTTTCCGAATGGAAATGTTCTCGTTCTGTTCACCATAAAAGGGCTTTGTCACATCGTGCCATTCATAATGCTATTTTTGCTCCCCCACAAAGACAAAAAAACATTCACTTCCTCTCCGCTGATCGAACAGCAGCTCTGTTATCACCCTTCCTCCCTGATATTTATTCATTAAAGAGAGCTGGTGCCAAAGTGGGGGAATGTTGCGGTGAACGATGACCCGCCGCCTAAAAATGTTTTCGTCGCTGTGAATCTCTTACAGTCGGGATTCAAACGGAAACAAAACCTCTCTGATATTAAACTGAAACTCAGCAGTTTCAGAAGACCAAAATAGCCCCCTTAATGTGAGTTTCCCTTCCAAACAACACTGAGATGTTGCTGCATCTCACTAAAATCACAATCTCCTGTTCATGGTCAGGAAAGAATCAGTACTTTTTAATTCAATTCGGCTGTTCGGAGTGAAAACTTTATAGGAGAAACGGGTCACCTCTTAGTGGAGTCTCTCCTGAGTGGTCCTTCACGTTGGTGGATCTCCTCTTCTCTCTGTCCTCTGCCTCTTTTATTCTCTCTAACCACAGGCCATTTCAGAAGCTAAATGTTGGCTCCCTCTGACTCCAGTTCTTTCCCTCATTGCAGCAGACGCCATGCAGACTGACAGAGCTAGATATCTGCTAATGATGACCCCCACACCACTTCCATTTGAATTTCAAAAAGAAAGAAAATCCAGTGGAAATTATTAAATGCTGTGAAATCAAGGTTGTTGCAAAAGCTGTGTTTCAAAGAGGTTATTTATCTTGTTCTGTGCAGACATCCTGTAATGATGACCTGTCACTCTTCTCTGTTTTGTGCTCAATATCTATGTATGAATGATCAGGCTTTCTTAAAAATTATTTTTCATTGCATTTCTTTGGATTTATCGCCTATTTTTTGTGCCATACCTGCAACTAATGAAAAAAAAAATAAAGAAAATGAATCTTTTATGTGTTTTCTCAGTTTTACATTGTATTAAGTCAAGCCTTCAAAGACAGGCAGATATACAGGGACTAATGAAAACAAGCTGACTTTCTCATCAAGAATCTGAATAATATAGCATGGCACATGAAGTAGCAGAGTTTCCTGAGGTGTGACAAAGGAAGCATGTTTATGGGAGGCGAAGCCCTCTAGTATTTAATTTATTTTCAATACGAAGCAGGCAGACAGGGGTTACTGGGTGGGTGAGTTGGGGTCCGGTAAAATGGATCGGTTCAGTCCCAGGAGGCTCTCTGCTTTAGCAGCCTTTCAAACTCTGAGGCAAAATATTTACATTTTCCTTTAGATGGCACTTTACATCACAGCTTGGTAATCATATGGTAATTATGAGGTCATTTCATGGTAATATAGGGGAAATTTCTATGTAATTACTGGAAATCAGCTTTAATTACAGGTAGTAATAACCAGGTAATTTTATAGTTGTAATGCAGGATACATGTAGAAACTGCAGACCAACACTGTATTTAAAAGGATAAATTGTCTTTAACCAAAAGCAAAAGGAAGGTAACATTTAACAAAAATGTTAAACTATATGGTAATTATGTGTTAGCTGCATGGGAATGTTTTCAAATATTTTATACTTGCTTAAAAATGGAGTAATAATGGGGTCATAATTGCTTTTTCCTGTATTAGTAAATGGTAATATTATATTACAGAACACAGAAACAGGCAATTGGTTAAATTACAGCCTTGATTCATGGTAAATACATAGAAACTATGATGTTTTTTCAGGTTTTATTGTATTCAGTGTTACAATTATGAAATTATCTGGTTTTTACTACCTGTAATTAAAGCTAATTTCCAGTAAGTCCATGAAAATTTCACCTTTATTACTATGAAATTAACACATATTTACCATATATTACCGAGCTTTAATTTAAAGTGCTACCAAGGATTATTTAAAGTTTCAAATATTGTGAAACATATAGAAATATGTAGAAATACTGCATCAGGGATGCCAGAGACCCCACTGACTTCCGCTAGTCTCAGAGGGTGTTTTGTTCCAGCATGGTGGTGCATTGGAGGTCTTTCCTATCTGAGATCTGTTAGCACATTAGAAATCTACAGTGTTGCTGTCTTCTAATTTATTACCACTATGAAATAAAGACGTGAAACAAAACAGGTTGTGTCAGGTGACGCTAACCAAATAGCTTGTTTTCTGCTTGTGTTGCTATACCATCTTCTGCCTGTTCATGCATACACTCATGCATATACCATTTCATCTATAGTCCTCCTATTTCTTTTGAAAAAGTTTAGCCTAAAATTGACTCAAGGAACCAGAGTTGCATAAACTAAACCAAGAAAACCATAAACCCAGAACCACAACCATTACAGCCTAACACATCCACAGCAAAGGAATAAATAAAGTATTAAAGCTGAAAGATCAAGAATAAGTACATCAGAAGGTCAACACAAGCCAGAGTGAATATAATGATAGAAGAAGAATATAATGGAAACACCAGACAGAAGGCCTGAAAAAGCAAACAGGACATCTATGGGTGTAGTGAGAGAAGACATGAAGTTTGTTTGTGTAAAAGAAGAGGATGCAGAGGATATATTTGATTTAGAAAATGATTTTCTGTTTTCACTCCTGAAGGAAAAGAAAACAAAAACTCAAACAGAAGAATCAAGTTTAAGTCAGCAAAAGCTGTATCATGTGGGGCTCATGTGATGAATTGCGGTTGTCTCTGGAGTAAATTAATGAAGCAGGAAGGTTCATGTAGCATCCAATCTGTGTTTGTGTTGAATGTGAGATGTGTTTGAACATTAATGCCTTCAAAGCTGAAATTAAAAAGGGGTTCTTTTAAAACAAAGATCCGCTGCTTAGATAAACACACAAACACCTTCATCAAATTGACATTTGTTAGCAAACAGCGGCTATATAGCCAACAGTTTTTAGTGAAAAGTGAAAGTGAGAAATAACTTCTCTTTTTAAATACATTAGAAGTAAAATAATATAGCAGACCATCTACTGTATCTCATGTAATCAATGTAAAATCTTAAAGAACATTTACAACAGCACAAATTAACCAAGTGCTGAATAAGCTAACACATAGTAGCAATAATACAAATATTTAAATCCTTTTGTATTATTATTCTTTGCCTTGTACACACTCTGCCTTTATAAGTTTTAGAGAGAAACCCATGTTTATCCCCACGGTGACCACCTGTCTCCCTCTTAAAGGTCTGAAAACAAAAGCTTTTGTGTTGTGCAAATGTTCCTCTGACAGCACTTCCCACATTGTGGTCCATCTGAGGAGTGTCTGCTTTTCTCTAAGTTAAGAGCGCAAGAGTTTATTGTGGACAGAAAAAGACATCTGAGGGAAAGACGGAGTAATAACAATGCACGTGGAGGGACTTGAAAGTCATCCAAAGGTTAGTCAGCGGGAGACTGACAAGTGAGGGAAGCTTGGAGTCAACGTGACCGGAAGCTTCTGTTCACTCGCTGAAAGTCAGTTCATTCCTTCTCTTCTCTAGATTGGTTTGCCTCGTTGACATGCTAATCATGTAAGGAAACCAACAAACTATTTCCATAATAACCACAAGGTCAGATAAATTTATGTTTGCTGAACAAAACCTCATTAACATCCATAACAACGGCACTGATTGTCCAAAGGTTGACTCTGTTTTACTTATTTTTTTGCTAACAATCACTCTTCTCTTCTTTTGTAAAATCACTTTTATTTTCTTTCTTTCAAGCACAACAAATCCAAATAAAGGTGTCAAGTTAGCAGTGCAGTTAGAAATCATTTGCTTCTCTCCTATTGACAACGTCTGTGTAATTAGATGATAACCACCGCTAAGCGCCACAAAAACCTGATACACTAAGTATATCTATAATATCTAAGTTTTGAAGAATTATAAACAAACACAAGGCTCCTGCACCTATGATATTCCATTTTGAGGAACTTGAAGTGAATCTAAAATGATCTGCGGGGTAATGAAGCAACAGCAATGCCCACCAACAGTTTAATCAATCATCAGGTAGGATGGAAAGAGAGAAAGCAAGAAACAATGTAACATGCATCAAGAGAGATTTGAGTCAACATCATGAAAATAAAAAACACAGGAGAGTCAAAAGTCTGCTACACACTATATTTAGATTAGCATGAAGCTAAACATGTTTTACTGAGCTGCTGCTCAGATTATATTGATGCTGAAAACATGAATGTGATAAAACATCATAATATTAATAATTGGTCATTTAAAAAAATAAATAAGTCTTGCTCCATTAATGGTCAAAACAGTTTTACTGTGAATAAATTAAGTATTTCTTTGGGGGGTCATTTAGAAAGCTTAATAGAAAGAATAAGCTAAACCTGCTTAGTCCATAACAGAGGAAAATCTAGCGGCTGAGCCTATCCCAGCAATGAGGCAGGGCACGCCCTGGTAAAAGTAACCTATAAAATTGGCTGAATTTATAAAAAGGAATTGTCTATTGTTAGCAGTATTGGAGAACTTTATTTTACTGACATGGTACAAATGACACATTTTAATGCAGTGATACAATAGAGTATATTGGTGACTTCTTTTCTTCCTAAGAGTGAAGACACACTAACCAAACTGCTAGCAGTTTAGCTAAGCTAACACTGTGGCTTCACACTCTCTCCATCAAAATAAACCTTTATACTAAATTCTCTGCAAGGTCAAAAATAAAGTTGTGTTTCTGTTACTGTCACCAGCAATTTCCTTTTCTAAAAATGCCAAAACCTTTAGAACAATTAGCTAAATGTTGCTAAATGATGACATGATTGATACATTAGAATATCATCAAGGTCATGTCTCGTCTGGAATCTGTCCTGTTCGCTGTTTAACCTCTTAGATTAATAAGTCATCTATCCATTTAAAGTCGACTGCTGCTTAACTCCAATTAAATCTAGATTTTTCTAAATTGCAATCAGATTTGTTTTTAAATTCTCTTTTCTTATTACTCTACAGTAATTTATCAGACGCTTTTCCCCAAAGTGACGTACATAAGAGGATAAGAACAACAAAAGCAGTAAATCTAACAATAAGGGACAGGATAGATGACAAACTGCTGTAAGTCTAGTTGGACACAGGTGTTGTCCTGTAGGGCTAGAAGCAGCTATTTTTTTTTACCTTTTTTTGTTTCCATTTGTTCCCAATATCTTATAGATAAGATATATCTTATATATATCTTTCGTGCCATTTATTTTTATTTGTTTGCCCTCTGCTTCAAAATACCCCCCATAAAAATGGCCAATTGTGGTTACATTCAGCTATCAGTATTTTCAATTCTGTTAAAGTAAAACCTTGATTAAAGCACAAATTAAAACATGTGCATGTAGAGCTTTTACAACTATAGTGACATGCATTGATTTCTTGAAAGAGACATTTACAACCTGATTATCTCAAATGTTTTCTTATCAAGTTGGCATTTTCCTTAAACAGTGGAAAAACAACAGTTGCACGTGTTTGCTGCTCACATGTACTACTGACACAAACGTTTACCACCCAGTGAGTCAGAAAGTTATTTTCTGAACACCCTTACCTGCAAATTGTGCCGCATCCCTATAAGCAATATGTAACATAATAAAATGTAACCACATGACAGCTATTAAATACGAGATGTTTCACTATTATTCTTTCATTTAAAGAATGTCTTTTACCAAAAGTTGGTTTCAAGGCTCCAGTAAAGATGCAGTCATACAGCTTAATGTTTAACACATTTAATTTGCATTATTTGGCAATTTATATATTCTATATATTGCTAAAAATTCACAGATGTGGTTCAGAATAAACTTTTTGGTGTTTTGTCATCTTCAATCAGCCAAAGGAGGCAGTCTCCACAAAATAGCAGCTTTTCTTCCAGAGTTGTGTCTTTACTGTACACCTGAACGTAGAGGCATCTTCCAGTTGGGTTGTTTGCCTGCATGCTACCATGGGAAAACAGCGGAAGAGTTGTATGAGATGCAGATTTTGTCATCTCTGTCCTTTTAGCCTCAGGGCTTCCCTAAGGCTGCCCACCAATGCAGAGTGCTATAGCTGTGTGTATTTGTCCAGCATGTGTGGGCATACATTTGTGCGAGTGTATGCATTCTTCTAACAAGACAGAACCATTGAAATATTTCTACATTTACTTGTTATTGTTTTGGGATTTGGTAACTCTGTGATACAAGATCAGAAAAAAACATGCTACACTGCAGCTCATACCTTTATTTTCAGGTTTGATCTGCCCTGAATAGTAACATCAGTGATGGTTTAAGGCTTTTGTTTCCCTGCTATTCAAATGATCCGTCTCAGTGTGTGCAGATTAATGCAGAAAAAAAAATCAAGACTACATTACGGAGTTTGCACCAGGACACAGAGGACGGCTGGCGGTAAGTGGAGCACATTTATTTAAAAGGTTGTCAGGTAGGCAATCCACACACTGTTCCTGTAAACAAGGTGCTATGAGTCATTTTCAACAGCATTTTAAAGGCAGTTTAAAGTTTTATCATGGCCTTTATGATCTCATTTCTATCTCGAATACCTTCTGTAAAGTGTGACAAAACCCCTTTTGTATGAAAAGTTAGTCCTTTAAAACAACAACAAAAAAAGAGCCATATTGTTTCTGCTGCTGATAACCCCTGGTAACATTTGGCCTTTAAATTCCCAAACACTTTCAATTACCCTGCTGCATGTTCCATTCGTTCCCTTCCTTATCGTCTCCCTCTTCTGTTTCAGCCAGCCAGAGGTTGCCCTGCAGAGCCGCATTAAAATGTGCACCTGGTATCTTAGCTGCCGAACAATGCCATTTTACATTAAAACCTATTCCCTTTCCTCCTTGCCATGCACCGCAACGACACTTTGTTTACAGGCTGCCACTGCTTTCTGGACGGATGGGAAAATGTCATGGAATGCTAATGAGCTACTAATTCTCGTCTGACATGGCTCCCCATGTCAGTCAAACAATATCCGTCCACTCAAAGTCATTCAGTTTGAAGCCAGTACAGTGTTAGCATATTAGCATATTATCAGTACAAACTCACACCTTACTATTCACCCTCAAAAAGGGTTGAATTAAAAATAAGTTGCATTTATATTAAATGTAAAGTTAGCTGCTTTCATAAAATAAATGCAATAGACCTGTAAGAGCCACACCACTGGGACTGCATGGAATTATTTGGCTGGGACACTTACTGGCACTGCAGAGTATGTTTTCCATCCTAATAAGCACATGTTATTGATTTTAAAATGAGGATATCCACTAAAAATCAAAATGACTTGAAGACAATGCATCATGTTAAGTGAAAAAGAGTAAAAGCTCCGGTACATTTGATGTGTTGTTTCAATCATTTTACATAAAGAGCATCCCATTACATTTTGCTTTATTAAGCCAGCATTATGAGCTGTGGTTTTCTCCTTCACACAAAGACATTATGAGCCTTTTTTCCTCAGCTCATGCCATTCAGACATCGCTCTGTGTGCCCTCATAGATGTTGCATAAATGAATCCTTCTTATGTGCTGCCATCTGAGCCGTGATGATGCAAAATTTCAGGCTGAATAATTTATCGCTCTGCCCTTCGGAAGCCGGAGCTCACACCGGGTGCCATCGCTCATAACTAGGAGTTCTCATCACAGACCTGAGCCTGCTGGCATCCACTCAGACATCTGTGTTGTGTGATAAGAGCGCCCGTCACCGGAGGAAGACTTCAGATCTTACTTTGCATTGTGGCCTCTTGATAGAAATACAAAGGAAACTAAATACATTCCTTTTTTTAAAAAAAAAAAAGCAGTGGTCTCTAAAGGATTCAAGTTGTTATGAACTGTAGTTTACTCAATGTAAGACAGATGCAGGGTACATTAGCACTGGAAGCTTTTTAAACTGTTTCAGTTTAGTCTTTTCAGGAGAAAAGCTGAAAAAAAATCTTGTTAATCTTTGCCCTTTTTTTCTTATTCAGCTCTGATGACAGTGAGTGCCACCCTGTAAAGCAAATTATAGGGGTTTTGTAGTACTATAATACTGTCTCGCGTATAAGATAGATTACCTCTTGGTGTGGTTTTTCATGTAGTTCCCTCATGGGGGACAGCATGACCTGTTTCTGCAGAACAGAAAGTTTCTTGGAGTTTGTGAACGCCCGTCTTTAGATAAGACCAGAAAATCTGTTTAAATCAAACATCTGATTTCTTCGAGCAAATATTCCCTTCAGCATTCATTGGCAGAGCTTTCTGATTTTCATTTCATCAGCCCTAACTGTATAATGATTTGCAGATTAATTCCGGCATAGCAAAGCGCAAGGAAACAAAAACAATGCAGCTCTTTATTTCCCAAATCACATCTGTAATGTTCAGATTTTTTCTCCAGATCATTTCTTACCCAGCTAATTGACAAAAAGTGATTTCATAAGCTTTGTTTACTGGAATGCTGCGAGTATAATGCTTATGAGCTTGCTAGATAATGATTACTGCTCCTGTGCATATCAAGTAGGTGATTCATTTGCTCGGTGTGAGTTGTGTATTTATCTGAGCAGCGTCTCGGGTGTGAGGGCACAGGCTTTTCATTACTGTTAAAGTTGCTGATACAGATCAAAAGAACATGAATCTACTCCCTTATGTTTACCATGTCAGAAAAGAAATAAATGAAAGTTAAACGCACAGGATTCCCTCAACTCTGCAGGGCTGTCCTCTCAGTCGGAGCTTGTGAGCAAGGTTGCCTGAAGGTTGCTGATCGTGTGAGAGCGCGAGCGCCACCCAGGCCTTCGCCCGCCCACCAGATGAGCTGTTTGCTAACGTGTTCCCCGACGGAGCTCAAACTGTGGAGGGCACTCATCAGATCCGTTCTGCATCACCCAACAGGACAGATTGGGCGTGATGACACAGGTGACCTTTGGATCATCTATCAGTACTGACGTCTTTCTCACAGAATAAAAAATGTTGCATTAGCACAAACGACCTTTTCTCATCGCTATGTCCTGATTACGCGGTGCCGTGAGGATCCTCCCCCTGCACGCCCTTATCTCAGTACTACAAATATGAGCCAAAGAATTACAGTTTACATCTACTTCAAGTGCCCTACAAGGGAAGTCATGCAGCAAATTGTCTCAAATGTGGTTTAATACAAATGTGAGATGTCTTTTCTCTCTCAGTTGTACCCTGCTGCATGTCCTTTATTGAAAAGTTGGCTATATAGTTATTCATTTGAGCTTTTTGGTTATAAAGACATACTTGTATGCAAACGTTTGACAGTCAGAGACTATTGAGCTTGTTAATATTTATCAGGAAAATAATGGGAACTGAGTCATTAAACTTTGAGACATTAGAAGCAACAGGCTCTTTGAAACAGCTACCATGCACTCACAAAGCAGAAAAATGTGATAGGTAGCTCGTAGAAGGTCTTTAAAAAACACCAGACTCAATCAGGGAGTTGAATTTCTTTTCTTCATAAAATATAAAAAAAAGGGGTTTTGCAAATATTTTGTGAATAACTTTTGCATCTTAACAAGCTCTATGCATGAAAACTAATACGTCATTTGAAGAAGAAAGAGGTTTTAATGAAAAAAACAAACTCCTCTTCAACTGTAATTGTGGCTTAAATCATGTTTTCGGCAGAAGAAAAACACAAGTAATGACATTTTAAAACTCCAATTTATGCATCACAACTTTATTTTACCCTCCTTGAAGTTGTGTTTGATTGTTTTGTTTTCATTTTAGACTCCTGTAAAGGACCAATAATAATGACAAAGAGCATCTTTCAGCATCATGTGACAATTTTTAGGTCAAGCATTTCTGTCCTTCTGTATTTGTGTTTTTAATTAAAGCAGTTCATAAAAACTGTTTAAAACAGTTATAATAAAAGTGAACAATATGGCAGGTTATAGATAATTTTGGAAGTTCTTTATCTAAACTTGGTACTTTGCTGTGAAAACATATTTCTACTGTATCTGACCCTCTATCATAGAAATGATTTAAAGGAAATGTATGATGCTTTTAAATTCTATTTTTTAACATGAACATCATTAATTTATTGTCTGTATAAAGTAGAACCGTATTGCTTTGTTGTAAATTCCTGCTTATTCTTGCTCCACACACACCTTATAACCCTGTTCTGAGGTGCGTCTTCAGAGCGACTCGTTTTG
>JBAMIG010000024.1:6298101-6311226 GCA_037177335.1 Kiunga ballochi | reverse complement strand
GCAAGTCTGGTTGGACACAGCTATCATCTTGTAGGACACAGGTGTTGTCCTTAAGTGCTAAAAATTTTTTTTTTTTTTCTTCTCCTTTCTTTACATGAAAAGTAAACAAAAGTGCCTTACTGAACAATTTGAGACAAGTGACAGATTTCATAGAACGGTTAAAGAGAAATATGCTAAATTTTTTACATTTAATCCTGCAGAAGATGTCCGTTTATAAAACATCTGTGCTTATTCTCAAAGTGATTTTTATTAATTCATCATAAAGACTCATCGCTTTAGTGATAATGTGTGCTACCAGCCCTGATGCTAAAGCTAGCATTTCAACTCACCACTGCGCTTGGGTGGATAAACAATATGGCAACGTAGATGTATGAAAAGAGGATGGAAATGTAGTATAACTTCTGAAATGGACATATGAGGAGGTAAACACGGAGTAAGGAGCATGAACGGGCCTTAACAATATGATGTCACTGATAATCAGGGGTGCCCAGATCTCGAGATCTACCATCCTGCAAGTTTTACGTGCAACCTTTATCCAACACGCCTGAATCAAATAGCTGAATTTCCTCTTGTGCACACCACCCGGCTCTGCAGAGGTCTGCTAACGAGACGTTCATGTGATCCAGCTGTGTGGGGCAAAGGTTGCATCTGGAAGTTGCATGATGGTAGCTCTCGGGGACAGAACTTGGGCACCCCTGGTCTATATAATACCACAGATTAAACGCATGTTTCAGTTAGATCTTATAGGAGAGTGTGCCCAAACTTTCGACTGGTACTGTACCCATCATGTAGTGATTACTTTTACTTGTGATTGATTGGCTTTACTGCGATGGACTGGCGTCCCGTCCAGGGGGTACCCCGCCTCTCGCCGGTTGGCTGCTGGGATAGGCTCCAGCCCCCCCGCGACCCCGTTAGGGACAAAGCGGTAGAAAATGGATGGATGGATGATTGGCTTTAGCTTTTGTGATAATTCACCGAGCACACTAAGCAGGTCGTACATTCAACTTTTTATCCTGCTGGATTTTATGCCGGATGATTACTGATCCTATTTATTCACATTACTGCCAAATTTGGCCAAACTGAGTGCAGTAAATATGCTTTTTTTTCTAAATTTGACATGTTAAATTTCACATGCTAGTAATTAGCTGAATCAAAACCATGTTTAATTGTCCCCAATGGAGTCACACAAGTAAAAAGAAAAAAAAGGGCAAGAACTTACCATCTTAATTATGATTTACTAAAATTAAGAAGGTGCTATTTATATCTCTGGCAATTTGCAGGACATTGGGCTGTCTCTGAACTGACTCACTTTTCTTTCTTTTTTTTGCCCAGGTTTATTTTTGGCTGCTGAAGTTATAAATCCACTTCTTTATTTATTACTGTCCTCACTTGATATAAAATTCATAATCAGAAACTCAGAAATTCATAATCAGGGAGGTCTAAACCGCTTGGTTTGCCTCTCCGCTGAACTTACAGCATTTTAGAGAATCTATTTCAAAATCCTTCAACTCCCCCCAAAGGTTTTAGATGTTTCACTGCTCCAAAGCACACGATTAATATCAAATGGGTCTCCTCAAGTTTGACAAAAGTGTGTGAACGACCCATTAGTCTGAGCTTAGTAAGGTAAAGTAAAGCAACATATGAAACGTGCAGCCTCAAAGATAAGACTTGAACAAATCAGATCAATTCATAAAATATGTTTCTAAAAGTTTTTTTTTAAATCCAGGAATAAACTTCAGATTCACTGAGTTGGCAAAATAAATGTAGCTGTATTTTAACTGAGGTATTGTGTGAGAAATTGAGGTTTGAATAAGTAACGCTCTGACTGAAGGATGAGCAATCTATTCACTGAGCTAGAGCCAGAAACAACATGAAGGAAAGATATTGCTCTGTATGCTGCAGGATAGGTTTGAACCCAATTTCTAATAAACATTTTATAAGTGAGAGGAGTTTATAATTATTGATAAGACTGCAGAAGTAAAATAGTCTGCACTCAGTTTCAGCTCCTCCTTGTAAGATTCAGTGGGTGTAAGAATTAGCTTCCAGGGCAGCACCATCAGCAGAAAGGTGGAGCCAATAAATACCTATTATATAATAATTAGTAATTCACACTTTAGTTTCTAAATGCTTGCCTTACTGAGTTGTATTATTTGGCAACGTGCACAGACATTTAAAAGTACGGTAAACAGTAGTTGACATACAAGGCTGTTTAAGGAAACAAAGAAGGTAAAACTGAAAGAAATGAACAAAAAACCTCCTCATTTCACTTACTGCACTCAGAAAACACACAAAACTGAATCTGACTCTAAATTTGTACTTTATATTGAGGAGGGGAGTACTGTCTCACTTTTTATAGCATATTAGCTAGCTCTTACTTTATGTTTACTTTAAACTTTGGTATTATCCATTACCATAATATTGACAGTCTGTGAAATGCAATCAAGTGTGAAATTTTAATTGTGTGCTGAGAGTCATCTCTGGGTCCCTGGGGGTAAGAGGTGGAGATGTAGATCTGGTTCAGTGAAGTTTTCACTGCCTGGAGCATCTATTGATCAAGAGAGGACTGTAAATAGAGGGGCGTGCAGGCAAACGTGGCAGCCTCCTTGCTCTGCTGCTTTTAACAGGACCTGCTTCAGTTCTATGTGGGAGATTTACTCTTTTTCTGTTGTTCGCTTCACAGGCAGCACAAAGGTAGCGAGCGGGTGCTGAAAATCGTGGTTTGCTTTGGGGATAATCGGGATAACTTAAAGCCAAGAAAAGACAGAGTAGAGAGGTAAAAATAAAAGAGTAGGTAGAAGGTAATCTAGCTCTTCGTTTGGAACAACCTGTTCTTCCTAATGCTGAGTTACTTCCCTGAACCTTCCTGGAAATCCATCATGAATGAACTGCGCTCAGATAAATGCAGCTATGGCAAGTCATGTAGCATGAGATATGCATTCATATTAGTGTGAGCTCGAGATTTCAGCAAAACATTTCAAATAAACACTTGATTTTCCATTTTGCTTTCAGGGACAAAGGATGGATTTGTATTTTGTTGCTGCAGAGGGGCAATCAGAGTGAGTAATGAAACAGACTAACAGTCTAACAAAGGTTAACAGTGATACTCTGGCTGCACCGCTCTACCTCTGCGGAGCTCTGGTGTAAACACAGAGCTATTTTTGGTCCTTTTTGGGTGCAGGTGTCCAATTATATTTCACACACTTGTGAAAGTGCTGCTGGGGATGCAGTGGCACTAGCTTACTGTAAAACCACCTTGGAGGAACCTGCAAGACAAGGAGGAGTAGAGACGTTTAAAAGGCAAAATAAAAACAAACAGCTGCACAATGTCTACGTTTTTTCAGTGTGTGTGTTTAGCCTCTTTCTCAGCCATCTCCTTTAACACAAAAGTCACAGAACCTGAAAATGACACAGAACCAACACCTCTCTATCAGATATACCTGTTCCATTTGAAAACACCTATTTTCTTGTTTTGTTTTGTTTCTAACAGATCAACAGGCCCCTGCTGAGATCCTGTCCAGTCACATGGACAACAATGGAAGCGGTTGTGAATGCTGCAGAGTTGCATTATGTGAGGTTGGAGATCCAGGGTGAGGGTCAGGTCTGCACCGTGTTTAGTGAGTTTGCTGAGGATGTTTTCATACAATCTGCATCATTTTTCCTGCTAATCTGGATTTAATATCTGTCTCATTTTGTCCTGCTGAAATGGAAGGCACCATTTGGTGAAAAGAGTATTTAGGATGTTTTTTATTTGTAAATGCTTAAGCCCACTCCATATTCTGTAGGAGGAGTTTTCTTATAAATCTATGAGCAAATAGCTTATCTTTTGGAGATTTTGGGTGCCTTGTTTTTCACAACAAAGACCTACTTTTGTCTTCTTTGTACTCCAAGATGAATTCTGCGATGTCCTGAGGTGTCTAAAATAACCAAAAAGAGGCTATGGTGTGAGAAAAATTGCCCCTTGTGGAACATTGCTGGGAGTTTATCACAATAATGAATGCTTCTCCAAAATCAGCACAGTGACAGCCACAATCTTAACAATGCTTTAAGGCTGCACTGACTGTGACAGGCCTGGCAATCAAATACACTCTATCACCTACACAGAATTCAAACAAGATTGTCCTTTTCTAGACACCTTGCGGGAAGCTGTTAGCCACCTTGAAATAAAGAAAAGAAGAAATTCAAGCACACAGTTCCTTGAATCTGAAATGGAATATTTGAGTACCAGACCATGCTTGTGTTGGTGGGACGGCAAACCTGCCACAGACATTAAATAAAAGAAACGCTTCAAAGACATTTCAAGCATTTGCTGTATTACCACTTTACAAGGCAGCTATAGATCTCCTATAGCTTGTTTGTTTGGAAAAATCCATCTGACAGATAAATTCAACATAAAATGCTCTGATGGTAGAGAATGGGGAATATTGTGACCGTTATTAAACCAACTGCAATTTAATATATGATATAGGTTTAAATTTTACAACTGTGCAACATAAAGGCAGTAAATAAAAGAACCAAGGTGTTTAAAAGCTGTTGAGAGCATTGCATGACAATCATATCCAATCATGAGAGTCCTGTGTGGGAAAGAATAAGCTCCGTATGGTAAAGTCCTCCATACACTATAAGCATGGGGGGAATGATTTATGTGAAAATAAGTCACGGGTTTCATTACTGACACAAGTAACCAGGTGAAAAGTCAGCAAAATGAAAAAAACGGAATGAATTACTGAGACTTTTTTCAGCTTTTTGCCAGAATTGTGGTGATTTCAGTCTTTAACGTTTAACTGCTTTCAAAGATTGACCAATCATTTATTTTTATAACCTGAATGAGGAATCTACGAGCACGTTCTCAACCCCGGGATCATTTTAAGCATCAAAACATTTTGGACATCTTGTTCTGTTACTTATTGAATAATCCATGCCTGACATTCTTGCATTAGCATTTTTAATTCTGATCAGAAATTCATATGACCTCATGCTTAGGAGTATGTATTTCTACTGTGTGCGGGCAGGTGATGTACAGTCGCTTATAACTGTCCTACATTACATTTTCATTAATAAATCAGAGTAGATCAACAAATATTTAACAGATAAAACTGAAATGTGTCTTGTTGACAGGAATATCTATGGTATTATAAGGAACTAATGGTCATTTAGTTCCTTTAAGAAACCAGCATTTAGCATGTTTTTACTCATCACAAGTTAAGTCAGGGCTGGGGAACTATGGTCCTTGAGGGGAGGAAGGTTTTCCATGTACTTCTGATCCAGCTGATTCAAATCAAATGGATCCAACATCTTAACAAGCTCTGCACAGCGATTCATTCATTTGAATCTGGTGTGTTGGAACATGAAAACGTGGAAAACGTTCAGGACGAGGACCTAGGTTCCCCACCCCTGAGCTAAGTGATTGAATAATCCTAAATGCTTTAGCTAGGGGGGGAAAAGATAACTATGTTATGATAGTTGTACAGTGACTGACCCCTAAACAATCTGGTCAGCATGAATACACGACTGAGATGATGGAGGAAGGTCATCTGAGCTTTCTTTCCCTGGTTTTCTCTATTCTGGTTATTGTTATAACCAATGCCTAACTAACAAAAAGAAACTAACTGCAAGATTATCCGATAAGATACGTTTATAGGTCACTGTGGGCCACTCTCGAACGTTTTTAGTCCAGATACCCAATTTGCTGTCAGCAGAGGTGTACATTTCAGGTGCCAGAAAGTAAAAGTCCTGCCATCTTCTTGGATCTACCTCAACATTCAGAAGAGGTGTTTTCACTAACATGCTCATTTAGCTGCTAGATGAACTGTTATCATTAAATTCAGCTGGTTTGGTTACTGGTTGGAACAGCTGCTGGACAGGATTTCTACTTTCTGGACCAGAAATATACACCTCAAGGCTTTTAGTGTCAGCATACTGCAGCAGATACCAGGTTACCAATACAACAAGATGGCGCAACACACAAAACGGCAGTCTAATTAGTCTGCTGATATTGCTGCACAAACAGCAGTCAGAACAGTGAGGTTCAGTTCCCACATGCATTCAGTTATGGATGAGTCCAGTATTTAAATGGACATACAGACCTTCATGTGGTTTAGATTGGCTCTCACACCTACTCCACTCCAGTGCTCAGCATCAAAGCTCCCCAGGGTTATGGTTTAAATGCTCAGCCCTTTTCTATTCATTGACAGAGCCACTTCAAACAGTAATGGAGCTTTATAGGGAAATGAGAGGAAATTGTTAATTTTGCTGTTTTATGCAGAGAAAACAACCTACTGAATAACAACAACAACAAGAAGCTAACTATTGATTGTAGATAAAGGAAACCCAAATGCACACTCCTTTTTTATACAAGACATTATATAAAGTTTTAAAAAATGTCATTAATGTGGTTTTAATGCTTAACCCTACTGTAGTGCACACTTTAACCAAGTTTATAATGTGTGAAACTGCCTTACCGTGCGAGAAAACCATGATTGAAGTATAAAAAATCATTTAACGTAGACGTTTTAAAACATCTATAGTTACAAAATCTCATTCAAGTTTGACGAATGCTTGTGTAGTTTCATTCTGCAACCCCTCTGATCTCCAAACATGAAATCCGTCGCCTCTAAAATGTGAAGCAACAACTGTTTGATGACTATTTGATGAAACATGGTAACACTATGTTCCTCAGTGGAGTTGTTTTCCTTTCGATTAGGACACAAACCACAGGAGGATATGTTTCACCGACTGCTGAATGTTTGTGACTTTTCATCTGTGAAAACACCACATGCATGGTTTGCACTTCACTGCATAAGAAAGCAAAACCAACCCTTTAATCTGTGCAGTCAATTGATACATGAGGATAGCCTCCATAATTATATCCTGAGGCAAAGATCACATACGCATGCAAAGGTGCAAATTTGAATAATGATCACTGTTGATGATCATTAGTCCAAAAATGTATTTAAAGGTGAAAAAAAGCAAATGTCAAAGTGTGTTTGCTTAAATTTCAACTTTACCAAAGTTTGGTTCTCATCTGATGCAATGCAAAAAAAACTGCATATCTTTTTTTTTTTTTTATTTTGTCCCATTGTGCATCCATTTATCACATCATAACTGACTGTTACAATAAATGCTGTACCTCCAGGCTACCTTTGGATGATTACCCCATATACAGAAAACACATCGATGTTTACTCTTCTGGTATTCTGAAGCAGCCTTCTGCAAATCCACTAAAAGGGTCGTAGATAAAAACCTGTGTTTAAATGCCAGAGACTGAAAAGTCAGCATCTAAAGAGCAACATGAATCACTTTGTGCTGAAATAACAGTTTAACTTTACTGCCAACATAATCATGAAGTTTGACATTATTAAAGAACACACTTCATGAAGATTCAATTCTTGCTTGCTGGTAAGTTTGAATAATTTAGTTAAAATAATCTTTTATTAGGCAGAGAACCGTACACTTTACTGAACATACAAAATGCTAGTCTGCGAAATCATAGAACCACACTGACTTTTCTCCACTAATCATCATGGCTGAGGCTAAACTGCTACTTCACTGATTAAAAAAACTAACGGTAACTTCTGATCACTTAATGTAAATCTTTTGGTCTAACCATAATGATTGAACACAAAGGAAAGTTGACAACTGACTAACTTTGTGCTTGCTTGTGTCTCCGGTGTGCCCCGTCTCTCGCCTGCTAATTGGGAAATTAGCTGGCGAGAGACTTCAGCTTTACCTGAATCAGCAATATAGAAAATGAATGCATAAATACTGATTAAAGAAAAGATATGTTAAACAGGTTATTAGATGGTTTTACAGGAAAAATCATCAAAACATTAGTCTAGACCATTCACAAAAGCTGATGTGCAAATTAGCTATTAGTTATTTCTGATATTCTTTATCTCTGACTCTAAGGAAGGACCCTATCAAAAAAAAAAAGTTATTTGTGTCTATGAATTATCAGTACCTTGCTAAGCTAAACTCTAAGCTTCTCAATAAGTGACACAAAATTACAACCTATCTTTAGGCAACTTGTTTCTATTTCCCAAAGCGGTAAATACCAGCCAATGCCACTGGCTGTGTCAATGTAAGCTATCATTTATAATAATTAGGTCTGCATAAGACTCATCTGGTTACAAACACCTCATAACCATGATACAAATGTGTGACTCGTTGTTAACTGCTTGGCTCATCTTAGCTAATAATCAGCTCTCGTTCTGTTCATTTTCAGCAGAGGGGCGATGGGAAAGGCACGCTGATGCCTTGCAACTTGTTTTATTATTCTTTGTTCAGGGGCAGCTGTAATGTACAGCTGTTCAACAACCAAATTGGGACTTAAAAGTCATTTACATTACCATAGGAGAGTAAACCACATCACTATGAACTTACAGTCAGTATGATTATCTTTGTTATTCCAGAATTTGGCTCAACAGACATGTTATGTGTACTTTATGCAGATGCTGAACTTTTGAGCTAAATCTGGGGAAATACTTGGTTTTGAATAACATTTTTTAAGGTCAACTAAGCCACCCATTAGAAAATTAGAAAAACCTTTAGTGAATTACTGCTGTGATGTGACAACAAGGACCCTGATAAACAGTAACAAACTGGAAGAGAAACCAATCTCTAGGTAAGCCATTAGCAACACTCAATAATATGACGTTTAATTAATTACGTGAACGCAAATTATATTATTTTTCTTGCATTTTTGTATTCAAGCAATATAGACTCTGAAGTCACATCTGACCAAAAAAAAAGAAAGAATAATTGGATGCCTGCCAGTTTTGTCGGCAGCTGAACAATACAGTTTTGTTTTCACTCAACTTCAGCCCAACAGAGCTTTAATAGCAGATTTTATCTAAACATGCAGGTAGTCAGTAGAGCCAGACACCTGTAAAACTTTTGTGTGACAGCAGTGCCTTCATTAACCTTCCAGCATCAGTTTATATAAATAAGGGTTCAAAATAGAACGTTTTAAAGTGCTTCTTTCACCCAGTGACAGTGCATCCTGGCTCCCATTTCTTCTCTGTCAATCAGTAACTTAATGCTCTTCTCTCAAGCTGTCAGAGCAATTGGTTCTGCTCTCCTCTAAACTTATTTGCCTTAGGACCACCTTTGCCTGTCCTTTCACTCCATTTTCCTCTTTCATTAACCTAATCGCTCACAGTCTGATTTCACTCCGCCTTTCCCCTTCCACAGTCCTCTGGCCCATCCCAGAGGGGAGCATTTTGAAGGTGAGTCAGCCGATTAGTGTCCAGCTGATGTACTGTCCCCTTCTAGATGCAACCTCCTTTGCGTCCCCCCATATCAGCCCACTGTACAGCAGCCCACTGGTCAAAATAAAGCTGGGTAACATTTTTTCAAAAGAGGTGGATGGATGAATTATTGCAGGCCAGACTGTGGAGATGACAAAGATTGTGGTAAACACATAACCAGATTGCTCCTTGCCACAAAAAGGAATGCATACAAGGCGATCAACGTTATTTGTTGAGGGATTTTTTTTTATTTTAGGGAGTCTGTGCTGCTGAATGTTGACTTTCCCTTGTTGCTATGATTTGATATATTAATTCATTGGCTGCCAGCATTAACAGAGAACCCCGTGTTGCCGGCATTTTGGAGCATATTGGCATTATTTTTATAAGGTTGTAGCATTTGCACGACAGGGGGTCTTTACGGTGCACACTCGGAGAAAATCCACAACATGTTGGGACCCAACACATTCTGCCGATCTTTTCTTGAATTTGTAATAAACCTTTTTTATTCATCAAGTTGTTGTCCAGTGCACTTTTTTCACATCCCAGCTACTCATCTCCTCAGTCTCTCAGCCAGTAAATAAAACTGTTTGCTTTTTCATTGTGTGGGATCAGTTCGGTGGGTGCTACGAGCTTGGGCAGTCGCTTGTGCTCGTGTTCTGAGACAATAAACTCAATGATCTCCAATGTGCTCATAATGTGCTCCAATTGTTAAGGTGCATTGGAGTGAGTTAGTCATAGCACATTCAATAACAGATCAGTGTGAAGAGAGGTACAGTCAATCCATGGTGGGAAAATGAACCGTTGTACTATCCTGCTGTAACATGGAGAACGAAATATGTTGCATTAAAAAATGTCAGTAAATTGGTGTCAACATGTCTCCCCGAATAAAACAAAAAAAAACATTATGCTCTTTTTCTGAGAGTCGAACACTTCTTTCCTCACAAACATCATCATAAATCAGGACTCATGTCCATCAATATTATACCCAGCATGTTGGAGGAACTCCCAGGTGGAGAGGAACTGCATGGTATAGTTGTTGTCGAACACAAAGAAAGCCTTGAAACAAACAACCTCAGTCCCCAGCAGAGCCTGTTTCGACAGCGTGGCCTAAAACAATGGTGAAAGCTTGGCAGGTTGTCATCTCATCCCCAAAGCACCGACTGTGCAGGAATTGTTGATTGTTTATGTTTTTATGAATTCTCGACCAGTTTTGTCCCATCCTGTTAATTACATGTCAGTCAGTGAAACAATGAAAATGACGTTATCGAACTGCTCAGATAAACGATAGACTGGAAGTATAACTAATCATGACCAAATGCAAACATGTGAAACCAGATGTGTCTGTCAGTGTAAAAGTATATGCTTGATATAATTTGAAAAAAGGAAGAAAGTTTTGAGTTACTAATGCAAACACCAGATTCCTCTCTGTTTTTATTTACATCTTTATCATTGTACTCATTCTTAAATCATTTGGTTGGTCTATTTAGCAGACTTTTGTTGTGTTCAGAGTTTGATAGTAAGCTCTACCCTTAAGCTCTGAGTCTGATGTGTGTCAGGTGTGTTGCAGCAGGGAAAGCTCTAACGTTTGCAGGACTACGGCCCTCAAGCACTGGAGTTGCCCATCATTGTTATAAATAGTCACATTTAAAGCTTGTTTGATAAATGCAACTTATTGGCTGACCTGTTACTGTGTCCTGGGGGGATAACTGGCCTCTGCTCCAAGGTACTTTGCTTCCTGTTTTTATTTTTGTAGAGGCTATTTAATCCTTGAGGCATCAGAAGAAGTCTTCTGGTACAATGTTATTACCAATTATTTAATATGATGACATCATATCAGACATAAGAATAAGCACGGTTAAAATCCATTGATAAGCTGACCATGCACTGGTTAATCTTTAGGAAGCCAACATTGCTTTAAAGCATGAAAAGCTAAATAAGTGTGACTTTGTCAGCAAAAATAATTAAAACCTTTTTCATTTATTACCCTTAATGTAGGTAAACTTCCATATAAACAATTTATCTTCCCAATCAACCATGTCTTCATGAAGCATTTTTCTTTTCAAAGAGTTCTAGGATGGAATAATATTGGTTTATTTTGCAGCTCGTTGCTACTTCCTGGTTTATTAACCAATCATATGTGACCCCTTAAGTTAAGCTGCAAAGCAAAAGCAGATTGTTTGGTGTTTAAGTATTTGCAAAAGAGCTGCAGAAACAAACGCTGGTATGAATAAAAAAAATGGACCAGACAGGATGAAACTTATTTCTAAACAAAACCTAAGAAGCCTCTGC
Source organism: Kiunga ballochi (assembly GCA_037177335.1). Classification (NCBI taxonomy): domain Eukaryota; kingdom Metazoa; phylum Chordata; class Actinopteri; order Atheriniformes; family Pseudomugilidae; genus Kiunga; species Kiunga ballochi. The sequence continues at coordinate 6,299,692 of JBAMIG010000024.1, read as the reverse complement.
ACTTTCCAAAACAGCAAACAGCCAAAAGCTAATTAAATGCAAATCAATAGGTAGAGAAAACTAGGAAACCAAAGTCATTTCAACACAGAGTTGGAAGGTTTATCCTTCACAGATAAGCACTGGAATTTTACCTAAATTAAAGGAAAGATTTTCCTTAACCTATACAACCTTTTGGCTTACTTTGGGCTCAGCACTCATTAAATGATTACATATGGCTGTATTGATAAATTACTTCAGTAAATTAGTTAACAGCAACACATGTAATGATGTTTGGCCCAAGTGAATAGAGTGTTTGGACTTATAAACCTGTGAAATACTTTTGTTTTCCATTTGATGCTAACACACATCAGCTCATAAAATTAATTAATCATATAACTATTGCCAGCCACCCCACAGACTTATCCTTTATGAGTAAACAGTGCGACGGCAGCTGAACCATGGACATTTGCAGTCACTAGCAGCAGGTCATTGCAGCAACCTAAAACTTTGACTATTACACAATAACAATTCAACAAGACACCCTCTGAGCTTTTCTTTGTGTCATTTGTTACTAATGTGGTCTTTGAAGATGATAAGGTTTTTAACTGTTAGAGACACACTCCTAGTTTGGAAGTCATGGTTCAATCACTACTGGCACCACTGTGACCTTAACTTACTATTAAATATGTTCTGAACATCCTCATGGTATTGTCCTCTGTATTTTTAAAGCTTGTCTTGCACCCAATTTTTGATGATGCTGTCTCTAAGGATTAGTACCCACAGCATATCTGTCACTATTTCCTTCTTCTGTTGTGTTTCGACCACTCCGCAGTGTATGAGCTGTCCCCAGTGTATCGGTCTGGGTTTAGAAGTCCCACTGGGTATTTGCAGTAGTCATTATTCACCATCTGTGAGAGTATTTCCTCCTTTAAATCTGGAATATCCAACCCACACTGACTACACACATCCCTTCATACTATTTCTGCCTCCTGGGTGTGTAGTTCCATACACGCCATATTTATGTATATGATCCGTTCCATTTGAGAGGAAAGCAACATTGTTAAGTTTTAATTTCACATATTTTATGTACATTATTTCTTACTAGTGATGTTCTGGCTTCATTTTTTAATAAAGCTGTTTTATTCCTCGTGCTTTACTTCTCTACTTTTTCCTTATGATGGTGGAAGGTGTTGCGTTTAATGACAAACTTCTTATTTCTGTCTGGGGACAAAAGAGTAGAAACCTAATCAAGGCGAGGTTTCCCAAAATAGGACTTAAAACCTTTTAAAAAGTATTGATGCAGCATTGTTGCCTTATTTTTCCATTTAAGCAAACTATGCTAATTAGAACTATATATTTACTGCAAATCAAAAAGAAGAATCAAGAGCTTTTTTAGGTTTTTATTTCTGGAGAACAGAAAATATGGCTGGATTTGAACATGAAGTTGGGTGGAAATAAAGATGAAGATGCTAAGGGGTCTGAACTTGGTGACATCATTCATTTTAATGCACTGTGTCCAGTGCTTTGTTCATTCATCTGGGCACATCTGTCAGGTTGCAGTGGAAGACTTAAAGCAATTTGGAGGAATTTCTTTCCCTGCAACTTGGTAAGC
>JBAMIG010000024.1:6283043-6298001 GCA_037177335.1 Kiunga ballochi | reverse complement strand
TTACCCTTTAAATATCAGGAACTGTTACGACGTGCCGATTAGCCGTCACACGCTAATCTTTCTTTTTTTTTTTTTCTGTTACCATTTATACCCCTTGCCAGGCAAAATGGTCCCACTCCCACATTATTACTCACTATTCCTCAGAGCCATTCTACTCCAGCTTTGGTTAATTTGAGATGAAGGGGAACGATGACGTTCTGCTTTCCATGTGTGATACTGTTTCATTCTGGTTTACATGGCACCTTTAAATATTAAAACTAAGCTCATATGTAATCCTTGGCAGTGTGGACAGTTTAAAGCTGAAGATCAGACACACTTGTTGAGACTTGCTAAAGGCAAGACTGGTTATAGTAGCACAAATGTTCTTTGTTTGTATCTCTTATTGTTTTTATTATTATTATTATTCCTGTTTTATTAACTTTTTTAAATCTTACTATATTTTTGGTCTTTTTTACAGTAAAGCATTTTATTTAATGTTTTCTTTGAAAAGAGCTGCATAAATAACATTGTATCCTGATTTACTGTGATTAGGGAGTCTTGAACAATACATTGACCTGACGTGTTGCTTTATTTCAGATGCGTGAGTTGTATTTTGTCAGATTTTAGATTTATTGTGAATTCAGATGAATATTTAGAGTTAGGGAATCTTATCCATCCTGCTATGTAATTCGTTTGTATATTCATAACCCTGAATGTTAGACTGTGCTTGAAACCTTCTCAAGCACAGAAAAGGGAACTATTATCAGATTAAAATGCGATTCATTGGCAACATTATTAAGACGGTTTAAGAAGTTTAAAACTCATTTCACCTGGTCAATATGGCAGAAAACACCATGAATGCATGGTCATATTACAGATCACTGGAACCAAGTTTTGTCATTTATTCAATTGCTTTTTAATCTAATGCTTCAATGAGAAGTTTGACCAGTTTCCTTCTGGCTAAATAGCACAATTTAAACATTTTAACATCTTAACAAAAATTTATGTTGAATGTGCTTCAGCTTATCATTCAGCTTTGGCTGAGCCTTGTTGTTATTATAACACTGGATAATGTATTAGGAAAAGATCCACCCACAACTTGATTGTGCTGACTACAATCTGCCGGAGGCCTCCATTGTGCCAACCATGGCATGTTAGCTGCTTCAGTTGGCAGCCTTGCACTGAGCTGTTTATCTACATCTTTATCATCATACACATTCCCAACACATACATGGCCTCTGCACCAAGATAACATTCTTCCTCTGTTCTTTTTGTCGAGGTCACCTTATCCCCAAGGCCTCAAAGGGAGTTTCATGTCAAAACAAAGCCACCCCCACCCTACTGCTACCCACAGAGTAGAGCAGAGTGAACTTATTGAGCGACTTAGCAGGCTCAGTTTTAATCCATCACAACAAAAATCAAACCAGCTCAACCTCAGTTCTTATTAAATTCAATTGATGTAATTGCAAGCAGCTCATCTTATTTGTACAATGAATTTGCGACATTATGTCTCCTGATTGCCATTATACTTCTTTATGGTCTCATATTGGAGGGAGTTTAAAAGTTTGTGATGTTTTTCATCTGTAGCATTTTAAATTATTCATTACAGAGTTCATCAGGGAATTGCCTTCTCTCCATTACATTATTGGTTTATGCAAAGCAGGAAGCGACTGGCATCCAGGATGTGACTGTGTGTGAGTCATCACGGCAACATACGATTAGATCACATCTGTCTTTTTATCTGTTGGTGGTGGACACATACATACAACTCAAACAGGTGTGTAGCTGAGATTTAAATGAGGATCAAGTGTTTCTTTTATAAATACATAGTTTTTTTCCCCTGGACTGTCAAGTTTTGGTCCCCATTGTGATTAATCATGATGCATAACGTCATAAAGTGAATGAACAAACCGGTGGTTATTTTGTCCCACAATTCCAGCCTCTTTCTCTTTGCACTAGACAGCAACCGTTTTCTTTAAAAACAATCATAGATCATTTGAATGGTCATCATTTTGTATTAAATGACATAATATGTGTTAAAGGTGAAAAATGAGGACTTTAAAAAATTACATATGATGAACAGAAATGGTAAAAATAAGAGTCCTCTCTGTAGCGCATGTCATGTAACATTAACATGAAAAGAAATGTGTACCATTCCTAACTGGTGTCTATGACCTGGATAAAGTTTTAGTAGTCTTTTTTAGATTAAATGATTTGGCTGAATACTGTGTCTCTGACTTGATTATAACCCAATCCATTTGTGCAGTACCCAGAATTAGATGGAAGTCTAGTGAGTGTGTGCCTTCTGCGCTCTGAAACGAGCTGCATGCTGACTTAAGGCCCATTACAATAGATCCCACATTCAAGCTTTAAGGTTAGCAATTAATTACTTCAAACTGTGGCACTTGTTTCTTGTTCAATGTGTGGCTTTCTGATTATGCTGAAGTTTTTTGTGAAGTCTCTTTGTGTTGCCAATTTCTTGCATGCATGTCTTACAATAACTTACTCGCCCCGCTTTTCCCTTCAGAAAGGTAACCTCAACCTGAACACAGAAGTGACACAGCTCTTTTTGGAAGTGAGTGCGAGTTTGTAATTGTCAGGAGGACTCTGCAGAGCATGACCTGGCTGCAACAGACACGTGTATGCCAGCAGAGATTATTAGATGACTCATCATCACCCATTAAATGCCAAGATGGCTCCAGGCTTTTACTGATAACTGTTATCTAAATGATGAAGGGGGATGAAGGGGGATTAAAAAGCCAATTGATGCAAACAGGCAACTCATTACATAATCGGTCTTGGCAGAGATAATAAGCAAATAACAAATGCTTTCAAGTAACAGAAAAGCATCGTTTTTAGTGTTTTGCTTGCACGTGATATTTTAGGCAGGTATACTCTGATGATGATAAACTCACAGAGAAGTAGTTATTTTTTTCTTATAACCCATAACCCTATTGCATCATCATATTAATTTGAGAAAGAATGGAGAGTATGAATTTAATTATACATTTTCTTGCGCCACAACTGTATTTGACAACATTAAAGGATGTGACAGGAGTGTATTTCTATACTCAGGATAGCAATACACTTGCTGTTTTGGACAAAAACAACCGCTCATTTAGCAAAAACAAAAAAAAACAAAAATAGGCATAACCACGGTGAAAAGATAGAGAGAAGGTAACATAACAAGGAAACACTCAGACTGACTTTTACTGACTGGAGAGAATTCAGAGAAGAAAGAGAATACCACATGGATGCTGGAGGCGGTGTTACAACAAAATCTGCGACCTGAGCTTGTCTACATTTTTCTGCATTATAAATGTTTTACAAGAATATCAAGGGCTTTAAACCAAGATTGTCCTAAATTTTACAATTCAAATAATTTTTTACCAGAGTATGGCACCATTAAAACTAAAATGTATCCATACAAAGTCTTCCTTTGGTCTTTTTTTAAAAAAAAAAACAGTTGAATGCAACTATTTCTAAGTGAAAAGAATCCTGTAGCCCAATGTATTTTGGTTTATTCCTTACATGCAGTTGTCTGCAGTCTGAACTCAGTTGTGTTGCGTTGATGACTTGTGGTGATTTTTATCCTTTGCAAATACACTAAAAAGTCCCCCTGATCACTGTTGGTTCTCCATTTCTCGCTTATTGTGTTTATTTTTCAAAACACTGAGTTAAATTAGACAAAGTGAAATATATCTGCTTGCAGCTATAAACCGACTGCCCGTGGCAGGAAAGCCAATCAGAGGTCTGCAATGCAAAGCCCTGCACCTCAAAAAATTCAGTGAATTTGAAAAGTCCCACCTGACTACAAAGATCCTTTCTCTGGCAAATTTTGGGGTTGAGGAAAACCTTTTACCTGCATAAAGTGAAAATGTGAAAAGGCATTTTATAAGCCCAGGTAAATGAAAAATGAATTAAATAAATATATTCCATCTCTTATAGTGCACAAAGTACTAGTGGTGAATAATGCTTATACAGCACTGACTCATTCAATAAGGAGTGAGTCTCTTTTAACATCTTTTGCACTTGAGAAGAAGTCTCAGAGAAATAAAGTCAGTGTATAACAAATAGGCTGATCTAAGAACACCATCAAGGGAATTTGGTTAATGTGTTTGTTAGTTAGGAAACTTAAGCACACATTGTTATCCCTCCAGGATGCATTCCTCCCCCTTCATCACTCAGTGCTATCACTGTGACAATCAGGAGAGTGGGAGGAAGAAGTGCAGCAAGAGGAAGCACAGAGGGGGGAACTGGGTGGGAGCATGATGAAGGTTCTCAGAAGTCAGATAAGAGAGCCCAGACAATCCCTCAGCTCTTCCCACTTGTTTTTCATATCAGAAGGGAATATATATCATATCCCACACTGTCTTGGCTACAATAGAGATGGTCTTTGAGTTAGCAGCTTCTATTATAGATGCATCTCATTTGTGTGCAGGAAGGACTTGATATCAGGCAAGCAAATAGGGGAGGAGTCAGCAGTGGTTTACTCTTACAGCACTGTTGTTACTGTATATTTTCTATGTGCATGCTGCGTTTCTGTCTGTATAATACATACAAGTTGCATTAATAAATTGCTGGGATGTAAGAGAGAAGTAAAAGGAGAATTGTTTGGATGATACAAAGTAAAACCAAAAGAATGTGCTTTGATATTTATGTCTCTGTGGGACGGATGGCGATTTAACATGCTGTAAATTTTTCATCTCTGATGAAATGCAGTGTATTGGCTTCATACTACAGTATGGAACTAGAACGATTTAAAAACTGCAATACAAGGTCTGTCATGAGTACAACAGTACATTAGCTTGTTTCCTCTTTTATGATTACAAATGAAGAAACATGAAGGGAAAAGTAGCTACAACTTCACAAGCAAGAATTTTATTATTTTAGAATTGTGCAATTAAAAGTTATCCATTTGAAACCTGCATGTAATTTATGATAAACGCCACACAAAGACTCACAGCAAACAAGGTATGAGCTATTAGCTAGTTTAAAAAAAACCTAAGCTAATGATAAAAACCTCTATAATAAAACCACACATAAATGCCAAGTCTGATTGGACTAAGACCTCACTCACACCAAGGTTTAGCATTACAGTCACCTCTTCTCTTCACACCTTCACTTTTTATCTCACTACATAAAGGGCACACTAGGCTGCTAATTACCATCCCTGGATGCTGGTAGTGAACCTAAATAGTTAATAATAGTTCATTGTGAGGATAATTTACTTGAGTGAGACATGTACAGTTTATTAGTTTCATGGAGAGTGGTAACACACCAACCAGAAAAATAGGATGTTCTCTGTTGTCTTAACTTTGAAATGCACATGCATCTAGATCAGAATAGAGTGGGATATAATCTTATATTGCTCAACATCTTGCACAGCCTAATTAATGCTTGAATGGGAGAAAAAAGCTACAGCCATGTTCCAGACGTTTTCAGACTTAATATTTTTGGCTGTCATAGCAACACAGTCATTGCTACGGTGCTGTGCTGACAACGACATATTGTTGAGTCCTTTTAAGGTTATTTTTTTTTTTACAAATAAAATGTGGCTTTATCTTGTCATGATTGTACACAGTGAATAATCATAATTCGTAAAAACAGTACAAAGGCAATCAGCATGAGTTTCATAATATATTTAAAAACAATCAAACATCTTTATACGATAGATTATTTACTTCTCCAGAACTACTGATCAATGTGTCACATCAAAACAACTGCACTGATGCGAGTAAAACATTCATGAAGACTTCGCATCAGAATCACCAGACTGCTTCAGCTTTTCTTCAGAATAGGTGCCCACTAAGAGCAACTGGTAAAATCGAAGTAAAATTGATGTTTAGGGGAAAAGGCATCATGCATCAACACTAGAACATCATCCTAGCAGTAAAATTATGATTTATTTTCAATTCGACTTTATTTGTAAAGCGCTACTGCACGACAATGTCATCTCAGGACGCCTTACAAACATCATACTGAGCCCATTCATCAAAAATAACCTTGATAAGGGAAACCAAAAGGTTGGATTTCTATCTGTATTAAATAAATGTGCATGAAAAGTCAGGGTAGTTTCATCGTAGCTGGTGTTTGGGAGAGGTTGGATGATCACAAAGTGACAAGTGCTTTAGTAAATCTGGATTCCTGCAAACCATTTTGGTTAAAACAAGCTGTTCACGTGTATAAAACTTCACCCAGCACTGGATGACAGACATGTATGTGTAACAGCAATTAATTGCATACGTTTACTGATTTAATTATATTCATTTAAACATATTAATATCAGTTTATTATCTTTTTCTAACTGTACCACGTTATAAATCTCATGTTGCAGTTACAGAACAAGACACTTTACTTGTTACTTGTTCAACACTTAACATAAGTTGAATGACTTTCCCCACACATATATGTGTGCACCTATGCATATGTAAGCCCTTAACAGACTAAAGACACTCTCTCTCATCCAACTCCTCATAACCTCACTTTCATTTAGAAACAAACATAAAAAAGGAGAAAACATCCTCCAACATAATTCCCAACTTCCTCAGTTTGTCCAGATCAGCTGCAGAAAGGTGGTTGCATAGAATTAGCAGGATGTCTCTGCTGGAAGCCATCTGAGTTAATAGCACTGAGCAGAGCTTTTATTCTGAAATGTAACACAGCAGAGAAGAAAGAGAATATAAACGATCAAATGCTAATGCAAGTGCTGTAGCCCAAAGTAGCACTGAGGGGTGTGTTATAAAAAGAGCCAGAGAATGCTAGCAGTTCCCACACAGCTTGTGAGGATTGATTATTTAAAGAGAGCTTGCCGGTTCTGACCCCGTTTGCCTCTGACACCAGCCCAACGTCTCAGCCCTGGATTCCCCACCAGCCTTCTGTTTTTGGATTATGAGCTTGCCTGTCCCTCTTCTGTTCCTGGTCCGTTGTGGCTTGGATTTCTGCTGTGTGCTGCTTATGGGTTCACTCCTTGGCTACCCGTTACACCTAACGGGGTTGCGGGGGGACTAACCCTAACCCAGCCGGCCAACACAGAGAGACAAACCTCTTGATTCTCAAAACTGGTTCAATCCAGGCACCAACTTTGTGCTGGGCCAAAGTTGAGAACCAGCTCACGCTGATAAGGGCGGGGTTATCTGGCCATAATTAATAGTGTTAAAACATGAACCCACATCTTAATAAAAACAAAGAAATGGACTCTAAGAAGAAGAAGAATATACCTGAGGAGGAGGCTCGGTGTGCCCTGGCTTAATGGTCGCCTGTGGAGATTCAAAGTAAATGAAACAGGGCAAACTGAACAAAGTTTGTGTTCAAGCAGCTGCAGACAAAGAGAGAGAGACGGTTGCAGCTACAAATGGTGCCTCAATCAGCTGATCAACAAATGTAAAAGGTTAAAAAGATTTCAAAGATCAGAAGGGGAAGCTGGGACGCAGCGGTAACAAGCGATCCTAAAGCAACCTGCATTTTCCCAAACCTATTTCTGACCTTGGTGACGGCTGGTGACCTAAACAAGCAGCGCCCTGAACGCTGCCATGGTGGAGTTATCCCTCATGATGGATGATACCGGTGAAAACTCATAGGGTGAATCCTCCTTTCTTAAGCTATAACAAACCAGTATGACATAGAAACAATGGAGGAGAATGGCAGAGTTTTTACACTGTAGTTTTAAACATCAAATATCCACAGAATATTTAAATTTCACATTGTTGTTGCTTTGTTCTTTGTTATGAGTTGAATGGGAAATGATGAGTCTCTGAACAGACTGCAGCATCAACCTCCACCCTGTGGAACCGATCAGTGACAACGGGACTCCAATGAGAGGGTTCCTGAAAACAAAAAGATATGTTGGATTAGATATTCTTGTAGCAGGAATATTATATGGGTGCACTGACATCAAATGTGCAGAAATTGTGTGGTGCAATCATGCCAATGTGGATCAAATTTCATAAAGACTGTTTCCAACACCTTGCCGGATTAATACCATGAAGCATTAAGGCAGCTCTAAAGGCAAAAGCTCAACAAACCTCATTACATTGTGAGGCTGGAAAGAATCTGGAGGAAAGCTATGATATTTAATTTTTTATTTAGCCAGTGGCGATTGGGCGAGGTATTTTTAGACTGCAGGAACAAGTAACATCAGTTTGCAGCTCGTGCACTACAAGACACCCATCTGCTCCTGGCACCACCTTTGACCCTCTGTCCTGACACAATCTTCTCCTGCTTGTAAATTCTAAGATTGGATTTGGCTCTTTATAAATGTGGAGCAGATCAGGTGAGACAGTTAAGGGCAGCATCAATATCCGAGCCTCCATTCTCCTCTATGTGTGTATTTACAGATGAGAAGGAAAATCATTCCAAACATTGAATGTGGATTAAATATATCGCTTAAAATATGTATTTAACTGAATGTATCGCAGCACAACCTCTTAAATATTGATCACAGCAGTGTTTTTGCAGCTTACCTATTTTTGTTTGTCATAGTTTTACTGTTCTATTTTACTGTCCTCTCGCTCTTTTATGCCACATTGTCCAACAAATATTTACTGTCTAATCTGCTTTCATGTTCCTTCAGTACTTTGCTAACATGCTCTGCTGCCATTCTGCATTTATGTAGCTATTATGTTATCTTATCTCTCACAGAACTGTATTGTTTGCCATCTCCTTCCCCATCCTACTCAAGAACCACCTTCTCTTCAAGGTTATGCTGGTAAATAATTGTACTTTACCAGTAAAACACATTAAATGTGCGTCTTTTCATTGACAAATGCATCTTAGGTTCATTCTTTAGATTTGAAGCTGGTAAAAACTTATATTAACCTCAGTGGAAAAAAAATGCAACAGTACTAATAATATCATATCTAATTCATGGTAAATAATCCCACCAATAGGCTTTAAACACTTCAGTCAAAGGGTCCTTTGTGTTCCAGTATCAGTCAAAGCCCAGGAGATGCGTTCCATTAGAAGTGGGCCATATGTTGCTTTCTGATGGCTGTTTGTTTTTCTACTGAATTCACAGATGAAGATATGTTATCCCTGGAGACCAGGAGCTTGTTAGCCTGTGTGTGTTTGAGAGGAAAAGAGCATTGAGTGAGAAGGACTGAGATGGAGAGAGTGGCTGTGGCTCGCCACAGCTGCAACGTTTACGCTGGCCGGCACAGGAGGAGGGTCACCCGGAGCAGAAAGGCACGCATGCCAAAGTGTCACAGCTGTGGCCATCTGCACTGTAAATGGGGCTTCTCCTGGGGAGCGAGCAAGGCCCTGCACTCCTTTCTCATTTAAAATGTGGGGTTTTTTTTAAAAGCATGTAAAAAAAAAAAAGGGGGGGGGGGGGGGGGAGCCTGTTAGACACGGTCACATTTTTTTTATTTTTATAATAAGAAAGCAATCAAGTATACATCAGCACAGACTCAGTACATACATATTGTTAAAAGAGTCATGATGCAGCACCTTAGATATTAACCTGGACCTTGCAGCTGTATTAACTTACTGTAAACAAATTCATCTGTGTTTTTGGGGTATCTCTGCAGATTCTTCCCTAAATCCATTCATCACTTAAAAATTACCTTTTTAAAGTGGGTGTAATTTGCAGTTTCATCCTTTTAAAAAGCTTAAAGAAGTCACCGAAACAATCAGGGACTGTACTTTGCTCCCAGCATCACACAAATAAAGAGTGAATTTCCAGCTACTGATTGCCACACATTTGATGACCTAGTCATTATTTATGGCTGCAGCAGTGTGCATATGGGAATAAAGCATGCTGCTCATTGCTTTGGTAAAATGAAAGATACTGTCTGCCGCTGCAGAAGTGCACCTTATTTATGGGGGTTTCAGGAGTTGGAGCTCCACTCTGCTGAGTATACAATTGGTCCTTGTTAATATATATTCATTGTAGACTGTTTGATGGAGTTTGATGACAATGAGCAAAACATAGTGTCAACCTTTGAGAGGATAGAGGCAAAGCTGGATAGAAAACTGGCTGTAAAATCTCTAATGTTGAGTGCTTTGGCTATAAAGAGACAAAACGACTGGAATTACACTTCATTTCAGGCTTACAGTAGAAAAAAGGTTACAGTTATAGCTTGTGTTTCTGGTTAAAATGGGGTATCATTTTGCATGTGCTGCACGCCACTGACAGTTTTCCCATAATAATGATACACACCTCTCTCCCTGCATGATTACAGCTGGTAATGAGCATGAGGTTTGACTATGATTTAGAGTGAGACATGTTGACTGGGGGACTCAAGTGTGAGAAGCAGGAAATTGTATCACCTCTGGAGAATGGGCACCCTTCTAAATTTCCTGCATGCACAAAAGAGGGCACTGCAAAAAAAGAGGGCACCAAATATAGTGAAGCAGAAAACGGGAATGAATTTGCTCTGACATTTCAGAGCTAGTGCAACTGTGTCAGAGCAGCTCTGCCTCTTTTGCCTTCATTAGAAGTGACCTCCATTACTATTCATGCACTAAATCTACTGTGCACAAGTGAATTTTGCAGACTCAGAGACAGCTTAGGTCTGCTGTGCTGGACACAGGCTTGAATTTTGTCTGGTCTATGTGACGTGTAGAAAGGGTTGACCTTATCCAAAGCTATGACTGTGACTTGTAACATAACATAATTAGAGTTTAACAAAAATCTCCACATTATCCACATATCTCTCACAACTATTTTTCTGGCAGGCTACTTCCCAGAGGCAAGCCTTGATCTGCCCATGCTTTTTTAATGATTTGGGACTGTGTAGACATTATATCATAAGATTCTGCCTGGTGATAATGTGCACCCTCAGCTTGTAATCCTGGCAGCCTCTTTTCCCATCTGTTGGCTGTTATGTGCAAAAAGTCTCCTTGAGTCTTGCAGCCTGACTTGCTCCCCAAAGTCATTATCTTCATGATCAAGGGTTAGACTGAAGAGAGACCATAGGCATTTAACCCCAGAGACTGTAAAATAGGAGAAGGGAAGTATGACAAGGTTTGGCTGAGGTGTAGTCGATATGTTGGCACCATAGAGGTGACAGCTGGAACCTTTCACATACCCTCATTTGGCTTCTGTTAGTTTCTGGAAGATGTACTTACCTATGGTCATTTACACAGACACACAATGGTCACACAAGGAAATGGTGAATATTGATACTTTTTTGAAAAAAAACATTTATGTTAAATGGACAAACAAGGACCTTATTTTTCGAAAATGTTATTTTTCTTTCTGCTTTTTATGGGTTTAGTCTTTAAGGGTGATAAAAATGGTTCAGTCCAGCTGTGGTAGCATTGCTAAAAAAGGAAAGAAAAATATTTTTTAAAAAAAAGCTCTGATGACTCACAAACCTGCTGAATTACTTGTTCTGTCAGCCAGATTAATTATTTAAGATTACTGAAATCAATTGTTGCAATAAAACAGTAAAAACAAACCAGTAAAAAATAGATGCACAAGAAATATATCAATGCAGCAGAGCAGAATTTGTAACTACTTTCTTTAAGCAATTAGATTTTGAAGCATCGTCTTGATGAAACATTGACATGAATGAAAAATGGTGACAGAACCCCGGGCTTTGGATGGGGATGAGCCGAGAAAGAAGGTGGCAAACACTTCTGATGATCCTCCTCTGGTGTCAGCAGGAGAAGGACACGGCACGTAAGCAGGCAGCTAGGAATTTAGCCTGGAGGGGAAAGACGGCACAGGAGGGAATTTTAAAGAACAAGGATCAAACATATTGGCTCAAAAAGCATGAATTTCATTGGACTGAACAGAAATTAATCTTTGCTGAATGTTCGGTAAGGGAGACCTAATCCATCTTCCTCTTGCCTCCTTTTCCACACTGTCAAAACTTCAATATTAAATTTGGACGTCACTGATCTGATTAGATGGTTTTTAAACTTTCTGTCACCCCCAGCCAATCAAACCATCTTTCATTCATTTGTAATCCCAATTCTTCCAGACCATCCCTTCTACAGTTCCTCACCAGCATCTAGACTTCTCATGTGACATCCGGGCATCATGCAGCAACAATTTTAGCTTTCAAACTTCATTCAAGTTTTTTTTATTTATTATTGTACATTAAAAAAATTGAGTGGACTTTTAATTTGATCTCCACTTTTTGAAAAAAGAATTAGGTTATTTTACAGCACAATGCAAAAAACAAATAGTAGTTTATGAGGAACGTGAGGGGAAAAGACCTCTCTCAAAGCACACACAGAATTTTGACATACGTCTTCCTGAATCTGTAACATTAAAACATAATTTACAACTAAAAGTGGCTACACATGAGCTATCATTTAATATGAAGTGAATTTTAACTATGGAAATTATTTCCTGTCAACTAGCATAAGTTTGCTAGTAGCAGGATGTTTGCTAGTAGCAAACATATGCTAATACACAGCTGTAGTATAAAAAAGTGCATTTGTTAATGTGCTCAAAAAACAGTTTCACCTTTAAATTCATCAATAGACAGCTCTAATAGGGGGTGTATTTTACTGAGCTGAACTGCTCCGTGTATGAAGCTCAACGACACAGACTGTATGTACACCTATTCACTGACACCACACATACAAGCTAATTCATTCTTCACGCCTACCATTGTTTCATGCACAATTAGCTGTGTTTTGTTTGTGCTGAACACATTTTCATGACATTCTCAATTAGAAAAAAATTGCAGCACAAAAGTGGCCAATTAGGAGACAAAGAGGAAGAGGAGGCAGCTCTATCAGCCACCTAATTGGTGTGATTTCGTCTAGTTTGTATCATGCTGCTTCAGAATAATGCAGGTATAAAAAAATAAACACAGATCAATTGAATGGTTACACCATCATTTCATTCTGTTTTAGCATTATTGTTTTATATTTCCCTAATATTTGAGTGTGTGTGTGTAAAGCTTTCCCAGCTCAGTCCTGGTAGCTATCTGGATACCACAATTTCTCCACTTGTTTCAATATGATGCTGAATATAATTTGATTATGCACTCCTTCACGATGGGAGAAGCAAAGTTCCCATGTAGCCTTAATAAGTGCGCAGCACTGCATATTGTGGGGGTCTCACCTCTTCCCGCTTGTAACCACAGGACATCCCATGAAGAGCAGAGTTCAAGACTGTCCAATTTAGATCCAAGAAGCAGGGAGATCTTCGGACTCTCAGCCAAGATGCATCGTGTGCCAGAAGAGTAATGTGTGGGAGGAAACATGTATGCGCTGAGTATTTCAGACATGTTGAGGAAGAGTGGGATTGAAGTGTGTGAAGTTGTGGAAAGAAGCAAACAGAATGCCACGAGTAAGAAAAATATAACAGCAAAATATAAATCAATTCAGCGTGAAAAGCTACTTTTAAAGTGTGCTTACGCTTTCAGGCATGCAAATTATTGGAGATTATTGAGTGAATGCACAAAGAGTGGAAAATTCCAGACCTGTGCCGTGTGAGAAATAAGGGTTGCTAATGGATTTTATTCATTGAGAGCCAGCCACTAATGAGTAAGTAGGCAGGGAGAGGGCGAGCGGGGGTCAGCAGAGTGGGTCATAAGAAGGGCTGATTGCTATGCAGGTTGCTGGTGAGAGGGCCAGGTTCACCACACTGGATTTGATGATGTGCAGGAAATTGAATGAGCAATGCTACGTACATAACTTCTTTAAATCCATGATGGCAATGTCACTCCACTTATCAAACTGTGATCACACCCACTCATATATAAGTATTAGTTTTTTTCTTTTTGTTTTTGAAATTGTGATTATTTTTTTTATTTGTTCAAGACATCAAACATTTAAATGCAAATATTAAGTCATACATTTAAAAAAAAAAAAAAGGTCTCACAAATGTGGCTAAATGTTCTCTAGCCCTGTTTTAATAAATGAAAGATCACTTTTTGGAGAGTTTTCCTTAGGAGTTTTCTGCTAAACCAAAGAAAAGGGATTTTTAGCAGACAAACATGGAACAAGGTCATCAAAGACCTCGTAGAGTGTACCGAACATTTAAAATTGTTAAATAAAACACCAATATGGGAAAACCTTCACTCAAATAGCTCAGATTAGCTTTAGCTGTAAAATGCTAGCTCTCCATCTTTACCAATAAGTTACAGCTTGCAAACATAATCTGCATGCAAGTTGTTCATATCATCAGACTTTGCAATGATTTCTAACACAGAGCGTGCATTTTTAAAGGAATTTGTTTTAAGTGATACTGTTTGAAAATGTCAAACTAATTTGAGGTTATGATCATTCAGAGCCATTTCTATTCCATCTGATCTGACAGAGACAGGATTTTAGTGATAGCAGCTGAATTAAAATGATTTCTGAGGCCAAAGTTGTCATAAACCATGAGGACGTAATGCTAATTCTGCCCATATCTAACTCCACCCAGTAAACCTGTGCACCACACTGGTTTTAACAGCTGCTTTGGGTTAATGGTAAATAAAAGTGACAAATTACAAACTTGGATGCCGGCCGAGTTGAAAGATCTAAGTAACTGTTTCTGCCAACACCGACAGAATCACCAATAAAGTGGTTTCAATAGAAGTAGGTCATGGGCTCAAAATATTATTTTCTTTTTTCTTAACGCTTAGATTGTCAGTATGCTCATGCTTCAGTGTGTTATAACTGTTATTCTGTGCAGCACCTATTGATAATATAATTTGTCCAGAAGTCATATTGCTTGCCGGTTTCTGAAGCTATGGGCTCATTTCACTAACGTGTCACTGATGTACAGGTTGATAATTGGCTGTTTTTGAAGCATAATAAGAGCTTTCATTTTCTTTTAATTAATCAAGTTAAAAATGAATTGCTTGATGATTGCTGGGATTTGGGCTCCATCCAACTCTGGATTGGATGAAGCGGTAAGGAAAAGTGATGATGTCTGTAATGTCTGGCTATTTTCATTGAATTGCATCTTAATTTTCAAACGGTAAAAAAAATGAATAAATTTTTTTTTTAAAGGGGGGGGGGGGGGGGGGGGGTAGAAAATTGTCCCTCTGCTCGGGTTTTTTCTCTGTTCACAATTTTTCCCAC
>JBAMIG010000024.1:6266111-6279710 GCA_037177335.1 Kiunga ballochi | reverse complement strand
TGGTGCTCCGAGGTAAATATTATTAATGTTAATATTTCATATTAATATTAATTTATGACGCTATAACGCTACAATAGTGTCCAGCATTAGCCTTCCTGCTCAAAAGAACAACTATAAATAATTATTACTGATGGAAATAGTAAAGTTTGGGATGCTTGTGTATTGTGGCTGGTGTGTAGTAACACACTTGTGAGGCTGTGGTTGCCTCCATGACTACGTCCTTAAAGCCCAACCTAAAGTTGAGCTTCTGAAGAAGCTAACTTTCAGGGTAAATTATCACTTCAAGCTATCACTGGAAAGAAACTTGAAATATCGACTAACTTTAAGGTTTCTTTCTGAGTAATATTCTACTAAATTAACATGCAAGATGCCAGCTGCACACTTTTATGTTTTATTAAAAACCCTGTGAAATCTGTAAAGCTGATGAGTGTTTAACTGCTTTGGACAAGGTTGAGACATCGGGGCAATTGCTGCATCAGGTCCTCGTCATAATGACGAACTGGACTGCAACAGAATAAGATACACAGGTTAATTAGTGTGATTCTGTGCCACTGTTGCCCTGCACCAGTGGCTAATTTAATAGTTTTATTACTGCAGCTTTCTGTCTAATTAAATTGCTCTAATCTTATTTGCAAAGTATTGTGGGGTGTAAGTTCAAGGTGTTCCCTTGAGCTTTTGGTTTGTCACAGTTGTAAGACATGCAAGCTCAATCTATACTGTCCATAGAGTATTAAATGTTCAGGGCAATTAAACTCTTAGATGAAAGGAAGTGTATTTATAATATGTAAGAGCTTAACAGTAAATGGAGTCCAGATTGTAGCTGCAAGTCCAAAAATGGAGTAATTCTTTTTAAAGTTAGGTGATTAAAAAGTAAGTCAAAGTGAAATTTAAACCAAGCGGACACAGAGTTCATCCCTCCAGTAACTAGCCAGACTCTTCAGATGCACATGGCTCAGTTTGTGGAGCCTTCCTGCATATGGTGAGGGACAGACCATCACTCACTGTAATGGCGTCACACATGACCGTGTTACATGCCCAAAAGATCACGCCTGAAGGAAACAAACGCCACAGTCACACAGTCATGGTGACTAACTTTTATTCAATACAGTCAATTAGTCTGGCTGCCATTTGACTGTTGGGATTTAGCTGACAGGAAAGGGTGAGCATTTTTCAGCTTGTAGTTTTGTCTCAGTTTTGCTTACTTACTAATTCTCAGGTTATCCATGCTCTTATACACATTTTTAAAATATAATTTTTCCAAGCTGTCTTGATTCCATCTGACCACATATGACACCACAATCAGTATCAATATTCCTTAATGAGGAGTTTTTGTTGTTTTCTTTTTTTTTTTTAGTTTTTTGTTTTTTGTTTTTTCTTGAGTTTGGACCAATAACATAGAGTGAAGCCTACATTTGTCCTGCTGTTGGAGCCATAAATGGTAACTTTTCTGTGGATAACTTTGGTTCCAGTGAGTTCTGAGAAAGAGGACTGGGAATGCACCATGGTGTGTTCAGCTAGATCTGTTCAATTCTGACATTATAATTAAAGTCAGACCCATGTGATCCCATGGGCTTTTTGGTGACAGTTGTGATGGTTGCATATATAATATATATATATATATATATATATGCATATATATATACACAGTATATCAGAATTTCCATATCAAGTTATTGGGTTGGTTCTTCGTTGTCTCTTGCTACTGCTGGGAAAGTTATTTTCCCGTCAGGCAATAGTGTGTGCTGGAAGAAGGGCAATGTAGAGACCCCTTCTTTCATCACATACCACCAGGTGTCAAGTTCAGGATATGAAGGATAGACGAATAGAAAAGAATGAAAGATAAAGGTATGCCTTGTGTTGTCTCGTCATTTCTGAGTATTATGAAGAGTAACAGATGCAACAGTTTAATAGAAATGAATGTGTTTATTAGCTTCTTGCTAATATTAGCTAAAAGTATCAACATTAGCTATTTGGTCATTACTAATATATTCATTTCATTGTCAAGATAAGATAGTTTGTGACAAAAAAATAGGCTTTAGGTTTATTTTATTAGTTCCAGTACGAAGTGTTTACATTAAAACATTTTACTAGACTAGAAATACACTCGGAGAGCGCAGATCTCCGCCAATTTTATTGTTTTAATTATTTTTGAAAGCAGAGGCATTATTTGTGAAGGACTGTTTTCATGTGCATGACTGTTAGACAGTTCTCTACTTATGTGATGACATGAAGACAATTAAATCGAGTGTTACTTTAGACTCTCTTCAAAGACGTTTATGTGTTTTACAATAATTTTACACTCACTGCTAAAAAAATTCAACAAAATAATTTTTTGGGATTTTTTTTTTTGTCTCTGGCTGTTCCATGATTAGTTATGGGATTTATAATGATTGTTATATATTTAGTGTTGTTCACATTAAATTAACATTTAGATCTTAATTTTTGTGGTGCATACTTTATGTATTAATGAGTGGGGTGGTTTCTGCGCATGGCTGCTGGTCTCGGAAGGGTGCTGCAGGACAGATCTTGCACCATAACATGATATGAAGATGATAGGGGAAATCAGAGTGTACCTGCTCGACTACACCACTGGCAGAAAGTGATATTATTTCTTATTGTCAGTGATATCTACAAGAATTACAAGTTGCAGAAAGGAGGAAGTGTTGCAGAAGGCTACCTGTCTCTACAAGCTCAATCAAATTCTGCAAGAGCATGATGTCCTGAGAGATGGAGGATGGCTCAGTGGAGCCGCCATACTAAAGAAAACACCTACTTTGGCTGAGACTTCCACATTTCTGAATATGTGCTATCACATGTGCATCAACTGGTTATACTGGGTGCAGTCACGGGTATTTTGAGCTACTCAGTGGAAGCACTGCAATTAAAAACATCTTGTCCAAGTGTTTTTCTGGAGCTGCTGTTACTTTCCTACTCCACAGATCAACAAGCCATGCAGAACAACATGTTAAGAATTATTCTGTTATGTATTGTAATTTATACTTTCCCTTATGTGCCTTAATTCATTATGTCTACTTTGCACTGGATTTTTTATTAAGTCTTTTTATTATTATTTTTATAGGGATTTATTGCCTTTATATTATATTATTTGTGGATAGGAATCAACGAATAAACCCCAAAAGATTAATAAAATATCAAATTTAATAAAGAAGTTAAAATACTTTAGTAATCTAAGAGGAAAATTCCAAATCTAAACTAATCTAATCTAATCTGATCTGATCTGATATAATTTAATCTAATCTCCAAATCTGAAGATTATAAAAATCAGATTTTTAAACCGATCTGGACCGTAGGCGGTAATACTGTTAAGTGTTACATAATAAAAGAGGTACATTTTCCTGAAAGAGAATGGTGAATCATTGTTTCTGGTTTCAGATTAAGACAGGTGTTGTGCCTGTCCACCTTAGTAACTCTCAGCTCAAAGTGTTGATCATACATTTTTAGATCATTGTGCAAATTAGTGCAGCGTTTGTGGTGCTTCCATCAGGTTTCATTCTGCATCTCCACATCACAGCCAGCTTTGCCAGAACATCTTTGATGAACTGAAAGACATCAAAGTGGGAATCTGAACGCTTCTATAGATTTAACAATTTATTCCAATTCCAGTTTTTTCCAATTAAAGGGGTGTTTTTATGTTTTTGTGTTCATTCCTAAATAATTGCTCGTTGAACTTCACTGACATGTATTATTTGTGAGTTTTTCTGGATTACTCCTAGAGCTCCATTAACCTTTGATACTTTCTCTCCTTTTGTTCTGCGACCTCACTTTGGAGTCTCATTTAGTTTGAGCATGGACCGATGTCAGCTTGGCATTGGAGGAGGTGTCAGCAGGTCAATGACAAAATTGCAAGCAACCTGTCAGGAATAGTATTCATTATTGTTATTGGGGTAATTTATTGTTGGGAAGTTCTGAAGCTTTGCCATGCCCTTCTGGGGACATTGCCATTCATGTTGATGGGATTGGCAACAAACTGTGACACGTCTCATTGCTGACATGCACAAAGTGAAAGACTCGAGACAGCAAGTCACTTTGATCCTATTTACTTTGGGTTTCTCTCCTTTTCGAGCAAATAAATAGCATGTAGTCCAATAAAGCACATTGGTAGCTTAGTAAAGCTACACATACAAAAGCTCACACAAATGTTTGCTCTGCTTTGGGTGTTATTTACAGATACTGTAAATAATCACAAGTAATCATAAGTACCTATTTGCATGGCCCTTATTAGAACTTGTAAAAGCCATGTTTTTACCTAATAAACTGTATTTTGATTAGTTATTTATTATTTTTTTGCTTCCTGGTTTAGTGGTCTATGCCAAAGTTCCTCTTTCTGTGAACAGCCAGGTACTTCTTTGATTCCCCTTCACCACAGAGCTCGTTTATGTTCCCTTTAGCAACAGCTAAACCCTGTTCTACATTTAATATAGCCTATTATGCCACTTTCTGACTTAGTTTTTCTCATTTGTTTCAAATTGCTACTTGACAAAGCTTCACATTTGATTGACAGTCCTAAGAAGCACAGTTAATGAGTCCTATGGGAGCCTTAATAGAAACAGCATTTACCTTTAAGGTTACAAGGTAGGTCCTACTTATTACAAGCTATTTTATGTCCGATAAAGGCGACAATAGAGTGAAAGGTAATCCATATTGTCCCATTTAGAGAGCATCTCTGGACCAAAAATTGAAGCAGACGACTATGCACATTACCATGCCAAAATGAAAGGAGGAGAAATTATTTTAGCAGACAATTCTAGCACGATAGGACACATCTTCATGCAGGGTCTGTTGCATTTTTAACCCTATAGCTTCTCGGTTTAGCCTAAAATGACAGATTCTCCCTTTCAAAGATCAATAAAGTTAATCTTACTTTAACACTCCACCTCCTCTTTCCCTGCTGGCAATGGCACCACAGCCTCACACTTTAGCCATGCATACACACACACACACACACACACACCTATATGCAGACTCTTTATTGACATCCACATCAATACTATAGAGACAGAGAGACACGAGTGCACGTACACAAAAGCACAAACCAGTCACCCGGCCTGCGTGCTACACTGCTAAACAAACATGCACACTCACACAGCAAACACACAAATACACAGACAGATACACAGTATCCAGCCTTTTTAAAGAGAGGAGAGAAGCCTCTTAAGTTCCAGCACATTGCATTCGCAATGAGACCAGCGGGCAATCATCGCCCATCTCCGCCAGTGAAATGAGCCCACAATTGTGGAGAAAAGAAGGCCGTTTTGACAGGCAGGGTACAAATACAAGGCGATAGAATCTCAATGAGGCCTGAAAGAGGGAATGCATAAATAGATTAGATTGAAGGAACTGCAGCCACATAGAAAGCAAATCTAATTATGAGGCGGCTGTGTCTTCTGATTTTCGAAAAGGGGAAGCTCATCTCTCCCCGGCAGAACCTGCTGGATCCACTCGGACAACAGAAACCACTGATGGAGAAAAAAAGAGACAAAAAGAGAGCGTGATGCATATTTCATTTTCAAAGGGGGGGAAGATTTCATATGCAACAACAAAGACCCAGGTGCCAGTGTCATTTGAAAACAGAAAAACGCAGCCAACTGTAGGGGAAAAAATGCCAGATGTTCATGTTACTGTGACACCCACAAAGATGGAGAAGCGGCACAAGTCGTTATGCTTCGCCTGACATTTCTGTATGATGCTGGCATATCAAAAGGTTATAAGTCTCAATTTAACATTCAAATCCCCTTACTATAAAGTGCAACTACACCCCTCTCTGTGAGGAGATTTCCATGAGGCCAGTTTCTGCCTCAGTAAAGTGGGTTAATAGAGCACTCCCTGTCTTCCCGACTTTCTCACACACAGTTTTCTACACTGACTCAATTTTCTTAATTTAGCCAAATTCAGTCTGAATGGACCTTTTTAAAAAACCCAAATAACAAGGAACCTCACTGCAGGGGGGAGGAAATATACGCCCATTTATTTTAAGATTGGCCATAACAATTAAAATTCATTTTGCGGTAATTATACAGAATCAAATTAAACACAAAGCTGGTCTTCCAAGGGAATTATAGTGCATGTAATTGAAATATTCCAGCCTAGCTTTGGCTCACACAATTAAATATGCATTAGTAGTGTCCCTATCAGTCAAGAGTACTGTAATTCACCGTCAACAGCCGCAGTCGGTTCATGTGAGCTTTAAGACCAAACTCACTGAGGGGGAAGTAAAACATCACTTAAAAGCAACTGTCTTAGTGCTTTTCCTGATTATAGATGCAAAAGCAATAAGTACATTAAAAATTCAGCTGTAAGTGCAGGAAGTAACTCTAGTGGCCATTACTGTTACTAACAATAATTAGTATTCATATTGCATTCATTGGTGAATCACATCACACTGTGCTAGGAAACAGAATGAGTCAAAACGCAAAAAACAATCCCTTTTTTTTTTTTGGTCATGGAGTTTGGTAAGGACTGGACAGTAGTGCTTCAATCAGAGGCTAAAATGAATTAAATTCAGGTTAACTTGATTTGTTCAGCAGCACGTTGTTCGGTGTGCTCATCCACTTGCTTGGGGGTCTCCCTGAGCAAGAAGTTTCCTGATGCGGTGCTGCATGATCCCCCTTTTTATGCAATTCTGAATAAGAGCAAACAACAAAAGAAATAATCACATCACAGCCAGAACACTTCTATTAACTCCTGCTTGGTATTTCAAAGATACCATGTATAATTCACAGAGAAGCAGAGGAGGGGAAAATGAAAAATTGATCTGTGGAATGAGGTAGTTTTTTTTTCACTCCAAACTCCTAAACACATCTGCTTTTTTGTTGTTTAAATGATGGGTGAGCGCTCAAATGGGATTTTAATTACACAGCTTGCAGCCCCAACTGTCCTGTTCTCCGTTTAACGGTATTAATTACATAAACATCTACATGTGTTTCGCAACGTGTGTCAGCTTCAGAAATGTATCAGAAACTTCCTAATTATTACTTTGACATATTGATTGTGCTGTTTTTGTTGTTAAGTCCCATCTTGTGTGCAGCTGATCCTTCAAAGTGATCACACACCCTTTGACTTCCGTGCTCCTCTAAGGTCAGTCCCCCGATGAAACACTTGGGTCATGCACCTGATTACAACTTCTAACTTGTCCTCTGTCCATGTTCCTGCAAGTGCTGTCTGCAGTGATAGAGTGGCTGGCTGGGAGTTGCTGCCAGTGACCCTGGGTACTACCTTCTGGCCGTGGTGTGACTGATGGGTAGCCCACAGGTCTGTCAAGGAGCAGGTGGAGTCAGAGACTCTATGACTGGGTCAGCACTGCAGCTCTAACCTGCAAACCAGCGTTACTTTTCTATCTTTGTTCCAAATGCTGCTCTAATAAACACTTTTTCTCTATGTATGAATGTCTCAGGGCCAGTTAGATGCTGAAACTTTACCAGCAGAACAACTCATGAAGTTGCATCTTGATCAATTATGGATTAAAGAGCAGGAAAAAGTCTGTCTTTTGTGTTTTCCTTTGTCTTCAGTTTTCCTTGAAGGGTTTATGCAATGTAAGATGGCACAGGCTGTGAGAGCCAAACATCTATCTATATATTGCAGGTTCAAAACATATAACAAATAAAAACTTTAATCTGTAAGGTGTCATCTAATTCCAATAGACCCAACTTCAATGGACATTATTATTATTATTATTATTATTATTATTATTTACTAATAATTATTGTTATTGTCATTATTATTATTATTATTATAATGATTATATTGTCATTGTTGTTATTATTTTTTTATCTTTTTTATTTAATATTAAAAATTATTATTATTATTATCTATTATTATTTTGACAACTTTATTGTGTTTTAGTTCATTTTTAGTTCAATTTATGCTATTAACTCCTAAAATTTCCATTGTGCTTTTGAATTGTTATTTTTAATAGTACTTGTGAAACATTTGAAAAATGACTATTTTACTTGTTTCTGTCTCTCAGGGATTCTGACTCCAGTTTTAAATAAATTATTTCAGCAACAGTTTGGAGCTTATTTCAGTCTATAAAGCTGTCTTTGCAGAATTATTTCTGGTTTTGCTGAAACAGCCAAATACTTTTGGGGAAGACATGTCACCTTGATGGCAACATGTGTTTCCAAAATTCCAGCATACATCATCATATATGTAAGTCACCCATATATTACACAAGTATGCACTCCCATACCATCCTATAAGCCGAATTTTGTACCTTTTGCTGTTTTTCTTTCTCTGAAAAACAACTACAAAACACATGATGACCCTTGTCTTCTTCTCCATCAAAGATTAGAGTCCTGGCAGCATTTCTGTGGCGCTTTTGTAACCGCCTGTGGTGGCTGCAATGTGTGTGATGGCAAAATGGTTTGTGCTAAAACTCAAACACATGAATCCGATCAGACAGAAATACGCTGTGTTCAATCCTTAAATTCAAATTTAAACTTTATTTAGCAGCCCGTTTAACACCACCCCACAGTTTACCAATGTGCTGTACAAAGTTTAAATCAAATTACAATACAAATTTTGATCATATCAATAAGTAAAATCTCCAGTGGCCCAGAAATAAAATAAAATGGGGACAACAGATAAACAAACATTCATTCATCCATTTTTTACCGCTTAGCCGAAATCGGGTCATGGAGGCAGCTGCCTAAGGAGGAAAACCCAGACTTCCCTCTCCCCAGCCACATTCACCAGCTCGTCTGGGTGGATCCTGAGGCGTTCAAAGGCCAGCCGCGAGATGTAATCAGTCCAGCATGTCCTAAGTCTCTCCTCCACAGTCCGGAACACCTCACTAGGGAGGCGTCCAACAGGCATCTTAACCAGATGCCACCTAATCTGGCTCCTCTCGATGCGGAGGAGCAGCGGCTCTCTGAGTTCCTCCTGGATGGCCAAGCTTCTCACCCTATCTCTAAGGGAGACACCGGCCACCCTGCGGAGGAAACCCATTTCGGCCCCCTGTACTCGTGATCTCATTCTTTCTGTCACAACCCACAGCTCGTGACCATAGGTGAGGATGGAGACATAGAGCGACCGGTAAATTGAGAGTTTTGTCTTCCTGCTCAGCTCCCTCTTCACCATAACAGACCTGTGCAGATCGATCTCACGGTCCACCCCCATCTGCATCCTGCTTAGCTTGTCGATACCCATCCACTGCCTCCGGAGTCCCACAAGCCAAAAAGGTCCGACAGCTTTATGGCATCAATCCCCACTGGTGTCCACCAGCGAGTTTGAGGATTACCATCACGACAGGCACCGCTCACCTTACAATCACAGCTCCGGCTGGCCGCCTCAACAATGGAGGCATGGTAAACTGTCTATTCGGACTCAATCTTCCCTGCCTCACTCAGGACATGGTGGAAGCTCTGCTGGAGGTGAGAATTGAAGCTCTTTCTGACAGGGGACTCTGCCAGAAGTTCCCAGCAGACACATTTGGACCTAAACTCCCAGGGGCTGCCTCTGAAAAGGCCCTATCTCCTATAGTTTTGAGCCTGGTTTAAGGCACAACCAACAGGAACTGGTCTATAGACCTCAGGTTTCTCAATGGACTATTAGGCAGCAGAAGTTTAGCTCAAAATGGCGGAACCATACAGTGCAAACATTTAATAACAATTAGTAAAATCTTAAATTGGACTTTATAAGTAAACCAATGAAGAAAGACCAGTACATGAGTTATGAGCTTGTGTTACTTTGTTTATTGTCAGGAGCTGGGCAGCAGCATTCTGCACATTATGCAAATGCTGAAGAAAACCTTGGTCCAGTCCTCCTGGAAGGCTACTCTCCAGCAGGCTTTAGTGTTTCCCTGCTGCAACACACCTGAGCCAAATTAATGGCTCAGTAAATAGCAGGTGCCAAAATTGAAAACAAGTTGTTGGAGAACTTTCTCCTTTGAATCAGGTGTGTTGTACCAGAAACTAGAAACACTAAAACCTGCAGCATGGTAGCTTTCATGGACCAGAATTAGAGACCCCTGCAATAGAAATTTCCCACCGTGGCCTTTTGCACATTCCTTAGTTCTTTTTAAATATATTCACTAAAAGACAAAAGTACTTTATAGTCTTGCACTAAGAAGATAATATTGTTTAGCAGCATCATATTATAGCGATTGTTGTGAAAATACAACGCCATTGATGAAAACTCCTTTTATAACCACCTCTGACACCCTCACTTATCAGCTTTAACCTGAATCAGAATTGTGTTGTTTTAGAAACTTCATCACCTCTCTTCCTGGGTTTTATGGGTGTTCCTGGCATCAAGTAAAGTTTATTTATAATTCATATAAAGGAGATCTGGTTTCTCTTTGGAAAGGATTTAAATAGGAACCATCCCACTGATATATAAATGGCTAAATTTAACCATATTCTCATGAAATAAACAGGTGATAGAAGCTTTGTTATATTTCTTTTAAAGGAATTGTCTGTATGTTCATGTCTTAAGTAATAACTAAAACCTACCAAAATTTTTAAGGTAGTTGTGAAGTGAAATATTCTGGAGTAAATCTTGCAGCTGCAGAGATTTGTGGTGAGATCGTGATTAAGTGCACCTATTCCTTCCATTTTTCCTTGTGTTTTCTGTCTAGCTAATACTTTTGTAGTTAATATTCTAGTATCCATGTGTTGTATATTTATATTAAACATATTTTTCCTCCATCCTGCCTGCATTTTGAGCCTGCACTTGGGTCCACAACTCCACTGCGTTCTGATTCCTGACACTCATTTAAAAAATTCAGTCATGATAAGCTGTCAAATAAACACTTGAACTGGTCTGTGTTTGGGTTTAAGGCGTTAGTTATCCTATTATCTTGTAAAATGTTAATATATGAGCTGCAGCTATATATAAGTTAAGCCTGGCATTGTTGAAAAGAAGCATGCATGGTCAGCAAAGCATTGCCGGACATATTGCAGGCACAAAAAAAACCTTATCCTGGATCAAGGATAAGTCAAGCCGACTGTTCCCCTCCTCCACAGCCTGATGCTTAAATCCAACACTGGCTCGCCAAATAAGCCTTGAGCCTGTGCGCTGTTTCCCTGAGCTGTAGACCTTGACCCTGCATGCCACTGGACCAAACACACACTCGCTCTGCTCCGGTATCGTGTCTGCTGCCGTAGAGGCCCGAGCTGATAAGGCATGATGAATGCAGATTGTTTGCTGTGTGACAGACTCATTCGTTTACAGTGGGATGGTGCCTTCACAAGAGGCATGCTATGCAACCCTGAGAGGGGCTGAAGAAGGGCGGAAGAAAAGGAAGGGAAAAAAAGATTTTGAGGACAAAGTGCCAATGCAATATATAAAAACAAAAGCTGGAGAAATGAGCAAAAAGACAATTGTGTGGAAATAATTTCATACTGGAGGACACTAAGACTCAAAAAACAGCAGTGAAGAGTCAATTTTCCCTTTGGGCAGGTAGTAAGGAGAAAGAAATTGGAATGGGGGGAGTGAGAGAGGACATAACAATGTAAGCAGAGTGCAAAGGAGAGGTGGAGTCAGAAAAGACACATCCATCATATTCCTCTTTTACTATTCTTGCTTTTTTTCATCCCTGTTCTGGGGATTTATGCTCCTTCTGGACACATAGACACAGCTCTGTCTGATGCCCTTCATGGCAACTGAATATGGTGATTCACTTTTGTTTTGCCTTTGGATAATCCTAAGTATTCTTTGGCTCCATGCTTTTTCCTCTCTGAACAGGAGGTGTTGTTTAGCACGTTTTTACTAAAACACACTGTAGGTTTACATATGTTTATTAGAGTCACAATGCTTCCAGGGAATTTACCTGTAAAGTTAAACTCAGGATTGTGTTCACATTATTCTTAGTTCACTCTGACTTCCACTGTGTCTTCTGGCCAACAGATGCCTGTTTGTTTTGCTTGTCAGGTAGAACATGCTTCCTGGGTTTATTTATCCTATTTGTGGAAGTATTTACACATGCAGACATGAAGAATTTTTCCAAACATGCAGAGTGAAAATAGCATTAGGAAGTCCTGCGCTGAACAGACAAATATTAAGGAAAGATAAAATGCAAGGAAAATATAGCTCTGATACATATCCTGACCTTTAATTATGTGTGTCAACATTTGTGCACATTTTCCCCATGATATACAAATATGACACTCTTCTATGGGGAAATGCACTATTTATGAATAAACCTCAGTTCCTTGATGGGTAAAAATGGTTAGCTGGTTTTCTCATCTAGTTTTATTCAATATGTGCATAAACTTACAGGGATAGATGCACACGTAAAACAAAAAGATTAGTTCAAAGATGTTGATCTAATCTTTTTTGTTGTTGTTGTGAAGGCTTCTGTAAAAAATGTATGAAAAATCATTTTAAATTTATTTCACATGTTGTGCAGTTTCCCATTACATTAAACATTAATGTTAGGTATATGAAACTGTAAAGTTTCATCTTATAAAAAAAAACTCAAATAACAAACGAGAATCTTTGTAATCCCAAGTTTTTTTTTATCAAACTTCTCAGTACAAAGTATGTCCTCTCTTCTACTTAATTTATTCCATCATAAAGACAAAAGTAACAACATGAGAGGAGTACAAAAGATAATCATAATAACATGCAGCAGCAGGAAGTTGGAGTATGAACAAAGTAAAACATTCATGTTGTGTATTTTGCAAGCTTAAGCTCAGACTGTGTGTCCTACAAAGCACTGAATACACACTCTATCTTCTTACTATAAAACACATTTGATACAGTAATGAACTGTAAAATATAGGCACAGATTTTTCCTAACATTATACTTCAGATGTGCAATAATTACAATTAACTCCCAGTTGTCAAAGCGAAGGAACACTTCTAACTGAAAAGATCATTTAAATGAATCTGCATGTCAGTTTTTTTATAAGATCTTTATTAAATACGTTCCCAACAGTTTGTCGCTGGTTTGTGCTGCTCAGTTGGTGGTATCTGGTTACTTTACCATTCAGTAAAACAAAACAGCAGTGACATGACAATAAACCATTTTAATACATTTTTGTGAGACCTGTTTAAAGCAATTGCTACTGTTTAAAAGGGGAAAATGCAATCTGTAACAATTGTTTTCAAAAGGTAAGAAGACATCTTCCTAAACGTTTGATCCCTCAGTGCCGCAAAATTAATGAATAAGGTTTATTGTCCTGTCAGAAGTTAGTTATTTACTGGACTGAATATACAAAGTAATTTGCATTCAGTATTTTGTTTTGTACAGTAATGTGTTGAAAATGCAAAAGTTGAACTGCAAAGACTGTTAGTCTGTTGCTTTATTCAGAGACCGTATGTTTGGTGCAATACTATTGTTAGCTTGTCCAACCACCAGCTTACATGTTCTTACATCACTGAGAGCAATATACTTATTACCCAGAGATAAGAAATTAAAGTGTAAGCTTTAACTGAAACTGAGCCAAAAGGAATTATAAAAAATTTAAAATGAACCTTGAGATCATCTAACACGGGTTGATGTATTGTTTCTGTGCTCCTGTGAAAATGAAGTCTCCAAACAGCTTTGTTATTGAATGCTGATCTCTCTCTCTCTCTCTCTCTCTCTCTCTCTCTCTCTCTCTCTCTCTCTCTCTCTCTCTCTCTCTCTCTCTCTCT